>OY776116.1:84529004-84694004 GCA_963675035.1 Allygus modestus
ACTCTACCCACTTAAAATAAATGTTTTGGTTTCCGTGGTAACAATATTTTTACCAGCGGGAAAACAAACGTAAATCAACGTTAACAAAGAAAGGACACGTGAACAAAGTCGCACCGGGTACCAGCAACAACAAAAAATAATATTATTTTCTTGAAAATCACCTACGCTGTGATATTAAGTTTGATTAAAATTTAAGAATGCCAATGTTTTAACATTTATTGGTATTATTGAAAAGGAAAATGTGATTTCTTTATAATTCAGCATTAAGAATATAATTTTACTACTTAACATGAAGTTTCATGTGCTGCACTTTGGGATAAACGTTATAAACTCACTATATGAGCATAATCAAAATTATGTACTTTTCCAGTATTGCATTACCTTCCCAGTAGTGAACACGTGTTCTTGCTGATAAACTGTGATTACTCTATTCAGCTGTTTGATCATACAATTCAAAACAATTATTTTTTAATGTTAATCTTATGGAAAAAAATTACGAACTTTAAGGGTGGCTAGGGTCCTTCTCTTAGGTCCGCTCTTTATGAAATTTGGGCACAAACAACTTCAAACCAAGCAACTACAAACATCCTTCTATCCAACGACACAGAAAATATCAAAATCGGTTGAAAACTGTAGGAGGAGTTCCAGTCACAAAACAACCTAGCGTAATTAAGCGTAATTAAATAAGTAAGGATATTGAAGATGATTTTAATTCATTATTTAAACTAAGATATAAAGCTAATAATAATATTATCATTTTAGAGGATGTTTTTCTGAACTATGTGTTTAAAGATTATTTTAAATATGGGAATTGAAAAATGCTACGAAATATGCTGGGTTTAGGATTTTATTTATTTCAATGCTCACTCAAAATAATTATGTTAATTAACAATTTTTTAGTGGTTTTGGGTTCCAGAAAAACAGATTTTACAATAATATGTTGAATTGAATATAAACAATAATTATTGTTGCTGACGTAAAAGCATATCAAAGCTATTTCCTCGTTTAAATATGCAGCACTTTTAAATATTAATGTTTTCACCATTCGTTTGACCACTGGGAATGAGATTATCGGTAAATAAATTTACAACGTTTACGTTGACGTATATTTTTTAGTTTATTTACTTTTTAGCGTATATTATTTTCCTTTATTTTTTAGATTTGATTAATGTATTCCCGTGTTATTTTTGTCTAGATATAAGACGTACCTCACATTAGTGAGAATCAACCACGATGTTAAATTAACTTAACATTGAAAATAGAACACAAGTAGAGATTCTGGAAGTATGACAACTACTTTCATAGATAAATACCAGAAATAAAATATTTTATTCAAATTACTGCCGCAATGTTTTTATAGTCTTAAGAAAAAAGGGGTTGTGATGAGCTCGCAATACACTGGCCACGAATCGATTACCCTCGCAATACACTGGCCACGAATCGATTACCCTCGCAATACACCGGCCACTCAGTCAGTTAATTACTCAGTCAGTGGTATATTTATAGAATAGTATAGTAGTTATACTGTACAAGTATGGTAAGTAAGGCTTGTATTTGTTTGGATTGTGGTATTTGTAAGTATGGTTTTTACTCGTTTACCATAATAGTTTAAGTCCTTTGATTACCAGGAAGGAACCTGTTTTATCAAAGCTTTTAGTAACACTCTCCACATTAACGTATACCATACCATAAATTACGCACTGTAAAACCATAAACTAATTTGCCTTTTGCTTGATATTACATTTTTTCACAGACACTTATCTTATTCAATTACGTAAGGAAACAAATTTAAACTATTGCACAGTTTGTGTCTTTGCGTAGGTAACTGAAGCTATTAATTTCGCAGGTAAAAGAAGGCTGAAATTTGGAAAGTTTATAGACAATTAGATGGGGAAGAACTCTGCTGGGTTTTTCCCCTTATTTCCCCTTAAAATTGCCCTAAAGTACAGAAAACAATGTCAAGACTCTAAAATGAACTAATGATCAACAGCAATAATTCATAATATTTTTGTAGCATAATCAGATATAAGATGTGAAATGTAAACATTATTATTGATTTATTATCTAGTAATCAGTAGATTCAATAAAATGTAAACTGTAGGAAAGAGACCAACAACCAATTTGGCGAAATAGTTAGTTACATAGCATTAAGACAATAGGCAGGTAACTGACTAAGCCTCGGGGAGTTGTTGAGCAGTCGTCCAGAGGGGAGTAGTTTGAAGGGTTTCGTTCTATATAATTGTAACTACTAAATTAAATAAATGTTAAATACTTAACATTACTCATTGAATTTAATACAACAAAATATTAGGACCATAAGGATTTTTCTCTGATGTTAATTTATTTCCAGGGATTCTCAATAAGAAAATAATTAAAACCCACCTTCCAACATGTGATTTAATGACCCAAAATACAGCTTTTTTATGCTTTCAAATAATAACTCAAACAGTTTAGACGGGGAAGTGGAGTACTGTATCAGTATGCTAGAGTAAAGATAACAGGATTATTTGCGTAAAATTACGTTAGATAGTAACCCATGAAGCTGTTCCCCAGTGGAGAACTATACTAGCCTTACCTGCACCGAATACGAACTGTGACGTAGGCTGGTCACGAGTGAAAACAATAGGAATTGAGTATATAACATTGCTATGAATCTCAAAATATATTACATAATTAACGTTATTTTGATAAATAGTTCGTTTTAAACCACACAAATCCTTATATTTAACCGCTGATGGATTTGAGAAGAACTAGTGGTAATAACTTATGGCCCAAATAATTGGGGCTAATTTTATCCGTTAGGATATCAAATAACGTATAACGTAGCTGCTTGATCGTTACAAGTTTTTCACATAAACTACAAAATATTGATAAACATCCATCCCACACTTATTAAATCCCAGATATTGATATAAATTATAAAATGTGTACTTGTAAGTTAGTCGAAACGTATCAATATATCTGATGCACTAGAAACATACTCAGTGTAAAGTAACTGTTGGTTTAAAAACTATTAGGGACTGTTAAAAATTAATAACATTATGTACAAATGTTAATTAGAGGAGAACCAGCAATATCAGGTCCCCGTAGTTAGGCGCACCTGCGGTCTTTGTGGGGGGTTGGCAATCGACCCCTGTTTATTCTGAACTGCAACACCCGGTGGGGCGCAACTAAGCATGATAATTGCTAAGCATTACATCGCTTGAACTAATCTACTCTACATGCAATTGGCAGAGAAAATTTGCTAACTTATAAATAGGGACCTTTTTACAATATAAAAAAACAGTATTTAATTTGAATTAAAAACGTATTCATTCCAACTTAAAACTTTTTTTTAAAATTAAACGATTTCATGAACAACGTTGGTTACACTACATGTTTATATATATTATACAGATAAATTCATTTTACTTCGAATTCTTACGCGAAATATTTTACCTGAACGCTGCTCTAAGTTTAACTTAATCAACTACATTTCAGAATCAAAGGGATGACATCGGTTACAAATTCGTTTATTTTTAACAAAATAATTTAATATTTTATGCACTATAGGGTCTTCTTATGCGTTACAGCGAGCTGCGACGTGACGGTGGATAGGAAATGTTATGACAGGTCACAACCTAAACTGACCTAACCCAACTGCCCCAAGCAGCGAACTTTTCAAGCCGATACTCCACGTCTAGAATCTTTACCCAAAACTTTTTTTTTATTTAGATAACTATAGTACTAAAGTACTAAACCTAGAAATTTCCAGTTGGATTAAATGGTTTATATGAATAATTATATTCCTTAAAATTGAAGCGATTATAAAAACCTACTTTATTTGTGCATTTTATTTTGTCTATTAGATCTTTTGAATTCCATATATTCTGAGAATATTATGACTTAAACGATCACTGGTAAATTGATGTACTCAAAAAGTATTTAATTTAGGATGTACGATGTATTGTATTGTTATTATGTACGATGTTTTATTGATGCATTGTTTTTACGCAAATCATACCACTGAAATTAAGGGCACTTTCAACAATAAAAGTGTCAGTAGTGGTCAACATTGTGTGTTTTAGTTGGTTAGATACATCTGCACCCTAAGCAAACAAATCAGTATGCCCAGCATCGACTAACACAAACAATACATAGATCGTCCATGTGGCATGATCTCACCATGAATCAGTCAATACCTCACCTGTAGTGTTAATCTGCCTCGGCATACAAGGTGGGAACTTGATGATACAAAAAGTAAACTAAAACTATGCAAATATCATGTATTTAAATATAAGTAATTTTTTATAATACATACAATACATATCCCATTTTATATTTTAATACTAAAACTTATTATAACTGTTATTTAATGTAACGAAAATTCAATATTGATATTATATCAAATTGATTACAAGTTGGTCATTAACAAGCATTGGGTTGGAAAAAAAGTCTGGATAAACTGAGAAAATAACGGACGTGTCTGATGTGTATGCTATTAGTTATTCATTAAACATTCTATAATCTCATGATTAGCAAAAATACTGATAATAAACTAGTATAATTTAAATAAAATTAAGGTGGATACACATTAAAGAGGTCCCTTGTTAAAAATTTCTGAATAAATGTATAATTTTGATCAACATGTCAATTTCATCGGTAAAGTATAAAATAAGCTGAGTTCAGGTTAAAAGTGTTAATCTATATTTTTTCAGACCCCAGTTAGAGTTTTCTGGGTTAAATCTTACTGTAACCGACAATCGACCGACGAATGAGGCCAAAATAAACACCAGCCTAGCGTAGATTACTATGTTCGTGTTATTTTACTTAAATTGCAGTATTGATGTCAACAATTTTCTTTTAAAACTAATTATATGTTTTTGAACAATTTTGATACTAATTATTTATACTGGTATTTTAACTCTTGGTAATATTCAAGTTATAACTACATAAAAAACTTGCTAGAATATTAGTGCAGTTTATCACAGTTCAAATTGGAAGTTGCAAAGAAAACAACCAAAGATAGGACAGGGATTTTAAAATTTTATTCTCTTCACTTCAGATTCAAGTTTTAAAATCAATGGATTACTTTCCGTAGTAAATGTTGTTAAACATTATACTTTCGGAAATCTTTGATTTATCGATTATGTTTGTATTGTATCCTCAGTAATATATTTCATTTGATGTTTTATTTAGATTGAGTTTGAAGTACTTTGAAAAACACAACCCGTTAGGCAATCAAACATGTCAGTAGGGTAAGAAGGACACTCCGACACCAGGAGGGACAGGAGGGACGCCCCCCCCCCCCCGAGCCCCCCCCCCCCCCGAGGTCTCGTCTGTGACACCTTGCGAATTTTTTTTTTTGCGAATTTTTTTTGCGAATTTTTTTTTTTTGCGAATTTTTTTTTTTTGCGAATTTTTTTTTTTTTGCGAATATTAACCTAACCTAACCTAACTTAACCTAACCTAACCTAACGTAACCTAACCTAACGTAACGTAACCTAACCTAACCTAACCTAACCTAACGTAACGTAACCTAACCTAACCTAACCTAACCTAACCTAACCTAACCTAACGTAACGTAACCTAACCTAACCTAACCTAACCTAACCTAACCTAACCTAACCTAACCTAACGTAACGTAACCTAACCTAACCTAACCTAACGTAACCTAACCTAACCTAACCTAACCTAACCTAACCCATCCTAACCTAACCTAACCTCGGATCAGATTTCTGATTGCAGATTCTTGTTCGTCTAGTCGAGCCGAGAAATTTGAGTACCCACAACGTACATTTGGACGATGTAGGGGGGGGGGGCTATCTCGGTTACCATAAGTCGGATTTGAATTCTGATTGCAGATTCTTATTCGTCTAGTCGAGCCGAGAAATTTGCATACCCACAAAGTACATTTGGACGATGTAGGGGGGGGGCGGGCTATATCGCTTACCTTAAGTCGGATTTGAATTCTGATTGCAGATTCTTATTCGTCTAGTCGAGCCGAGTCATTTGAGTACCCACATCGTACACTTTGGATGATGTTTACAAAAAAGGGGCCCGCACCACACTTTTGACCTTTTTTTTTTTTTGCATTTTTGGAATCTCCTTGTCAAGCCGAGTATTCTCAGTACCCACATGACATACTTTGGATAATTAATACAAGAGTTGATCAGGGTAACGCTACAGCCAACAGAGCTAGCCCATCAGCGCTTGCGGTCAATTGAACTAACAGTGAATGCAAATTTTAAGGAGATTTTAAAATTTTATTCTCTTCACTTCAGATTCAAGTTTTAAAATCAATGGATTACTTTCCGTAGTAAATGTTGTTAAACATACAAGGACATTACAAGGATGTTGTAATTGCAATGCTTTGAACATATACTGCAAAGGGGGGTGTATCGATACACCCCCCTTCAAGTACTCTGCGCCGAGGCAGCTGTTCGCACAACCGACTGACGCGTCCAGTCTACTGTCTGGGAATGCGGATGTTGTAATTTGATACCTCGACTGGAGGGTGCAGGTGTTCACACAAAAAACCGACAAGTTGAGACCTGTCTGGGAATGCGGATGCTGTAATCTGATACCTCGACGGGAAGACGGCTGACCCTTCTAGGAACCCATAATTATAGACCACCTGCGTCGAATTCCGAGCAATAAATCACCAGTTGTCAAACACCCACGGTATCATTCTTGTTTTAGGCTTCAACAATTCCTGACGTATGGGGGAGCGAAAATCTCCCCCTAACCCATTATGTGTTAGGGGGAGCGAAAATCTCCCCCTAGTAATTAAATCAACAGAACACCAGTTGTCACGGACTCATTCTTGTTCTAGTCTTCAACAATTCCTGACGTATGGGGGAGCGAAAATCTCCCCCTAACCCATTATGTGTTAGGGGGAGCGAAAATCTCCCCCTAGTAATTAAATCAACAGAGCTAGCCCATCAGCGCCTGCGGACAATTGAACTACCAGTGAATGCAAATTTTGAGGAGAATATAATTGCAATGCTTTGAACATATACTGCAAAGGGGGGTGTATCGATACACCCCCCTTCAAGTACTCTGCACCGAGGCAGCTGTTCGCACAAATAACCGTCGCGTCCAGTCTACTAGTTGTAATTTGATACCTCGACTGGAGGGTGCAGGTGTTCACACAAAAAACCGACAAGTCGAGACCTGTCTGGGGTGCAGCTGCGCCCGACCCCAGGAGGGGTAGGAGGAGCAGGAGGAGCAGGAGGGGCAGGAGGGGCAGGAGGAGCAGGAGGAGCAGGAGGGGCAGGAGGAGCAGGAGGAGCAGGAGGGGCAGGTGCGGATGTTGTAATTTGATACCTCGACTGGAGGGTGCAGGTGTTCACACAAAAAACCGACAAGTCGAGACCTGTCTGGGGTGCAGCTGCGCCCGACCTCAGGAGGGCCAGGAGGGACAGGAGGAGCGCCCCCCCCCCCAGACGCCTGCACCAACACTTGGAAGAAAATCCTCCTACATTAGAAGGATTTCCTTCTGTTCCCTAACATGAAAAGCTTTTGTGGCCTTGAAAAAGGCCGATTATGATGGTGGGATCAGGTGGAGGCTAAGGTGTTGGAAAACGTTTATTTTTTACTGTTGAAAAACTTTGTTACTTCATCAGGGTGCAGTTCATCGGTCCGCCGATTCCACCACATTTCAACAAGCATCATGTACTTCTGCTCATGTTCAATGGCGTAGAAGTGCTCCTCTTCAATGGGGTAGAAATTCATCTTGTAGTCCATGTCACGCTGCCAATATTCCCACTCCAAGCCGTCCAGCGGGCAATGGTTCCACATGCTGTTGATTCCCCGTCGTCTGGAGTACAGAGCGTCGTCAAGATCTTGAGTAGTTGAATACATTTTTGGTTCATGAACGTACTTGAACTTTTTGTCAATGCGCCATAGCCTCTTCTTATGGAAATGCTTCAAGGTGCATTCATCGTCGTCTTTTCGGTTGTAGAATTCATCACCTTCGAAGTAATCATCTTCATCGTCAAACGGTCTCTTCTTATTATTGCTATTCATTGTCGTTTCCGCTGCAACACATACATCCTCCAACTCAACGTCTGTGATGTCACAATCCCACTCGATGTTGGCCATGATCTCTTCGTAGCTGTTGACGCTTCCAAACTCAAGACTAAACTAAACTTTACTGCTAGGGGCGGGCTGTGCGTCGTGGGATGATGGGCGCAGGTGTACAGACAAAAAACCGTCGCGTCACCCTACTGTCTGGGAATGCGGATGCTGTAATTTGATACCTCTACGGGAGGGCGCGGGTGTTCACACAAAAAACCGACAAGTCGAGACCTGTCTGGGAATGCGGATGCTGTAATTTGATACCCCGACGGGAAGACGGCTGACCCTTCTAGGAACCCATAATTATAGACCACCTGCGTCGAATTCCGAGCAATAAATCACCAGTTGTCAAACACCCACGGTATCATTCTTGTTTTAGGCTTCAACAATTCCTGACGTATGGGGGAGCGAAAATCTCCCCCTAAGCCATTATGTGTTAGGGGGAGCGAAAATCTCCCCCTAGTAATTAAATCAACAGAACACCAGTTGTCAAACACCCACGGGCTCATTCTTGTTCGGGAGTTTGAAGTGTGTGGCTGTGTAATAGTGTTGCTGTGTGACGTTCTGTCAGAGTGATCACCCGACGTTTTGACCTAACCTACAAAATGAACCACTTAACCGCCTATGTGTTTAATGATCGGCCTTTGTCTGTACTGTTTGACAGCAGCGATAATCCATGGTTCAAAGCTAAGGATATAGCTACAATATTGGACTACGCTAACCCTAAAGAAGCAATCAGAGCACATGTTAGAGAAAAATATCGCAAAACAATTCCTGAAGTATGGGGGAGCGAAAATCTCCCCCTAACCTATAACGAGAAACATACAATCTTTCTTAACGAGCCGGGATTATATTCGTTACTTATGAAATCTAAAATGCCCATCGCCGAGAAGTTTCAAGATTGGATCTTTGAAGAAGTTTTGCCATCCATTAGAAAAAATGGTCAGTACAGACTTATAAACGAGAACCAACGGCTGCTACAATCACTTACAAAGTCGCTAACAAATAACCGAAAGCTAGATCAAACAAATTCCGAGTTTAAAACTACAAATGATATATTGTGTATGGAAAACCAATCCATGAATCAAACGCTGATCGAACAGACACCTAAAGTAGCAGTGTTGCCTGAAGATGTAAATCTGAAGCATATATTTTGTGTGATGATTAGGGAAACCCTTCTAGAGCAGTACGGAGTTTGTGAATACAAGTGCATTCGAACACAGAAGAGGAATTTCAAACAAGCCTTGAAAAAAGCAAAGGAAGAAGGATTTACAATGTGCTACTGTAGAGAAAATGTCCCCAACGGCATAAACATAGTGAATAAGGCTAAAGAAGTGATGAAGAGTTACGGCATGCACATTGACTGCAGATACAACAACATCCTAACCTCGCACAATTTCATTAATGTAGTTGAACATATCTTTGACAATGCATAGGTCTGCGCTTGTGGACTCGTTCCAGAACCTTCGACGCTAGTCAGGAAGCAACAGTCGATACATGCTCCAAAGATGACCAGTGTGGATGACGCAAGAAAAGTAATCACCATATCAATGAACAAAATACGTTATAAACGTAACAACATCCGAGAAAGGCTCGCAATCAAGTTAGTGTTGGATAGAGCGAGAGATGTGTTTGAGAGAAAATATCATATGAAACAGCATACTTATGAAAAAAAAAAAAAAAAAATATTGAATATCATGTGAAAGAATATAACTATGAAGAAAACAAAACAGACTGTTAAATTTAACGAGGAGCTAAATACACAGTACACTTACGAGCCCTGTGAGGATGTACAACAATTAACGTGGACTCAAATCGCAATAGATGAAATGAGATTCCGCAGACCGTTGGAACTGATGTTGGATGAAAAAATCAAACATCTAACCTATTGCAACAAAATGTGTCACAGCGAGTGCATACAGTTTACTTCAAGGGTGAGCAGACGCACCACCAGTCCGTAGTACGGTAGAAGTCACACGGTAAGGACGTCAACATGGACGCTTACGTTTCTGCGGACGACTATATCAAATCGTTTATTCAGGAGATTGAGGTTATGAACAATAATGCTAGTGATCAGACATTGGCATCACCTCAGACGTCATCTGTAAAACCGATCACCGCCTGCAAGAGACGAAGGAGGCCAACTCTCATCGAAGTGGAAACCAAGAAACCAGGATGGGTGCCAAAACCAACAGATGATTGTCCCATAGTGTCATGGATGGAGGATGGGAATACTTTTGCTGTTCAAAACCCGGGAAACAAAGGACAAATTTTATTGAAAATGGAAATGTACGATGGTACAGATATGGTGTTCATGTGCAGTTTATTTTTGGACAAAGATGGTGAAATGCTCCAAAGTGTTAGACAAGTAGTTGATAAAGTGGAAAACATGTGGATCGATAAATCAACAGGAGTACCGAAAATTACAGGCTTAACTCAAACTGTTACACAACGCAGTGCAGTTTCGCAACCAACGTCGAAGAAGCGAGCTGTGAGGAAGAAACAACGAGTGTCGCCAGCAGTCAATTAAAGCATCAGCATTCCCAGACAGGAGGGCGACGCGTCGGTTTTTTGTGTGTGAACACCTGCGCCCGGCCAACTACTAGAGATGTCGAGCAGCAGCACTTTCAAGCTAGAGTTTCCGAGCGTGAACGGCACTGCAGCAACCGAGGACCTGAGAGCTACCCTCAACAACTGCAAGTCTGACTCTCCGCTCTACACCAGGATAGACGATCTCAGAGAGGAATGCGGCTATCTCATCACTGCGATGGAGCGAGCCACAACACCCTTTGGCGAGACGATCATCGTGATCCTGGAGGGGCAGGTCGGGGACGACTTCTTTCTGCGAGTCTACCTGCCTAGGCGCTTCAACGAGGTCCTGAGCAACACCGACATCGAGCGCTACAACAGCGGGTTTGGAGAACGCCTTCGCTTGGTGAAGCGCAGCCCGAGGGGTTTCAATAGCAGATTCACACCTTTGGAGTTTATGTAAAGCAAGACTTGAAGATTATGTAAATACCTTTGTAAATTAGTTTTCGTAGTCAATACTTATAGTCACGTTCAGAACATAACCACTGTGTTATTTATTTCACTTAACCCCAAAAATGTCCTTTGGTAGTAAGTTTAAGAGCGTGAGTATGGTAACTGTGAGGTGTTTAGCTCATCAGCGTCATCATCAGAATCATCGATATTTGTACATAGATATAACCCACCGCGTAATGCGATACAATTGATTGGAGCGCATCGTGTGTGAGCTGTCTTGTGATGGCGACATCGCACTGCGTTTGTAACAAAATAACGTGTACATTAACACGACGATCACTTTTCTTGCTTAAGTCACGATGGGCATTATGGCGTACGGGACGATTGGTAATAACAGCGTTTAAAGTAAACTGTGCACATTCGTTGTGATAGTCTTGTCACAGCACGTTAGATTTCACATTCTCACATTCAACATCAATTACAATTGTAGACGTAATCTCATTTCATCTGTTGTGATTTAAGTCCACGTTAACCGTTGGACATCCTCACGCGGCTCGTAAGTGTAATGAGTATTTAGTATGACAATAAACTTCTCGAATGTTAGTACGTTGAATCGTAGCTTGTTCATTGACGCATCGATCCCTATTCTTGTTTCAGTCTCAATAGGCATTATGGCGTACGTGCCAGATGGTACTAACAACGCTTGAAATAAACTGCCCACGTGTGTTGCGATACATCCAAACACAACAAGTTAGATGCATCATTCTAACATTCAGCATCAATTGAAATGTTATGCGTGGTATCATTTCATCTGGTGTAATTTGAGGGAATAACTCGACTACGAACCTTTACCGTATGTTAGTTCGTTAACAACGTAACTTGTACATTGACGCATCGATCACTTTTCATGCTTAAGTCACAATGTGCATTATGTTGTATGTGACGACTGGTAATAGCAATGCTTGAAGTAAACTGAGCACATGTGTTGCTATACGTCTTGTCACAGCAGGTTATATTGCTCATTTCCCCTTTCAACATCAATTACAATTGTAGACGTAATCTCATTTCATCGGTTGTAATTCAAGTCCGCGTTAACTGTTGTACATCCTCACGAGGTTCGTAAGTGTAACGAGTATTTAGTTTTACATTAAACTTCTCGTATGTCAATCCCAAGTGATCGGTGTTTGAAGAAGTTTGCCTTTCCCTCAAGAATTGTCACTAGCATTATAACATACGCGTTTAATAACCAGATCGCACTTGTAATATTTTTGTATACCAATAACAATTCCAAGTAATCGAGGTTTGAAGAAGTTCGCACATTGATAAAAAAAAATCCAAGTAAACGATGTTTGAAGACGTTTGAGTTTTCGCCATCACACAAGTTCCAATCTTGAGTAATGTCAACCCAAGAAAATGAAAGCTAACAGCATCACGTAGTTGTGTTAAGTTACGATAGGTATAGTTAGGTTTATTAAGACTGTTTCAAGTTAGAAAGGGGAAACATGGAGAGACTTATCTCATTGTTAGGTTACGATATCCAGTGTAAAGTTAGGTCCCTGCATAGAAATAGGAAACGTAGGCAATTGTATCTCATCCGTAGGTTATGTTATGCTCTGTTAAGTTAGGTTTGTGCTTATAGATAGGAAATATTGCCAGTAGTATCTCGTCGTTAGGTTAAGTCATGCTCTGTTAAGTTAGGTTTGTTGTTGATTAAAAAAAAAAAATCTGTACCTTAATGTCTGCGCGCGCATTATGATTATACCCTTTTTAAATTGCGCGCGCAGACATTAAGGTACAGATTTTTTTTTTTTAATCAACAACAAACCTAACTTAACAGAGCATGACTTAACCTAACGACGAGATACTACTGGCAATATTTCCTATCTATAAGCACAAACCTAACTTAACAGAGCATAACATAACCTACGGATGAGATACAATTGCCTACGTTTCCTATTTCTATGCAGGGACCTAACTTTACACTGGATATCGTAACCTAACAATGAGATAAGTATCTCCATGTTTCCCCTTTCTAACTTGAAACAGTCTTAATAAACCTAACTATACCTATCGTAACTTAACACAACTACGTGATGCTGTTAGCTTTCATTTTCTTGGGTTGACATTACTCAAGATTGGAACTTGTGTGATGGCGAAAACTCAAACGTCTTCAAACATCGTTTACTTGGATTTTTTTTTATCAATGTGCGAACTTCTTCAAACCTCGATTACTTGGAATTGTTATTGGTATACAAAAATATTACAAGTGCGATCTGGTTATTAAACGCGTATGTTATAATGCTAGTGACAATTCTTGAGGGAAAGGCAAACTTCTTCAAACACCGATCACTTGGGATTGACATACGAGAAGTTTAATGTAAAACTAAATACTCGTTACACTTACGAACCTCGTGAGGATGTACAACAGTTAACGCGGACTTGAATTACAACCGATGAAATGAGATTACGTCTACAATTGTAATTGATGTTGAAAGGGGAAATGAGCAATATAACCTGCTGTCACAAGACGTATAGCAACACATGTGCTCAGTTTACTTCAAGCATTGCTATTACCAGTCGTCACATACAACATAATGCACATTGTGACTTAAGCATGAAAAGTGATCGATGCGTCAATGTACAAGTTACGTTGTTAACGAACTAACATACGGTAAAGGTTCGTAGTCGAGTTATTCCCTCAAATTACACCAGATGAAATGATACCACGCATAACATTTCAATTGATGCTGAATGTTAGAATGATGCATCTAACTTGTTGTGTTTGGATGTATCGCAACACACGTGGGCAGTTTATTTCAAGCGTTGTTAGTACCATCTGGCACGTACGCCATAATGCCTATTGAGACTGAAACAAGAATAGGGATCGATGCGTCAATGAACAAGCTACGATTCAACGTACTAACATTCGAGAAGTTTATTGTCATACTAAATACTCATTACACTTACGAGCCGCGTGAGGATGTCCAACGGTTAACGTGGACTTAAATCACAACAGATGAAATGAGATTACGTCTACAATTGTAATTGATGTTGAATGTGAGAATGTGAAATCTAACGTGCTGTGACAAGACTATCACAACGAATGTGCACAGTTTACTTTAAACGCTGTTATTACCAATCGTCCCGTACGCCATAATGCCCATCGTGACTTAAGCAAGAAAAGTGATCGTCGTGTTAATGTACACGTTATTTTGTTACAAACGCAGTGCGATGTCGCCATCACAAGACAGCTCACACACGATGCGCTCCAATCAATTGTATCGCATTACGCGGTGGGTTATATCTATGTACAAATATCGATGATTCTGATGATGACGCTGATGAGCTAAACACCTCACAGTTACCATACTCACGCTCTTAAACTTACTACCAAAGGACATTTTTGGGGTTAAGTGAAATAAATAACACAGTGGTTATGTTCTGAACGTGACTATAAGTATTGACTACGAAAACTAATTTACAAAGGTATTTACATAATCTTCAAGTCTTGCTTTACATAAACTCCAAAGGTGTGAATCTGCTATTGAAACCCCTCGGGCTGCGCTTCACCAAGCGAAGGCGTTCTCCAAACCCGCTGTTGTAGCGCTCGATGTCGGTGTTGCTCAGGACCTCGTTGAAGCGCCTAGGCAGGTAGACTCGCAGAAAGAAGTCGTCCCCGACCTGCCCCTCCAGGATCACGATGATCGTCTCGCCAAAGGGTGTTGTGGCTCGCTCCATCGCAGTGATGAGATAGCCGCATTCCTCTCTGAGATCGTCTATCCTGGTGTAGAGCGGAGAGTCAGACTTGCAGTTGTTGAGGGTAGCTCTCAGGTCCTCGGTTGCTGCAGTGCCGTTCACGCTCGGAAACTCTAGCTTGAAAGTGCTGCTGCTCGACATCTCTAGTAGTTGGCCGGGCGCAGGTGTTCACACACAAAAAACCGACGCGTCGCCCTCCTGTCTGGGAATGCTGATGCTTTAATTGACTGCTGGCGACACTCGTTGTTTCTTCCTCACAGCTCGCTTCTTCGACGTTGGTTGCGAAACTGCACTGCGTTGTGTAACAGTTTGAGTTAAGCCTGTAATTTTCGGTACTCCTGTTGATTTATCGATCCACATGTTTTCCACTTTATCAACTACTTGTCTAACACTTTGGAGCATTTCACCATCTTTGTCCAAAAATAAACTGCACATGAACACCATATCTGTACCATCGTACATTTCCATTTTCAATAAAATTTGTCCTTTGTTTCCCGGGTTTTGAACAGCAAAAGTATTCCCATCCTCCATCCATGACACTATGGGACAATCATCTGTTGGTTTTGGCACCCATCCTGGTTTCTTGGTTTCCACTTCGATGAGAGTTGGCCTCCTTCGTCTCTTGCAGGCGGTGATCGGTTTTACAGATGACGTCTGAGGTGATGCCAATGTCTGATCACTAGCATTATTGTTCATAACCTCAATCTCCTGAATAAACGATTTGATATAGTCGTCCGCAGAAACGTAAGCGTCCATGTTGACGTCCTTACCGTGTGACTTCTACCGTACTACGGACTGGTGGTGCGTCTGCTCACCCTTGAAGTAAACTGTATGCACTCGCTGTGACACATTTTGTTGCAATAGGTTAGATGTTTGATTTTTTCATCCAACATCAGTTCCAACGGTCTGGGGAATCTCATTTCATCTATTGCGATTTGAGTCCACGTTAATTGTTGTACATCCTCACAGGGCTCGTAAGTGTACTGTGTATTTAGCTCCTCGTTAAATTTAACAGTCTGTTTTGTTTTCTTCATAGTTATATTCTTTCACATGATATTCAATTTTTTTTTTTTTTTTTTTTTCATAAGTATGCTGTTTCATATGATATTTTCTCTCAAACACATCTCTCGCTCTATCCAACACTAACTTGATTGCGAGCCTTTCTCGGATGTTGTTACGTTTATAACGTATTTTGTTCATTGATATGGTGATTACTTTTCTTGCGTCATCCACACTGGTCATCTTTGGAGCATGTATCGACTGTTGCTTCCTGACTAGCGTCGAAGGTTCTGGAACGAGTCCACAAGCGCAGACCTATGCATTGTCAAAGATATGTTCAACTACATTAATGAAATTGTGCGAGGTTAGGATGTTGTTGTATCTGCAGTCAATGTGCATGCCGTAACTCTTCATCACTTCTTTAGCCTTATTCACTATGTTTATGCCGTTGGGGACATTTTCTCTACAGTAGCACATTGTAAATCCTTCTTCCTTTGCTTTTTTCAAGGCTTGTTTGAAATTCCTCTTCTGTGTTCGAATGCACTTGTATTCACAAACTCCGTACTGCTCTAGAAGGGTTTCCCTAATCATCACACAAAATATATGCTTCAGATTTACATCTTCAGGCAACACTGCTACTTTAGGTGTCTGTTCGATCAGCGTTTGATTCATGGATTGGTTTTCCATACACAATATATCATTTGTAGTTTTAAACTCGGAATTTGTTTGATCTAGCTTTCGGTTATTTGTTAGCGACTTTGTAAGTGATTGTAGCAGCCGTTGGTTCTCGTTTATAAGTCTGTACTGACCATTTTTTCTAATGGATGGCAAAACTTCTTCAAAGATCCAATCTTGAAACTTCTCGGCGATGGGCATTTTAGATTTCATAAGTAACGAATATAATCCCGGCTCGTTAAGAAAGATTGTATGTTTCTCGTTATAGGTTAGGGGGAGATTTTCGCTCCCCCATACTTCAGGAATTGTTTTGCGATATTTTTCTCTAACATGTGCTCTGATTGCTTCTTTAGGGTTAGCGTAGTCCAATATTGTAGCTATATCCTTAGCTTTGAACCATGGATTATCGCTGCTGTCAAACAGTACAGACAAAGGCCGATCATTAAACACATAGGCGGTTAAGTGGTTCATTTTGTAGGTTAGGTCAAAACGTCGGGTGATCACTCTGACAGAACGTCACACAGCAACACTATTACACAGCCACACACTTCAAACTCCCGAACAAGAATGAGCCCGTGGGTGTTTGACAACTGGTGTTCTGTTGATTTAATTACTAGGGGGAGATTTTCGCTCCCCCTAACACATAATGGCTTAGGGGGAGATTTTCGCTCCCCCATACGTCAGGAATTGTTGAAGCCTAAAACAAGAATGATACCGTGGGTGTTTGACAACTGGTGATTTATTGCTCGGAATTCGACGCAGGTGGTCTATAATTATGGGTTCCTAGAAGGGTCAGCCGTCTTCCCGTCGGGGTATCAAATTACAGCATCCGCATTCCCAGACAGGTCTCGACTTGTCGGTTTTTTGTGTGAACACCCGCGCCCTCCCGTAGAGGTATCAAATTACAGCATCCGCATTCCCAGACAGTAGGGTGACGCGACGGTTTTTTGTCTGTACACCTGCGCCCATCATCCCACGACGCACAGCCCGCCCCTAGCAGTAAAGTTTAGTTTAGTCTTGAGTTTGGAAGCGTCAACAGCTACGAAGAGATCATGGCCAACATCGAGTGGGATTGTGACATCACAGACGTTGAGTTGGAGGATGTATGTGTTGCAGCGGAAACGACAATGAATAGCAATAATAAGAAGAGACCGTTTGACGATGAAGATGATTACTTCGAAGGTGATGAATTCTACAACCGAAAAGACGACGATGAATGCACCTTGAAGCATTTCCATAAGAAGAGGCTATGGCGCATTGACAAAAAGTTCAAGTACGTTCATGAACCAAAAATGTATTCAACTACTCAAGATCTTGACGACGCTCTGTACTCCAGACGACGGGGAATCAACAGCATGTGGAACCATTGCCCGCTGGACGGCTTGGAGTGGGAATATTGGCAGCGTGACATGGACTACAAGATGAATTTCTACCCCATTGAAGAGGAGCACTTCTACGCCATTGAACATGAGCAGAAGTACATGATGCTTGTTGAAATGTGGTGGAATCGGCGGACCGATGAACTGCACCCTGATGAAGTAACAAAGTTTTTCAACAGTAAAAAATAAACGTTTTCCAACACCTTAGCCTCCACCTGATCCCACCATCATAATCGGCCTTTTTCAAGGCCACAAAAGCTTTTCATGTTAGGGAACAGAAGGAAATCCTTCTAATGTAGGAGGATTTTCTTCCAAGTGTTGGTGCAGGCGTCTGGGGGGGGGGGCGCTCCTCCTGTCCCTCCTGGCCCTCCTGAGGTCGGGCGCAGCTGCACCCCAGACAGGTCTCGACTTGTCGGTTTTTTGTGTGAACACCTGCACCCTCCAGTCGAGGTATCAAATTACAACATCCGCACCTGCCCCTCCTGCTCCTCCTGCTCCTCCTGCCCCTCCTGCTCCTCCTGCTCCTCCTGCCCCTCCTGCCCCTCCTGCTCCTCCTGCTCCTCCTACCCCTCCTGGGGTCGGGCGCAGCTGCACCCCAGACAGGTCTCGACTTGTCGGTTTTTTGTGTGAACACCTGCACCCTCCAGTCGAGGTATCAAATTACAACTAGTAGACTGGACGCGACGGTTATTTGTGCGAACAGCTGCCTCGGTGCAGAGTACTTGAAGGGGGGTGTATCGATACACCCCCCTTTGCAGTATATGTTCAAAGCATTGCAATTATATTCTCCTCAAAATTTGCATTCACTGGTAGTTCAATTGTCCGCAGGCGCTGATGGGCTAGCTCTGTTGATTTAATTACTAGGGGGAGATTTTCGCTCCCCCTAACACATAATGGGTTAGGGGGAGATTTTCGCTCCCCCATACGTCAGGAATTGTTGAAGACTAGAACAAGAATGAGTCCGTGACAACTGGTGTTCTGTTGATTTAATTACTAGGGGGAGATTTTCGCTCCCCCTAACACATAATGGGTTAGGGGGAGATTTTCGCTCCCCCATACGTCAGGAATTGTTGAAGCCTAAAACAAGAATGATACCGTGGGTGTTTGACAACTGGTGATTTATTGCTCGGAATTCGACGCAGGTGGTCTATAATTATGGGTTCCTAGAAGGGTCAGCCGTCTTCCCGTCGAGGTATCAGATTACAGCATCCGCATTCCCAGACAGGTCTCAACTTGTCGGTTTTTTGTGTGAACACCTGCACCCTCCAGTCGAGGTATCAAATTACAACATCCGCATTCCCAGACAGTAGACTGGACGCGTCAGTCGGTTGTGCGAACAGCTGCCTCGGCGCAGAGTACTTGAAGGGGGGTGTATCGATACACCCCCCTTTGCAGTATATGTTCAAAGCATTGCAATTATATTCTCCTTAAAATTTGCATTCACTGTTAGTTCAATTGACCGCAAGCGCTGATGGGCTAGCTCTGTTGGCTGTAGCGTTACCCTGATCAACTCTTGTATTAATTATCCAAAGTATGTCATGTGGGTACTGAGAATACTCGGCTTGACGAGGAGATTCCAAAAATGCAAAAAAAAAAAAAAGGTCAAAAGTGTGATGCGGGCCCCTTTTTTGTAAACATCATCCAAAGTGTACGATGTGGGTACTCAAATGACTCGGCTCGACTAGACGAATAAGAATCTGCAATCAGAATTCAAATCCGACTTAAGGTAAGCGATATAGCCCGCCCCCCCCCCCCTACATCGTCCAAATGTACTTTGTGGGTATGCAAATTTCTCGGCTCGACTAGACGAATAAGAATCTGCAATCAGAATTCAAATCCGACTTATGGTAACCGAGATAGCCCCCCCCCCCCTACATCGTCCAAATGTACGTTGTGGGTACTCAAATTTCTCGGCTCGACTAGACGAACAAGAATCTGCAATCAGAAATCTGATCCGAGGTTAGGTTAGGTTAGGATGGGTTAGGTTAGGTTAGGTTAGGTTAGGTTAGGTTACGTTAGGTTAGGTTAGGTTAGGTTACGTTACGTTAGGTTAGGTTAGGTTAGGTTAGGTTAGGTTAGGTTAGGTTAGGTTAGGTTACGTTACGTTACGTTAGGTTAGGTTAGGTTAGGTTAGGTTAGGTTAGGTTAGGTTAGGTTAGGTTACGTTACGTTAGGTTAGGTTAGGTTAGGTTAGGTTACGTTACGTTAGGTTAGGTTACGTTAGGTTAGGTTAGGTTAAGTTAGGTTAGGTTAGGTTAATATTCGCAAAAAAAAAAAATTCGCAAAAAAAAAAAATTCGCAAAAAAAATTCGCAAAAAAAAAAATTCGCAAGGTGTCACAGACGAGACCTCGGGTGGGGGGGGGGCTCGGGGGGGGGGGCTCGGGGGGGGGGCGTCCCTCCTGTCCCTCCTGGTGTCGGAGTGTCCTTACCCTACTCATGTCGCTTCATCAATCGTGTGTTATTTATATAAATGAGTTTACAGTTCAGTGTGTGTATTGCCAAGGTCGAGCGCACATCCAATATTGGTTCTCTGTAGTATCGTCAATATAACAATAGCACATCAGGCCCAGTATTGAGTAGTTAAACAAATCAGTCATCACAATATCAGAGCTGATTACACATTTTAAACAGTCCACAAATTATTTTTTTCTTATTTATTTAGATCAATCTAAACCCAAAGGGTTGATGATTATTCAACAATATTCATTTACAAATACAAAAGAAAACTTTTGATATTTGTATTTATCATGTTTTAATTTTAGATTCAAAGAAAATGAAATGGTCACTATTTTCAGCCATAGGCTTAGCACATTTTGAGTTTCACCCCCGTAACTCAATGGAAAGATTTTCTATGGAGCTTAAACCATCGATCTCGGAGTATGTCAATGTTTCTCTAAAGTAACATAAGCTAGCTATTTGTCACTTTTCCAATTATGTATGGGGATACTTAACATAGTAAACATGAAAGAAGAAAGGCTGTTTTCAGGTGATAGTTAAGATTTCAGTTATCCACTTCGTTGGTAAATGCTCTACCACTGCTAAAATAACTTGCCAATATTTATATTTGAGGCGATATTGATAGACTGTTTCTGTGCTAAATGTCAAACGTTGTATTTTATTGCGTTACCAATCTCTTATTAGTAATATTAATCCAATTATTACCAATCTCTTGTAATTACTGGAATTTGAATATGTTTATACAATATAAATCTCTCAGAACGACTCTGTCTGATTATTCATCGGTTCTGGCTACATATTATTAGCGTTCTTTCTTAGAAACATAACAAATCGTCATCAAAATTATCCAAATCAGTTATTTTGGACTAATAGAACTAGATTTTAATATCACTATAACAATTGTGGTTTTCTTACTGTATAAATGGTAGTGATAAGTTTTGCTTTGTTTCACGGCTGAATATATTGCAATGTTCTTTAATGCCATTTAATGGTAAAAACCCAAAAATATAAATAGAATGAATGATTTTATTTCCTTAACAAAATTAATACAACGATGGAGAAGTTGGAAATAAACTGACCTCTTTAACCAGTTGTGTGATCAGTAAAACTAAAATAAATATAAAAAATAAATAATACTTCAAAATATAAAGTCTTACCATTAAACATACAAAACAACCACATTTCAAAGTCATTCGGGCCTAGATATTTCAACTTCCTCAGTCAGGATATTCATTTTCATTTAAGTTTCTTGTAAATATGTGTGAATGAGGATGTGGCTAACTATTATATGCATGATACTGCCAAACGACGTTTTTTATCATGTATAGGGGGTCTAGTTATCATGCAGAATATGTATAAGTTACTGAATAACTGTTATTAGCCTTTTACATAATGATCTTTACAGTTGTCTTAACTAAAATGTGTAACTACGGAACTTAACAGGTTGCAGCATTATTTATGAACTAAATTCTGATCAAGTTACCATGAGTACATTTATTTCATATCTTCAACGAAATTATTAAAGCAGTTAATATATTCACAAAACAAAAATAAATTAATAGTTTGTTTTATTGGTATAATACAAACAAATGAATCACGAAAATCCCATAATAAATTCACTCATGCCATTTCAATTTGCAATTCATTTCCCGTAACATATTTTAATGACTGATAGATCATATTATACCAATTAAAATATGTAAATCTGTCATTTGTTCATATTTCCATAACTGCGTCAGCTCCAGTCGGAATTTCATACAGTATTGTCTGATTAAAATATCTGACAAAGATACTTTTGATTAGTTAAAATTAGGATTTATATATATATATATATATATATATTTATTTATATATATATATATATAAATATATATATATATTTATTTATATATATATATATATATATCTAAAGACAGCGAGGAACAGTAACAATAAATAGTCATATGAGAAAACCAGTGGGGACCGCTTCTAAAAAAATCCCTGCAATCGGCCGGGATCGAACCTACGCTTGACCACAGCTGAATTGCAGCGCTCTGCCTCTTGTAAAACTTACATGGCGCTCAAAGATTTACATTTGTTTGTTTGTTGTCAAACAACATTTGTTTTCCGGACTGAGCTTCCGCATCCGGTAAACTTGTAAACCATGCAGCTTTTCTATCTGTAAAATAAGGGTAGGTGATATATGTATATATATATATATATATAAAATAATATATATATATATATATATATATATATATATATAAAATAAGGGTAGGTGATATATGTACTCTAAAGCCAGACTGGACAAACCAGCCTAACTAAGAAACTTCCTCTCTCCTCTAACCGTCGCTGTCCGTACCTTTCCTCCACAAACATTGTCAAAAACTCGACTGTGTCAGTAGTAGTCAGTAGTAATGGTAAGTAATAGTAGGTAATGTAATAGTAATAGTACAACTAATCTTTATTAATTTTAGTCAGCAGAGGTTGGTACTGGTCACTTCCAATGAAAAGGTTACTCCCCCGGGTGTCGTCCCTCTGGGCGTAATCGAACCCTACGTGTACATTTAGAAATAGGAATTTGTATAAATCCATTTAAATATGTATAGCTAGTTATTTTATAAATTATAAAGTAATTTAAATATTCAGTACCATATTTGGAAGGTGGTACATGGGACAAAGGCCAAGGGAATTGCAAAATCAGCTTAATTCTGGCAGATTGCTTTAATCCATATTTGCCGTCCCCAGAGCCTCGGGGTATTTGGTTTACGATTACCGGTGAACCAATAACACATGAGGCTGCTAATTACTTCAACCCTATCTGACATTTGTATTATTTATTTGTAAAATATACTCAGCTCTGAAGTCCAGTTGTATGTTGACTGCAAACTAATTTATTTGCCATGAGGAACACATAATGATCAATATACACATCCACGATAACTCACCCCATCGATATATTTACGTATTTATGTTAATTTAGTTTAGTCCCATTTTTGACTTGTTTTGTTATTGCAAAGTGAAACATTATGTCCTATAGTGATGATTCCTTGTCATTTACCACCATGTAAATTGTTTTTAAAGTAAATTAAATAACTTAATCATTAATCTATATTAAAGTTAAATAGAGAGCTATTTTTATGTACTTTTTGTTCCATTAGTGCCAGTTAAATTTAAAAATTTAGATTACATTTTTAAATAACAACAGGAGGATTACTGCAGAAGGATACTCTAACTTTTTAATAAAATTCCAACTCCAAAAGATGATTCAAATTTCAGCTTACCATCATCGAATGACCATCACCAGCTGAGCTCTATTTTTTGTGTTGGTTTGTGTTGGACATTACTGGTCTGTTTGCTTGGGGCGCCGATCTAGCCAACAAAGTGGCTAGGATAACAACTCAAATATTTATCTTGGAGAGTCACTTTTATGTAACGGAAAATGTTATTATTCTCACACTATAAAATTCTAAAATCAATAAGAAAGATAAATCGCAGACTGAGAACAAATAGGAGTTGGTATACAGTAATACTTGAAAATATCTTCTTACTACTTTGATTTTTAACTCCTATACCCTGAGTTTTGCTTATTACATGCTGTTCTTGGTTCTAGTACATTTAAACAGGATGAATAAAATACGTCTTACAACACAACAAAGATACTTTACCGTCTTGTATCTAAGTAAAGTATAATTGTAAATATACTTTGTAGTGTTGTAAGACGTATTTTATCTATCCTGTTTAGTTTTAACAACACGTATCATTCTACTGAAGAAATTATCTAGAATATTTTTTTTCAATTCAAGACATCCGACATAGAAACTAAAATGAGGAGGTCACTAAAATCCCACTTACCTTTAACGTTCCTTGACAAAGATATGTCCTGATAAGACTATTATATAAACTTAAGCCCGAGAAATTCCGTTTAATGACGTAGAGAATAGCCTATAACATGAGTTTTACAATACGTTACAACAAAATTTTACAGTTACGGCTTTACAATACAATTTTAAATAGCAGGACGGTCACAGAATCATTTTGAGTACTAACACGTGCCACAACAATCATGTAGTACACCAGGTGGCGCAGTTCAGAATAAACAGGGGTCGATTGCCACCGCTCACAGACCGCAGGTGCGACTAACTACGGGGACCTGATATTGCTGGTTCTCCTCTAATTAGTTTTATTTTTTCACATGAAAAGGTCACATTTAGTAACAAAATTAAGTCAACCAGCTTTACAATAAAATATCTATGTTTACACATATTGTAATTTTTCATTTAGATTCATTTAACGATTTTATGTAACTACGTTTCCGTAACAACCAATTTGTACGGTTTTTGGTTTACTTTACTAAGTCATATTTTCTTTGCAATTTTTTTATGAGATTAAAAAAACTATGTCTCACAACACTAAAAACGTTTCACTGAACAGTTGTGAGAAGTTTTTTATTTATCCTGTTAATTCTAACAACATGTTTTATGCTACTCAATAATTAATTTATTTGTTATGGCTATTGTTTAATTATGTTTGAATTATTTTTTTCTCTCCTCTATGATAGGGTAACATAATATACGAAATTAGCAGGTGGTCTTTAGTAAGCCAGATAACAGAGCCAGCTTTCCTTACCTCAGATACCTAAAGCTTATTTGTTGTCAATATAGGTGAATCACGCGTATGAGTGGCTACCGAACCTCCGCCCTCGAAATAATAAGACAACGAATATCGATTAGCGATTGGGAAAGGTTTTTAACACCAGACCGAGCTTGTTATTCAAAAATCAAAATTATGTTTTATGCTTTCCATATCCTAAATGTTTAAATAACGTGGAGTCGGAGGATTATTTTATACCTTCGCCAATCTTTGGTTTTGATCATTGAACTGTTTAGCTAAATTTGACAAAAATAATTTGACTTCATGAAAATAAATCTTTATTTAACTTATTACGAGGCGAAGTGGACAAAAAAAACTAATGATTTCATTTTCATTCTATAACTATAAAATTATATTTACATTCAGATGAGTTATTTTCTCTGATTAAGCTTAATATTAGCCTGTTTATTATTGTTATAATATTTAACTATTTAAATTTAGTTTTCAGATTCAAAAAGACTAAAGAGAAGACAACTCGTGAACGCACGTGATTACAACATGAGGATATGATTTGAGTCTGAACTTCGGCTTACGTATACAGGAAAGCTCGCACGTGATATGTATAACTTGAGGGGCAAATTATTGTCGCCCAGAGTTAGTTATTAGTAGATCTGATAAATTCACGTTACATACTAAAAAATTATGACCAACCTATGAGTACAAGTCATTGATTAATTAAACTAAGATAATTTCTATCTATATCACATTTTTGTACTTCGTCATTTCATTATCTCGCACATGTATCATTCGTGTTTGTGTTTATGTGGAATTTATATATTATAGTAATAAATCAATTGAATGGCTCCCGCCAGTAACGTTGTAAGCGACAAATTTCACAAAATCAAGATTTCTATGCAGTAAGGTTGGAAACGACATCCTAAACTAGTGCAGGGTATTCATTTGTTGCTATCTTTTAAGTTGGCAGTACTAGGACCAGTGGAAAACCACGAGTTTTTGGTCCCTCCGTGCAGTAACGTTGCATGTGTTCGGGATGGCAACACCACCGCGGGCGAGTCTTTTGCCCTCGGATATAAATTGGCTAAAACGCAATAAAAAACGTCCAATTAACATTAAAAACTGGTCCAGGAATGTTTGAAAAATAAACAGGAATGCCAGGGAACCCTACATCGGTGAAAATAACAAAGCTGTACCCCGAAAACTGCTAGCAGGTGAGTACGTGCAGAAACGTTATAACCACCAAGTGCCCAAAACTCTTGTTTATCATAAAACAAAACATTACCAGTGTTACAAGTCTTAAGCTTAAAAATTAAAGGGCTCAAGGCTGTTTACAAGAAATGTGTTTTATTTAATTTAATGTTATACATTATGTCTTTTGTTTAGTTAATTTTGCCATCAAATAAATGTAGTTTCAAGGTTAATCTTTAACTTTTATTGATTATAACCGGTTTTATCTTGTAAGTTTAAGGCAAATATTTGACTTTTCCATTTTAGGATATGTACAATATGTATTTATTAGTGTATTAATACAATTTCCTACACATAACAGCTCTTATCTTTTTCCACCCAATAATTTTGCAACCGCCATCAAACCTAAAAAGTCACAAAAACGTAGTAAACGACTGTCGTTTACAACGTTTTTGCAATTCTGAAATCACGTATTTGGTCATAACTTAATTACTACACGAGATATTATTGTAATATTTATTTTAATGGCCACTTGTACTATTTAATACATATGTGACCAAAAGAAACATATATTCCATTGTTATTTTTCCAGTTATTTGTTTTTTACGTTTCCTGAAAAATTTTCATTTTGTCGCTTACAACGTTACTGGCGGGAGCCATTCAATTATGGCTTAAGTCAAATCTAATACATCTAAAGGGTTTGTATTTATTTTATGGGTGTTTTTATTTAAATTAAAGCAGCTCGTTACTGTAAGAAAAGAATTATTTAAGATATATGTGCTTAAATATTATAATAATTATTACAACGTAAGTAATGACTATCATGGGATCCGTAAAGTAATATGGGTCAAAAAATGGCACAGTTTTCCCAATTTGTGACAATTTCAGTAAAAGATTCCATTTCTAAAATGTTTATTGTTATGTTGCATGGATCCCATTTCACTGAATGAAAGACGGATTTTTTATAATGAGTTGTGATTATTTTATTTTTATTTGATTTATTTCTAGATACCGATTCATTACTAGGATTCTAGAGCAGAGAATTACAGTGTGAGACTTGAGAGTCTTACAACCTGAGTTACAAACTCGTTAGATATGTATTTATTTAATTATATAATCACCACCAGCAGAACCTTTACATAATTCAATAACAGGTAATGCAGCTATATGTTTCACAATTCTTACTACATAGAAAAAAGTGATACAACTGT
The DNA here is from genome assembly GCA_963675035.1 of Allygus modestus. Taxonomy (NCBI): domain Eukaryota; kingdom Metazoa; phylum Arthropoda; class Insecta; order Hemiptera; family Cicadellidae; genus Allygus; species Allygus modestus. Next base: position 84,556,304 of record OY776116.1, read on the forward strand.
GGTAATAATAACAATAACTTGTTAAGGGTGCGCCCTACCCTGATTGAATTCATTGTTGTTTAGCGCCGCGCCGGCGCCGCCAACAAGCAGGGCCATGCATATTTACGCTTGAAGACCATTTTGTTCTCCTCGATCGCACTGTTATTTTACAGATTTATACCAAACTATTTGCAGTTTCACACTTTTCAGATTCCAATCTAGGGATCATACGGTTCCTTTTCTCCAAAATAATTTTTCTCCATACGTTAGGAATCTTTAGAAAAACGCTTAATTTGAGAACATTACTAATGGCCTTCCACTTACTGTATTTTGAATTAAAATCACGATTTTTAAATCGTATGATCCCTAGATGAACATTTATTGAATTAAATAACATCAAATTATTTTTAATTGGTTAACAATTTAGCCTACAATGAGGGAGATGCAAACCCCTTACTTGAGCGTGCGGAAGGGAGGTACGGCGTACTCTTAACTAATGGATTATGCTTAGGTGTCCATTTACCGTAGCAACAATACCTTTCGTTAAATATAATGAATATATTAACTATTATACAACAACGAATGCAGTAACTCAATAATAATATTACATTAGTGTTGACCAACATAGCCTTGGAACCAATATGGGTTTTGGGTGATAAGGTCGTAATGGAATACTTGTTTAAATTTATTTTGTTGGGTGGAATCTATATCATTATCAGTCTCGCGTGTGTTAATCATCGACCAAACAGTCTGGGGTCAGCAGATTTGAGTTACCAAACAACAAGAATTATGTTGTGTTTAGAATGTTCCTGTGAAGTTGTATGTGCTTCTATCCGTGTACAACATTATTTTTTTGTATCGTTATTTATGATTATAAAGAGTATTTTTTTTATAGCGGGATCCAACCGCGTAGTAAAAATAGTAGTAATCACCTCCAGTTGTTCCTCATGATGATAAATAGGGAGTTCCAATTTGCAACACATTTTAGGAAACTTTTTCAGTATTTCTCGAGGGATTTAAACATCTGTAGAAAGCCCTAATGTGCAATAGACCGACAGCTATTTGGTCTCAACTAGATGTACCACAGCTATCATGGTCCTTAGCAGCTCAGAACAAACACAGGTTGATTGCCACCCCGCATCAGAACACAGGTGCGCCTAACTACGGGGACCTGATATTGCTGGTTCTCTTATAATTAACTTGTGTACATAACAAATTCGAATTGCAAAACATTATTACAACTATAGACATTTGTCAACACATGCAAGCCTGTTTTAGGCATCTGTTCATATTGTTTCACCACTGAACGTAACTTTGTTATTGTGTTACCATTTGATTTGTTATGGTAGTATTACCCACTAAACTTATTTATTTTCATGAGAAACGGGTAAGACTGTATCTATCTTAATACAGATTGAATTTTTGTCCTATTATAATTTGTCTGCTCTGTAAAATGTAAAACTATAGCAGTTTATTTAATATGAAAAGTTTATTTATGTATGTACATACATTTATGTTAGTCTCTGTTCTTGTTATCTATTTTCAGTTAGTTTTATTTCAATAACTGGTATTTCTTTAATATTATACTACAACATTTAACAATATTATATTCTGTAGTGCCGATAATCATACGACTGCAAGTGTTCAGAAATTTAATTTGCTCAATAGTGTATTTACATATTTACTCTACAGATACATGGTTCAAATTTATGTTTAGTTTCAATTTTTATATTCCTGATTTATGGTTAGATATTATTATTAATTTTTAGAATTTGAATTTATCTCTGTTTTAATAGAGGCCACGATTAGAGCCATAACTCCCTCTCATGGAGGATGTAAGCTCGCACGTGTTAGTGTATAACTTAAGGGACAAATCATGCATGAGAGTTCCGTTAGGCCACACACCTAATGAAGATAAGTTAAGATAAATGTATGTTTAATTTTAACATTTGATGCCCACGGTAGAGTTCATCAGTCAAAATTTCTCATAAGGAAATTTAACTTGATAAATATTTTACATGAGATATTCAATTATTTTAGTTTATTGTTGCAACAGTTATAATACAACTATTGTTAATTTGTGTTGCTAAATCACACCAAAAACGAATTGTGCCGGTTTTTGTGAAACAAAATTTAAAAAATGTCTTTGGCAGTTGTTTTTACGGTATTTATAAAAGACGTCATATAGCACTTAAAATATATGTATTACACTGTATTCTACACTGTACTGTACATTTACACTGTATTCGCTTACCAGACGGTAAACATGTATAAAAGATTGTACAAGGCTTTTTATAAATATTTACCATCAGGTATGTGAATACAGTATAAGTGTATTTATTCGTGTTATATAACTTAAGGTATTGTATCCCGTAAGTAATCAACTCGCACTATGCTAATCAAGAAGATAGTTTTGTCATCTGAGGTGTTAGCGCATTTAAGCACATATTTACTGTGCTAAATTTCACTCGTATTATTTGTTCTGTAATGTCTGATAAAACAATTAAGGTTATAATTTGGAATTGTAACTGAAGGCCCCAACATTATACTTAATTTATGTCTAACAATCTTCACACTGGTTCAAGTTTACATTTAAGTGCTATTAGTAAATATTAAAATGATTATTCCCGATATACGGGTCCATCGAGGTACAGTTTATACCAATGAATAATACTATTGAAGAATGCTAAATATGTATAAGATGGACTTTGATTTCTGTAAAACGTACCAGACTTCCCTAAAGGGTCGCCTTATAAAGGAAGTTTTGAATAACAAAATGAATGTTTTGAAAGATACAAATGCTTAACAAAGGCAAAAGTAAAAATATATTTTAATGCCCTAGAGTAGCGCTAGTTTATCTTTGATCTCAGATGCGACAGTCTAGTCAACCGGCTGGCGTTACCAGCGCCGCCGCGCCGTAGCGGATGTTAGAGGTGTGTGGGGTTTAAAGGCTTGTGTTGTAATCATGCGCTAACTTATATAAACACATTATTATTATAATTTACAAAAACAAGATAAGAGATTCGTTGTATTAAACAACCTCTACACGTTCTATACTTATCTACTGTGAAGGTAGTTTGTTTAGAATACGGTATACTAACTTACTGATATTACCAGTATACTAATATAGTGTGTAGTTTTAATTTGATGTGACTGGTAAATTATTTTTTTGAATACTAAAAAACAGTATAAATCTAAACTTTTAAACATATTAATCCTAAACAACGTATTGCTTCCGTTTAGTTTTGTAAAACGTATTGGTTTGAAGTAACTAACATATTTTCATGAATAAATAAATGACAGTGATATAATCACGATTGCAGTTGACGCGTTGCACTGTAATTCCATTAATTAGGTACCCGTTGACGCCGTTAGAGCTGAGTGTAACGATTACGTTTATGTTCATCCCAATAAAACTGCAGCCTCACATTCAACCGCAACTGCCGTTGTTGACAGTCGGTTTTACAACATTGATCACGCTTTCTGTGTAATTAAATGAAATTAACAAAAATGTATACTCGGTTTTATTTGGCATGTATTAGTTGGGAGGTACTCAATATATTTCAAGTCTAAAGCCTTTTTATGTTTAATAATGAAAATTCATATGTAGAGAGAGTGTAATCGTTCCGAAAGAAATACATTTATTTTACCTTTTCGTTTTTATAAGAAGAAATATGAAGGCGTGTTTAACACAATTTTAATGAATACTGTAATGGTTGGCAAACAACTTTTATTTTTATTTGAAAACTAGCTAAAGGGTATATCAGTAATTAAAGAATAAATTTAGTACTGTAGAGATCTTCTATTCCACTCAACCTGGTGGCAAGAGGCACGAAAAGATCATTCCAGGCTCGAGATCTAAGATCAGAAACCTAACTAACTTATATAATACCAACGGGAACGACAATAGAACCGAGATATCGTTGATGTGAGACTACCGTATCACTAGGATACAGTCAGCGCCAACTAGGGCAAAGTGAAGGGGAGTTCAAGATGTGTCTCCCACTGCAATTAAGTGATAGACATATAAATTTGTAAGGTATCAGAGAAAACAAATAAGGTGATTTTGAAATCAGCGAAAACCACTGATTCCGTAAGACGTCCAGTCACAGTTTTTTGTGAAATATCAGAGAAACATTTTAATTCTCTGATTTAGGTCACATCACGACTACACTTACCACGACGTTCGCGACAGATCTGGATGAATTCAGCCAGTACTACAGTCACTAGTCAATGCCAATAAATGTTCACTGATAGATAACTGAGGGGAAATTTAGAGGAAGCCAATACGGACTCACCCTTATATTCTTCGCACTTAAACCGAGGTGACACTTCCTGTACCTCGTGTTCTCACCCACACAGCACAAGGTTGTCCCCAGGACATCCCAAGGACATCACAGTGGGATATGCAGGATATCCCAGGATCATCCCTATCTCATCCCATGATATCCTCAAGATACCCTCAGGATGTCCCCAGGACACAAAAATGTCCTCTCCCCACGACATCCTGGGGACATCCTTCAGGATGACCATGGGATGTCCCTTGGACCTAATCAGGACATGATAATGAAAGCTATAGGACATCCCCAGGATGTCCCACAGGATTATCTGGGGATATCCCTCAGACCACAAAAGGATATTGTATTTTGAAGCCCTAGGACATCCCCAGGATGTACTGGGGACATCCCTCGGTCCACAAAGGGATATTGTACTCTGAAGCCCTAGGACATCCCCAGGATGTCCCACAGGATTTACTGGAGACTTGCCTTTGAGATGTATTGAAAGGTGTCCCATTATTCTATCAGTATGAATCCCATAACCCCACAGATATCCCTGCCTCCCCATGATAATTCTGTGGTCATCCTTGGGAGGCCATAAGGCTCCTAGTAATAGGTAGTGTGTACCCTGAAGCCATATCGCCTCCTAAGGATGACTGCAGAATTATCATGGAGTAGGCAGGGATATCTGTGGGGTTAGGGTATTCAAACTGATAGAATAATGGGGCACCTTTCAATATGGTCACACAATCTGGTAGAAAGACAGTTCTAAAATAAATTACAGGACATCTTTAAATTAATCTTTTATAAAAATAATACTATAATTGTCCATGCCCAGCTTGCACATACAAAAACGTTTTAACTTCATATTGGTGTTATTTTTTTAAACAGGTTGACTAGTGTATAAACGTTAAATACCTGTAATCTTCCTTGTGATCCTAGGATATCTTTTTAATGGATGACACGTTTTGTCAAAAGTAATTTTGTCATCTTTAGACCCATACAAAACTTTAAATTGTCAGATCGCAGTTCAAAAGCAAAAATACTTTAAAATCATGTTTTACAACTTTATATTGGTTACCATTGTCATATTTTATGCTAATTTTTATCATTACTATCACATAATTTATTTGTAAAAGTGTCACTAATGTCCTGATTATATGTACTTAATTGGATTGACACTGAAAATATATACACATCTTAGGACTTTTTATTAAAATTTACTCAAATCTTAAAAAAAAATAGTTGTTTTAACAAGTTTATAATAAAATCAATATACCGGTATGCATGTGTAGGCCTAAACATTTCCCAGAACAAAAGTTGAATTAATAAATACAGATTTAAAAAAATTTAAGGATTGATTCCAATTTATAATTGTTCGGTGATGTGATACAAACAATTAAGGATTTTTTTAAATAATACAGTAATGAATTCAAACAAAATGGCAGTATAATTGCAGTAAAAATAAGTACATAAAAAAATGTAAGTCATATAAACCAGGCTGTTTATACACACAGTAAGTATTGGTAGTTGATTAAATTCCTTCTCTGTTTTCATCTTCATCATGGCCTCACTTCCTGTAAATAAAAAAAATTAAGCTAATACTGCATATAGCCTTGGGTAATATTTTATCCAAAAACACCCCCGTCGCAGCAAACATGCGTACTAAGCGAATTTATAATGCATATAAATGTGTCTCACTACTACATAGAGCCACTTACCAAGTTTCACAAAAATAAATTCATAAATAAGTGATATATAACATTTTATTTATTCTCCATAAGAATAACTTTAAGGCTGTGCACGCAGATTTGCTGAAACAAGGAAGGAAAGAAATGTGTTTTTTTTTGCGATAATCCATATAACTCAAACAGGTGAAGCTAAATACCAAGTTTTATTAATTTAAGTTCATAACTTAGGGAGATATCAAACTTTACTTACTCTCCATATGAATAATACCCCTGTCGCAACAAACCTGCGTACGCAGCAAATTTCTAATGCATATTAGCCCTATATGCAAATTTCTAGCCCTATATGTTTCTTACTACCACAGAAAGCCACTTACCAAGTTTCATAAAAATACATTTATAAATAAGTGATATATAGCATTTGAGTTATTCTCTATAAGAATAACATAAAGACTGAGTACGCAGGTTTGCAGCAATAAGAAATATAAGAAATGTATTTTGAAGCAATTATCAATATAACTCAATCAGGTGAAGCTACATACCAAGTTTTAATAATTTATGTTCATAATTATGGGAGATATAAAACTTTACTTATTCTCCATAAAAATAACACATGGCTGAGTGTGCAGGTTTGCTGCTACGGGGATAATCAACAAAAAACAAATTTTGTGCAAATATCAATATACCAGTACTAGGTGGTTTTTATCTATTTTTAACTCTCTTTCCATAGCCTGATCGATCTGGTTTTCGAACTAAAGTCATAAATGTTACTCTCCACATTTAGGCCAAATTTAATCAAAATTGGGCATTTATTTCAAAATTTATCGAGGTAACGGACGCATATATATAAATCTAAACAACTTATTTTTTTAGCATACGGGGACCTCAAAACAAAAAGTGATCATGGTCTCGGTGTTAAGTCTTACCATGCCACCTACAGTAATGGCTTTTTTCCTATAGAGGAAATTCGCTAAAAAAAGATAGAAATAAACTGGGAAGTAAACAAGACCAAACATTAAAAATGTCTTCTCTAGTAATAAAATACCCCCGTCACAGCGTGAAAACTCATTTTATTTCTGCTGCTGCCATTTCAGTCGCCTTGTTAATGATTATATTACAGTTACTGGTAACTACCAATCATTCACACTAAAATGAAATATAATGTTATGAATATTAATGTTGAAAAATGTAAATGAAAATTTTCAGCAATATTGCAAATTTAATCTCCCCTTAACATTATATTTGGTAAATATGTCATTGAATATTTTGTGTAACCATGTGTTTATAAGGTACAGTTTAAGTGCTTAAAGAAACATCAAAAAGCATAAGTGGTCTTCAATTTTGGCAAATCAGTTGCAGAGTCTATTCACCCCTAGTTTCCAGTAGACCTGACCCCTTGGCCACCCTCAAATTTTTACCGTAGTGCATGAAGATGATGAGCAAATAATTGTATTAATAATTAATTATGCCGAAAAAATAAAATGATAAATGCGGTAGCCAGTAGCCTAACGTATTCTAAAAAATAAAATCAAGACAAAAAGGATAACAAATAATACCCCGCACACAGAAAACCAGCATTATCAGCGAATTTCCAATGCCAATTTATATATCTACCACATAAAACCACTTGCCAATTTTCATGAAAATGCTTTCATAAATATAAGTGATAAATAACATTTTATTTACCCTCCATATTAACGCTGAGTCAAGGAGGATGAGAAATGTGTTGTTATGGAATTATCAGTAAAACTCGACCAGATGAAGCTATATACCAAGTTTTATTAATTTAAGTTCATAATTGAGGGAGATACCTATCAAACTTTAGTTATTCTTCATTAAAATAACAATAGGGCTAAGTAAGCAAGTTTGCGGTTTCGCGGACAATAACAAATCTTTTTGTGTAAATATCAATAAACCACAACCAAGCAACATACAAAGTTTCATCAATACACAATCAGGTAATAGATATAAAGACTTAACTCTTAACCCATTGGCTTAGAATGACGTACTGGTGCCGTTCCTGACCTGTAATTTTTAAAACCTTTGAAATGGAATAGAAAAATCATGTTTTTAAATAGATTAATGGTGTATTTTAGTTAAAATATTGTTTTCTTTCAGTTTAAATATTGAAATTGGCATACACATAGAATAGACATAAGTAAAAAATAGCAAATTCAGTGCTGACCATGTAACACACACAAAAAATCAACCGATCCTGTTAATTTTGAATGTAAAATGGTTATTATATATAGGCCCTTATTATTGATTTTAACTTATGAAACCTTATTCAGGCAATTGTGTAACTAAATTGTGATCATTCTGATAGGTGTTAAGGCTATCATAGACCTTGCATAATCGAATGAAGTAGCCTACGTTACCTAATCATAGTTTTCTAACCCACCTTATTTAATATACAGAATTGTTTTTATAGTTTTACCTGGATTTCTCTTCATATAAAGAGTTGATTTATTTGCGGTTTGAGCCAATCCATGAAACCAATATGTTTTACTTGGCCTCAGCAAACTGCTTCTGATCAGCTCCTAAACAGAGACACATGCTAATTTAAATACCTAATTGATTAGCAAACAAACTAGGTCTAAAGATTTCCTGAAAGCACATAGTTACGTCATATGCCTACTTTTAATGTACCATATCCACTCATCAGGCACTGTAAGTTTCAGTTCATACGGCAATTTAGGTTGAGTTTTTAAATATTTTATTTATTTACCTAATCGTACGTCATACGCTTTTTATTAATTCAATAGTAACTAAAGTACACGATGAAGCTGATTTTTCTTTCCACCTAGCATGAAGATTATAGTAACTTAAAATAAAGAGTTGATTTACCACACTTCAGTTAACAGAATGATAAAATTCAATATGTTCTTCAATATTCTCTTCAAAATTTGCATAAGTTTTAGGCGCTAACAAATAATCATTAAGAAACCATTATTACTTTATGTATCGTACCTAAGGCCTATTTAGGGGCAAGTGGGGAAACTGGGCACACCTAAGTTAAATCCATTATACCGTACTCAAAGATGTTTATAGTTAAACTTCAATTTATTCATATTGCCTCTAGGATCGAAGTTTGACTCAAAATAAAACAGGTTTTTATACCCTATCGTCATTCAATCCTCTGGTTTACTAGCAGATGACTGACTAGTTTTGGGACTACTGTCCCATTATTAAATCTGGCGTCGCTAAATTAAAATATGAAGACATAACTTTGTCACAATATATATACCAACACAACACAAACGGACGCTACGATTAAAACAAACATTTATTTGGTTTGGCCGACCAAGGACAAGTCCAGACGGCGGGACAAGAACACGCGGAAGGCTGTGACATGACTACCTCCAATACCTAGGCCTACATGACTAACTTACCTCCTACCAATGTACCTTGTCACATTGTAGCCTTCCGCGTGTTCGTATCCCGCTGTTTGGACTTGTCCTTAGCTTGTGTTAGTGTATATATTGTGACTATGTGTTCATATTTTAATTTATCGACGACAGATTTGATAATGGAACAGCAGTCCCGAAACTAATCATCAGCTAGTAAACCAAAGGACTGACGACGGAAAGGTATGTAAAACTGTTTCATTTCGAGTTAAACTTCAAACGAATACATATAACTGCTCCCCGTTTAGCTTATTCCTTTCTTAGGAGGAAATTCCAATTTAATCGATTTAACCATTATTTGTACAGAAATTAATAAGTCAAAGTATGCAAAAGCGCCCAGTTCCCCGACTGGTGTGTCACTATGCGCATTGGGTAAGGTAACTGTGCGCAGTACCGGTATAGCCTAATTGCAAATTTAGGTGAATAATAAAAATAAAAGGCTGTTACCTACTATCAGAGTTAATATAATACAACACATATGGATAAGAATTATATATTTTGTAAGGAAAACAACTTTAAGCTAAAAAGTCTTTAGTGTTCTTATGATTAAATAAATGTAAATCCTGGCTGTCCATAAGACTAGTGTTAATTGTAACATTGGCCTTATGGAAGGATGGAAATCCTAGTTTTTCATTCTGCAATACACTTTATAGGCCTAGATAGTTTTGAGGTGATGGTAGTTCTTAGTATGAGAGACTGATTAAACTGATTCAGTAGGTGGGTACTGTCTATAAACAAACCATCCTAGTGGAATAACTCTTTATTACATTATGAAGAAAAATTAACTATAGTTAACCTGTAAATCTGTTTTAACAAAGTATGTTACTTACCAAGAAACAGTACAGTATTTAAAACACCTGAAGTAACTCTTGAATGAAGATATATTTTTCCCAATTCAAACCTGCAAAACTTAAAACTTGGTAGCCTAGGTAGAAAGTAACTGAACCATAATTTACCAAGCCAAATACGGTTAACGCACGTCTATCTGGTCTCGTCTGTCGTCTGTAGACATAGAGTTTGGTGGATGGTGCGATTCTGCGCAGGCGCCAGGCGCCGCGTCGGATTTTTTTCTCTTTTCTCTAAAGAGAATTATGGGAGATCGGATTGTCCGTTAATTTAATGGTGTACCGGTAAAAAGTATGCAATTTTTCTTTTCTTTTCTTATAAATTGTCAGAATTCTATGCATATTTCATCGATGTATAAACTGTAAATTCATTCTTTCTTTATACATGTGTTATTTTACATATCTAATCATTATCCTTGTTATTCAATTTGGTTTGAATACTAAAACTCTAAATACAACTTTTAATTAATTATTACTAAAATTGGTCTGGGATATAGAGGATGTCGGTGGGATGTCCCCAAGATATCCACGTTATCCCGGGATTTTGTGGACATCCCTGGGACGTCCACAAATGTCCCGGGACATATCAGGATATCCTAGTGATGTCCTGTTTATCCTGGGATGGCAATGGGATGTGTGGGATACAAATGGGATATCCTGGGGACGTCGTGTGCTGTGTGGGCAGTGATGATGAATCCCCTGCAACATCGTAGTAATACCGAAAGCGATTATCCTACCCGGTAATGAACGTAGAGTTGTCGTAATTGGTTACTTCACCAGTACGAAGCTATTGACTTACAACACGATTAGAACATTCTTTGTTCTTCGTCAATGTGTTAACAGTTATTGAAACAGGTCTCTAAATAATGACAAATCAAATATAGAAATATTATGTTATTATAAATATTTAAAATATGAAATCTAAAGTAATAAACGTAGTATTAATTGAGTAGTAACTCTGTGATCCTCTTTCGCGCTTCGTTTGCGTTCCCAAAATTTAACAATTACTTTTACTCGACGAACCAGATTTTATTCGTAAGGTATACCAAAGTGATTGATATGACGTATTCAATCACGGATCAAAATTACTAAAGCTATATGAACAAATGAATCTAGATTGATCTAAATAATGAGCTCCTTAAATTAATATCATCCATTAAAATTATTTATTTATTTTGCATAATTTATTCTGATAGTAGACGAATAATATTTTCTTAGTGTTTTGTGTGTTTTAAAGACATTTTTGACCAGAGGATTTGTTCTTAAGAATCGTCGCTATACATGGACTAACGCCACATAACCTGAAAGTTGGTAGTGCCAAATTCAATGTTTGAATAATATTTTGTGCCACCTACGTTTGCAACAGGCTCATATTTTATGGTGTGTTTAACCAATAACTTGGGGTTTTGACATAATTAGTCAAGCCACTTAATAGTTAAATCTAATAATGTGTATTAACTTTCCACGGTAAATTAGAATAGATGTATTTAGTATTTTAAATTATGATATTGTGGCTGAATATATCAACAACTAGTTCATTGTGTTTTTGTTCAAACAAACAGATTGGACGCCAACTATGGTTTTTATACATTTTTAGGTCATTAATGTTATACCGTAGCAATAATCAAATGTAAATCTTTCCTTGTGAGTTCCATACACATAACCTATGTGAAGCACTTCGGTTCAAGTTGGATTTAATACAATAAAAAGTGTTATCGGCGAGAATGCCAACATTATACATCACTACTAAACACAACCATACATCTTGGAGGTTTTGTATCTGTGTTTTTTGTAGATAGTTTGTGTTCGAATAATACTCAGGTTTTGTATATTAGCTTACAGTTGTAGCCATAACATGGATGATTATAGCACAAGGTGTGACTAAAAACGAACTTTTTATGTTATTAATAAATAATGTTACTTTAAATACTGTCTACAAAGTTTTAATCGCCAAAATAGACAGTATCCTTTGACTAATTTAAGTAGGCCAATGATACTGTAGTTTCTCAACCATCCCAAGTTGGTCAGTCATCATACTATTTAAATTTTAGCCTTGCTGTAAATTTATTCTAACCATAAGTCTGTCTTGGTAGTCTATACAGTGGGAATGTTATGATAGGCCTAGCTTATATTTATATTTGCGAGTTACTAAATGTCCACTTACTTTTCGTGAGAAACTTAAGTTTGCTGAGGCAAACTGTAGGCCTACTTGGAATGGCCAAACATATTAAAATGAATCCAACAGACCAAACCGTCATATAAACCTTACCTAACCCAAGGTATCTACTTAATGTGATAATCACCCAGTGCCGTCCTAAGGCGGCGCGACAGGTGCTGGTGCAGGGCGGCGCACAAGGGCCTCGCGCCTATGAAGGCCTCGCACTTGAGGGTTTTTGTATGTGGAAGCTAGAGGCGTCATGGCCATGAATGGGATCAGAAATGTGGACTTTTAATGATTAACTTATCAATTGAATAACTGAAGACAATGTACAAACAGTTAGTGGTAAGTACATATTTTGCTAATATTGACAAAATGTTTTAATTTAACGGCAAGTTGTGAAGTACATGAATTAGCCGTTGTATTTAGCCAATAGTGAGTATATTTCTCAACGTAGCAAGCAAGTCTGTGTCGGGACTATACAGGGGCCGTAATTTTATTTTTATATTACATCAGAATGAGTTTCAGGTATTTTTCAGTTTATCTTAGCTATTTTGTCTATCTATATCCTCCGGTCTCCATGGCAACAAATAAGTTAACCAATTAAATCCCCTCTTCACAACTTATGTTAGTCTTTATTAATCTTTGGCTAGATGTTTTTTTTTCAAAGATTTCCTCCAATGAGGCTTCACTTTTTTAACAAGAGCTCTATAATTATTTAAACTTCGTTATCTTATCCTGAACTGTTGCATATTCATAATTGGTTGAAATAGAAAATATTGGACCAATAACTTATACGTAGCCTGTTTTATTTTTTCTAAAAGATTTTTTTTACTGTAGAATTCACAAATAAGGTTAGTGTTTATCAGAAACTTTCCTTTTGGGTACCTACACTTTCATAAATGATGAATGAATGATGATGAAGCGATAATATAAAAAACCGAATGAAATTGTTCGATACGGTTTACCTGTTATTAAGGTTATTCGGTTTTGGTTTCGGTTATGTTCAGTCTCAAAGATGTGAAAGATTTTGTCTTGAAATTTGTCCAGATAAGAAACGTTGATTCCATTAATACTTAAATATGTATTCTCGGTACGGTATATCAGAAAGCTGCATCCTGGAAACCTTTTAAATTTGTTACGTTTTGTAGTTTTATGTTTTGTAAATAAATCATTTTGTTTATATCGGTAGGGTAACATTTATTTCATTTTCATTTTAAGGGTGCGCCCTACCCAGATTGAATTCATTGTTGTTTAGCGCCGCGCCGGCGCCGCCAACAAGCAGGGCCATGCATATTTACGCTTGAAGACCATTTTTTTCTCCTCGATCGCACTGTTATTTTACAGATTTCTACCAAACTATTTGCAGTTTCACACTTTTCAGATTCCAATCTAGGGATCATACGGTTCCTTTTCTCCAAAATAATTTTTCTCCATACCTTAGGAATCTTTAGAAAAACGCTTAATTTGAGAACATTACTAATGGCCTACCACTTATTTTGAATTAAAATCCCGATTTTTAAATCGTATGATCTCTAGATGAACATTTATTGAATTAAATAACATCAAATTATTTTTAATTGGTTAACAATTTAGCCTACAATGAGGGAGATGCAAACCCCTTACTTGAGCGTGCGGAAGGGAGGTACGGCGCACCCTTAAGTTTATTTGACAAAAAACTATAAAACAAACATTACGTAGTAACTAACATACAAACGATAAAATATTTTACAATCGATCTAATCGATATAGGTATCGAAAAACTTATTCGGCTTTGGTTTATGGTTCCGCTTATGACAGTGTACCCTTCCATTCTACTGGAATTTTAAAGTTTCCATCACCCTGCATTAGTTAAGAGAATCCTCTCTCCAATCTGATGTGTTTATTCGTGACGGGTAATTTTGGCTGTTTGACAAATTTTAATAGGCTACATTCTTCACAATCTAATGAAAGTAACTATTCGGATCCTTTCCTTTAAAACCATGACTTTTTTGTTTTCTTATTTTGTTAATTCACTAGGTACCACTGATGAAAAAAATTAAAGTACCGTAGCCTAGGCAAGGTATGAAAGCCAATATTCGGATCCTTTCCTTTAAAACCATAACCTTTTTGGTTTCTAATTTTGTTAATTCACTAGGTACCACTTACGAATAAAAATTAACGTAGCCTAGGCTATAAAATAATAAAGATCTTAAAAAAGGGTGTTTGTTTTTTAAAATGTTAATATTATTATTATATATATATATATATATACATATATATATAAAATTTTGAACGACCCCCCAAAACGTGTTCAGGGGGTCACGTTAGGAACTTCTATGGTGGTCCCGGGCTTAAGTTTCACCGTGCGGGTCATGCTAATAGTTCACTTTCCAATGGAAATTCACTAATAAAGGAACACAATCCGATTCGACCCTGGGACCATACCTGAGCTACTACGACATAACGTGAACGCTAAAAGTTACATCTCAAGAAGCAATTAACGCAAATTCTGAATTGGCAACATCGATGGTGGGTTTTGATGTCCGAGTACTACTGGCCACTGAGTGTGTGGAGTAGATATCGGTAAGCGATAAGATAAGACTCCCAGGAATTTCAGATAAATTGGGAAAACGAGAGTGATGTACTTATTGTATAATTTTAAGTTTACTGGTTTCCTGTTATAAGCGACTTAAAGACCCCGAATTTGGAATGGAAGTGATATCATGGCTGTAGTTTCCATTCTAAAAAAACATGCTACAGTACTGCAGGCAACAGTTCATTGAGCCAAACGCGTGCCCCAGAGCAGACTTACAGTGTGTTGGGTTATTAGGCTTACTTTTCCCCCCTTGTGGCAACAGGTTTTTTTTAGCAGGTGTGCGGAATGTTTTCTTTAGTAATAAGAAATATGTTGTGAACAGTAGCAAATGAATGAAAAGCCAAAAAGGTTGTGCTGGTTAATTAACGGAAAAGATACAAATATTCTTTTGATAGTTGTTAGTAATGCACTTATAATCTAAATTAAATGAAAATAGAGTATAAACACTGATTACAGGCTTAACTAAACTGATTTTAGGTGTATAGTAATGTATAGGCCTATATGCTGATGACATTTTTAACAAATAGGTACGCCACTTGAGAAGAATATGGAGTAGTGATGTGCAATATGCCCACACAGCACAAGGTTGCCCACAGGACATCCCAAGGACATCACAGTGGGATATGCAGGATATCCCAGGATCACCCCTATCTCATCCCATGATATCCTCAAGATACCCTCAGGATGTCCCCAGGACAAAAAGTCCTCTCCCCACGACATCCTGGGGACATCCTTCAGGATGACCATGGGATGTCCCTTGGACCTAATCAGGACATTATAATGAAAGCCGTAGGACATCCCCAGGATGTCCCACAGGATTATCTGGGGATATCCCTCGGACCACAAAAGGATATTGTATTTTGAAGCCCTAGGACATCCCCAGGATGTACTGGGGACATCCCTCGGTCCACAAAGGGATATTGTACTCTGAAACCCTAGGACAACCCCAGGATGTCCCACAGGCTTCCAATTTCTTCTAAGAATTGCCTATATCTTACGCCTGTTAGCGATCCTTCATAGAAGTGCACTGCCAGCACCTTATTGTCAAGTATCGCACACCAACAGTTAATGGAAAATCTAACTTGATCACGACCTTCTCTAACAATAAGCGGATTTGAGGTGGACCAATAGTGGTTGTTTTTTCTATTCATCATGCCTTTGTTTGACAAATTTGTTTCATCCGTCCAAATAATTTTGGATACAAAGCTGGGATCACTTAAAGCTTTGTCTAAAAACCAGTAACAAAACTCCAATCTTCTATTTTCATCACCAGGCAGCATAGCCTGGAGAACTGTTGATTTGTAAGGATGATGGTGATGTTTTTTCAGTACACTGTTAATAGATGATCTTGATACCGCACATACTTCTGCTACTTTCCTTGTACTTGATTTAGGATTTACCTCAAAACAAGCAAGTATATGAGTTTCAACTTCTTCGGTTATGACAATCTTTGGTCGCTGTTTCTTTTTCTTGAATGAACCGTGATTCCTGAGATTATCTACTATTTTTTTAAAACTTTCTATTAGGAGGCCGTCTGCCAAGGTACCTCTCTACATAGGTCGATGCTGCTAGGGAACAATTTTTTCTGCACAAGAAATAAATTTCCAGCATATCAACTTTCTCTTCGTTTTTCAAGTCCATTTTCATGAAGTACAACAGGACACTTACCTAAGAACCCAAACTAATATTACTTAAAAAGAGATAGACTTTGTCGATTCTGTAACAAAATAAAATAAACTTAAGCACAGTAACTAAAATTGAAAATAAACTAAAATCATGTTTAAAACCATGTAAAATTGTGCACTGAAAGGAAATATTTCACCTCCACTATCTGTCAACAATGACAACAATGCCCACAATTGCAACAGGGGATCAGATTAAAAATGAAATAAATAAACAGCTGATTTCAATGATTAATGTAACCTTTGGTATGAACTATCCATTAACCATTAATGTAACTGATTTTTTTAAAAGGGATTGTTACTAACTACTAAATTATAAGAAAGTTTTTTTATCTAATTTAATTTTCTAATATCAACTAAATAAATATTATTTCTAAGTCAGATAATTCGATTTAATACATGTAACTCACATGATGACACAAGCCAGCTTTTCCGAGGCTTAACAAGCTTTAGCTCATAAATGAGTAGGCTTAAGGAAAAAATGTCAAGAATAAAAATGTCACAAAATTGCATGTTACTTCTAAAATCATCATAAAATACAGGGTGTTCTGTAAGAAATTTCAAAGTTGGCCGCCATATTGGAAAATGGCGGCCATCTACAAAAAAATGTATTTCATATTTTTGATTCCCATAAAAAAGTAGGTGAAGTTCCCCATTTAAAGTTTACTCTAAAAGTAATAGTTTTAAAGATTCCAATGGTGGCACAGTTAAGTTGTTCACCCTGTATACATACATATAGATATAAACAATTTTGAACGACCACCCAAAACGTGTTCAGGGAGTCACGTTAGGAACTTCTACGGTGGTCCCGGGCTTAAGTTTCACCATGCGGGTCAAGCTAATAGTTCACTTTCCATAGGAAATTCACTAATAATGCTAAGAGCCATACCGGAAAGTAATTTCATGATATTCGTTAATACAGCAAGTTAATGAAGATTGAACTATCCATGTCAGCATGTTATGTAATTTCAACAATTACTGTATACCCAAGTTAGCTTTCTGGTTGTGATTAAGCTACTATGTGGCAAAGTGCTACTTTGTTCCATGGTCTATGTTGAAAAATGTGATTTAATTTTCAACTGATGCTAGTTATTGTTTTCTGGCTCCCCGCAGGTACCCGAGTGCTAGTGACACTATTGTACGCTCTGCGTCGTACTGGGGGCAAGCGAGGAGTCTGCTCTCTGTGTGTTGGAGGAGGGATGGGCATAGCCATGGCGGTCGAGAGAGTGTGAACTTTATATTTTGTCCAAGTCATGTAACCAATAACAAATATTCAAAGCATGTGTTTCAATATTTGTTTGGGTGACAATTTCACATTTTATTTTTTTTTATATTTGTTTACCATGAAATATTTTATTGTTATCTTAAGTTTGTTCACTGTAACTCATAACGTTATAAGTATTATTTTAAAACATTGACAGCATTGCAAGTAATGGGCTGCTTATGTTTTAGTAATTTAGAATATTGTATTATTTATATACTTTGGAAAAATAAACTCTGTAAAAAAAGGTTTTTATACAAACACAAATATTTACCAGTATTTCAGAGTATTTTAGACGTACACATTTATATACTTTAAATATTTTATACTTAAAGTTATTTTTAATAATTTGTATTACCTTTTAGGCTTTGCTTTAGTTAAATGACATGTGCAATATTAAAGATACAATTTTAAATTTAGTGTGTTTTATTCTGTACCCCATATTTTAGGAAAATTTTAATTTATCCTTCAATAACTCATGCAATTATTCACTCTGACAACTTAGGCTTTTCGGTGTTTATTATGTATGGCTTGCTACAACTACTGAAGGAAGGTGAATTGATGGCTAGCAAAGGGTTGAGGGGAAGTTACCCTCTCCTCTGTTGTACAATGTATATTGGCAATGTCAACCAAGGAACTGTCCAGTATTTCTAAATACCCCCGTCGCAGCAAACCTGCGTACTTAGCAAATTTCCAATGCATATATATATGTCTCACTACCACATAAAGCCAATTAGGTACCAAGTTTCACAAAAATACATTCATAAAAAAGTGATACATAACATTTTATTTATCCTCTATAAGAATAACATTAGGGTTGAGGACGCAGGTTAGCTGCAACGAGGAAGATAAGTAATGTGTTTTTTTTTGCAATTATCAATACAACTGAACCAGTTGAAGCTACATACCAATTTCTCTTAATTTAGGTTCATAACTAAAGGAGATATACAACTTTACTTATTCTCCATATGAATAACATGGGGGCAGAGTATGCAGGTTTGCTGCTACGGGGACTAACAACAAAAACTTGTTTTTTGTGCTAATATCAATATACCACAACTAGTTGAAGCCGCATACAAAGTTTTATCAATATACATTCAAAACTAATCGAGATATCGAATTTTATTTATCCTCCCTAAGGATAACATTGGACAACATACTGTGTTTAGCACTTTGAATATCTCTGCATCGGTTGGACGTAGAACAACGATTAAAACACCAAAATGTTTGTTTTGTTGAACTAATCATATTAATAAAAATAAATGTGAAGTTTTTAGTAAAATTATCTGATAAAAATCTAAAAACCTTTTTCCCATAAGATTAACATGGGACACGTTTTTTGGATTTTCTCCGCAACTACTTAACCTAGGTTAATGATACAAAATACTACATTATTTGTTTTTTTAAGCTATATATAATGGTTATAGACCGATATACAGGCTTCAGATCGATATAGTGTGTACCGTATGGATGTGGCAAGTCATTTAACTGAACGGTGACTGGGTCCCATATACGTGTCGTCGGTCCACTGGATTTGGCCTGAGCATCCCGTATATGTATCGTTGGTCCACTGGATTTGGCCTGAGTGTCCCGTATACGTGTCGTCGGTCCACTGGAATCAGCCTGAGTGGCACGTATATGTGACGCTGGTCTATTTTATGGTTTTTTTAACATTGCGTCACATATACGTGACGATCGGTAGTCAACGTGTTAAATCGTAGACATGTGCATCCTTTTTTTGTGTTTTTAATGGTTGACAACTTCAATGTGAGCAGCTGAGGATGACGTATTAACATCAAGACAGGTCTTGAACATGATTAACAAATATTTACCATATATAGTAATTAATTTAGTCTTACAACTATTCGTAAAGCCCAGGGGGTAAAATAACGGATACAAACTACAAGTTTAACTTAGATATAACTCTTAAGAAATACAAAGTCTTTTTTAAGTAAACTTTTAATAAAATAACTATTATTTAATACATTTCTACAAAGAGTACAAAAAGTATAGTCGGGAGTAAAATAACCATTAGATTATATTAAACCTAAATTAAAGTGTCATATATTTAATTTAGTTTGACTAACTGGCTTACATGTATACCTTTTTATTCAACAATACATTTTAAAGCAGTAATAGAGTAATAACCAGTATCATGAATGAGTAGTGTAGTAGGTGTTTTTAAATGATATAATTTGGCTCCAGCACACATGGACAATCGTGTGGCCATTACTGGTGGTCAGGGGCCCCAAATGAACCTGCCGGACAGTAGACTTTCACACGACACCGTAATGGTTTCTACTAAAACTATCCTAATGGCAGCCAGTAGTGTCAAGCACAAGAGTGCACCGTGTATTTTTTAAGAACATAGGTAGTGATAGAGATGAGTATTTTAAGAAGCTGTGGGTGAAATGGTTGTTTGTTTCACGGTGGGTTTTACCCAGAATGCCCAGTTTCTTGGACATCTTTTCTTTTCATTCCCTTTCAATACAAATTTCATAACACAAATTTATAAAATTTAGGAAAAAACACTGGTGTCTAGTCAGTTTAAGTCACATCCACTAGTGGCTACCATTAGGTGAAAGGACTTGTCACTGGACGCTCCAGCCAAAAAATGAAACATGATTTACTTTGCTGGCCACCAGTAGTGGTGGTTACTGGATGTTGAAGTAGAACAATCCAATCACACATGTCTTTGAGTGTGTCCATGTGTCCGACCGGTAGAAAGAATGTCAGTGCTGGCCAGCAGTAATAGCAGTAATAGCAGTAATATTGGCTGTCACGGTTGTCTCTGTGTGCGAGGACAGAGTAGTGAAGTTTCAAGAGTTGCTTCAGGCACTTCCCTGAAGACTGGCTCAGAATGGTTTCCTGCTTCCTAAAGCTACTTTACTGTGTATTTTCAGTCTTGTTAGGTTTCTCCAATTGAAGAATAATACTACAGAGTCTTCATCACTTCCGTGACTTTAGTCTTACCAAGAGGCCATTTGCTGGTTTCAGAGTCAACTCTATCAACTTGAGAGGTGCTTCCTCCATTGACTCTATTCTGAAGTTTCGAATAATGCTAGCAATCACAGTCTTCAACTCCATCATAGCAAACTTTTGACCTAGTAAAGGGGAAACCAAGATTTATTTATTTATAACAAAATATCTGTTGTTTAATAATATGATTCATTCATTTTATAAATTCTTTAAAAACATACAATGAAGGTTACAAAATGATATTTTTGTACAAAGGGAATAAATTTATAATATATCAAATTGGTATTAACTTCCATAAGATTATTACAAAATTATTTAACTCAAAATAGGCCTTTGTTTTATCTTCCTGATTTTACGTCCAAAATATACAAAAAGTTTGCTCCATCAATGTAAAAAATACTGGGCTAATAAATCTGGAATTTGGTGGGAAGATAGCTAACCAAAAGCACACACGTAAGGTTATTTCTGTTTTCAAAATCATTTGGAGACCATCACTCCTTCGGCCTTCAAATTTCCAATAGCAATTTTGTGAACATTAAAATCAGTCCGATTGGAGTAGGTAATTAATTTTATTCAATATCTAGTTCAAAGGGTTTTCCGAAAAATGCTTTCCACAAAAACTGGAAAACCATCACATACTTGCGGTTAGTAATACTTAAAATACTCTTATAATTAATTTTAGAACTGATATTAAAAGCTAACCTATACAATTCCGTGGGCCAGCACTAAAGGGCAAGTATGCATACGGATGCCTCTGTCTTGTTCTCTCAGGCAGAAAGTTATCTGGGTTGAATGTTTCTGGATTTGGAAATTGTATAGGGTCCCGATGCAAATGAAAGATGTCCATAGTTAAGTTGGAATGCACTGGAATTGTATAATTGCCTGGAACATACAAAACAGTTGCTTCTGTTATTCATGGCATTTCTGATAGGTTGCTGAAACTCCTTATAACTGAGGAAAACTTAGTAGAGTTCATGGATATAATATATAGATGTCTTGAATAGGAAATTAAAAATACCCTTGTGGATGATTTGTGTGTGTTAAAGAAACCCATATTGATAAATGTTAGTATTTTTAGCACGGTAGTTACCTGCAAGGTTAATATAGCTAGAGCTGGTTCAGGGTTTAGTCCTGGGCCCTCTTCTTTTCATTCTTTGTGTTAATGACTTGCCCTATAACTTAGATTGTAACACCATACTTTATGCTGACGATACCTCTGTTATAGTAAATGACGATTGCTTGAATAATGTTATAAGTAATATTAATATATCAGTTGATACAGCTCATTGCTGGTTCGAATCTAACTCTCTAAAAATTAATAAAAACAAAACTGAACATATTATTTTCTCTTTAAGATATATAGAAATTGAAAATGGAATGACAAAAGCAGTAAAACTATTGGGTGTTACTCTTGATCAAAAACTTATCTGGGAGGAACACACTAATAACATAATTTCAAAGCTTTCAAGGGTTTGCTTTTTATTGAGAAAATTAAATAGCTGTGTCAGTAATAATTTGATGAGAATGGCATATTTCAGTTTTTTTCATTCCCATTTATTATTGCGTCTTTATGCAAATATATCATAGGGTAATAGTGTGGTTGCAGAGAGAGTTTTCTTGTGGCAGAAGAAGGCATTAAGAATTTTATTTGGTTTGGGGTACAGGGACCTATTTTACTAATAACAACATAATGACTGTTCCTAGTATTTTCATTTTTCAGAATTTAATGTACGTCAGAGAAAATATTACAACATTTGTTAGCTTTAGTAATATACATAACTATCAAACAAGACATGCCAAAGATTTAGTTTTACCCACTATAAGATTGGATAAGTATGCTAAGAGCCATAAATATTTACAAATTAAATTGTTCAACAGTTCCCAAAACATGGAGATTATTAGATTTAGAAACATATAAGAAAAAAACTTCTAAATGTCTTATTGTTAATGCTTTATACTCTATAAATGAATTTTTTAACTCAGAGCAAGGTATTTATTGTTAATTTTATACTGTGTATTATGTGTTGCAATGTATTATAGTTGTGATATGTATTATGTTGATCTTACTGACATTATTACTGAATATTTTCTTCTTATGGTATTGTATTTGACGTTGTCCATTCTGTATAAGAAAATGACAATGAATAAAATGATTCTGATGATTCTGGTAAGTCAAACTAAGCTCACAAAGTAACTAAAAATTGAGAGCTTTCTAGTTAATTCTCTTATTTAATGATCATGGATAACAAAAAAGAAAATCTCTGAAAACAAAACTGAAAAGCAAAATCTCTGAAAAGCTCTGAATACAAAACTGTATTGCTTCCTTTCTAATAATAATTAATAAATATATAAATTCACATTGCAATTTATAATAATTAAATTGATTTTTTACGTAGATTAATGTTTTGTCCAAATTTATAGTAAAATATATTACAAGTGAAATGCCTGCAGAATCCCACATACATTCTGTTTTAAAATACGGTCTTTCCACACAATTTGTAGCGTTAGTGTTGCAGGAATTAGTGTTTGTATCGTTATAAATAGTAGCTTCTGATTATCCGGATTTATTGCTATCAGGATCAATTTTCCACCACATTAGTCCGGCCAATCCGAGGTTTACTGGATTTTCTTTTAACTTTATGTGAGGTGACCCATAATTTCCAACTATTTTTCATGCTAATATAAATGCCGCAATCCGTTTTCAAATATCACCTTCCAATCTTATGATATTTACACTTTTTGATAGATTAAAGTAAAAGGATAAATCTTTCTGTGGAAATATAATTGCAGGTTTAATGGGCTAAATTAAGGTGTAAAGAGTGAGTTGAATTACAGGTAAAAGTCCCAAATTTTAAGTTTTTTTCATTCACAAAACTCTATGTGTTGCTGACTACATTTTAAATTATACTACTTTTTGAAACAAATTGTACTAATATAGTTGATAAAACATGCTTACCCGAAAAAAAGGAAATGTTGATACATTTAACTGAACTAACTAACTTGTTACCTTTATTCTCGATGTAAATAGCGTGTTTAATTACCTACGATTAACGGACTGGTTGCGTCAAAATGGACCTGCCTAAACAATTTATTTATTTTCTCATGGCTAAATCATTTTACAGAATTGTAATACCAACCACTAAGCAAAAAACAACTGTTGTCATTGTTACATGGCATAAAAAGTCAACAGCATTACACAATCGTCTTTTATGAACAGGGTGAGTTTAAATGTCCCTCCCCTGTTTTACTTTTCTACATTTGTTGAAATATCAATCCTGATCCACAATTAATATAAAAAAAAACTAATATTTCTTCTTCAATTTTCTCATCGAGACATTTCAATCAAGTAGGCCCTAAATGGTTCACGGGAGTCAGACTTGTGGTTTTATCAAAAGTTCCTGGCACGGGTTGGCTTTGTAATATATAGATATCAGAATGTACATTTGATTACTTAAGAAATTATTGTGTGTACTTGCCATCAGTGGTTAGAAAAAAATGTGTTAGGCAATGTTTTGGGATCTGGAATCTGATCCCGCCTTTGGATGAGAAGAGTACCTAAAACATAATCAAATGAGTAGCAACCCAGGCAAAGCAAGATTTGAATCACAAGATAGCTAAACATTTGTATATTGGTTTTACAGTTGGCTTTTTTAGCTTTTTTGGGATTTTTATCCAGCTTTGCTTGAGTTGTTGTGGTCTAGGTATTCTTAGCACCAGAAGATTAGATCAGATTCCAAAACATCATGGAACTTATTTTTATTTTGTTTTTTTTTCCTAATCATGGATGAGAAATGGCCACAATTTCTGAAATAATATTTAAACTCTTTGTCATCGACAATGCAACTGTAAGAACCCACAATACTACTTGTGTTACTGTGATCTTTGTCTCTACAAGTGTTATATGAAGAAATTAAATTCACTCTCCTAATTTTTTATATTTCCGATCTAAATATGTTTATCTTTATCACAACGAAAACTAAATAAAGTTAAACACAAACTTGACCATCACCCTCATGCTTTTTAACAAAAGATATATTACATAAGAAAAAAATATTTGTCATAGTGTAGATTTCTGCTTATACTTTTAAAGATCAGTGGTTAAGAAATGTAATGTAAAATGATATTGACAGCATTTTTCTCGTGGAGGTAAGTTTATAAAATGTTACAACATATATCTCTGAAGTTCGATAACTTGATATAACTGTGACATAACATACTGTTAGTGGCCTTAAATGTTCACGTTCACTAAAAATTTAACTAAAGCAACATAAATATAAGATTTTTTTACATGAAAACTTTTAATTGTATCTTATTCAAAAGTTGTTTGACATTTAACTCGCAATAACAACGCCTTACTGAAACTGTGTCACTCTACTAGACTAATATACCCAAGGGCAGTTCCTCTTCTATACGACGGGCAATCATGGGCACGCTAGGGTAGAGCCGCAGTGACTCCTTGATGACTCTCTCCAGATACTTCATGTTAGACAAGTCCTCTAGAGTGCAGCACCGTTCAGAAGCTCCAAAAATTCTCTCCAGTTCCTCAACAACTGCCTCCTGAGAAATTTGTATTTCTTTGTTTAATTTTATGAATGAACTATCTGTTTCTCTTCCCATATCACATGGTGATTTTTCAGACCCCCTTATCAAATAAATTACTCAAAGAACACTGCATATTTTAAATTTATATACCATTTAACCTTCCGAGTTTCAACACTTTGACTGCGCGTGGGACGCTGACGTCCCACCAAGTCCGCTTAGAAACAATGACTCAGTGTGAGCTCAGGCTGGGCCGGAGGAAGACAATATTCTTTGCGCATGGCGCTCCAGGATGCAAGCTTCATTTTGGTGTAGGTTGGTGGTAAATTTCCCCCAATATCCCGGCCGTCACGGGACTTCCCTGCATACGTTTTCGTCCCACTTAGTCCCTCTAGATGGCGACCCTGGTTGACTACTCTGCTATCTGGATTGTGCTGCGACCTGTTGGCGCTTTGTAGAAATATGTCCAGTTGTGTTGTAATGCAGTACAGCACTGTACAGTAATTTTTTCATTCGTTAGCCGGGAATTGAAAATGTGACCGCACCTATAGGAACAGTTTCAGCGTGGCGGGATCACGCTTCACGTCCCACACGCAGTCAAAGTGTTAATGGCTAAAAATATTGATTTTGGTGTCACTATACCCATAAACCTTTTTAATCACTTCGTAGGCAGTCAGACACTGTTATAAATACTGCTTCTGGCCTGTTTTTGATAAGGAGTGAAACCTTGTGGAAAAACAGAATTAACTCGTTCAATATGTAATGATAAGTATTAACTGGTTCGACACAACTGCTGGTCTCTTCAGAGGCAAAGTGATCCAAGACTATCCTCCCAGCCTAGGGGTAGCACTCAAATAAAAAGCTCTGCCTTAATTGGTGACTTTTCTGTGCAAATAATGTAGAGATAAGTTAACCTGTAAACATGGATTTGGACATACGCCTTTAAAAATCGAAAAAGCCTTGGGTACCCAAACTATAAAACCCCAATCTGACATTTTACTTTTACTACAAGAGCTCCAAAATAGCAGAAAAATCTCCAGTGTATGGAGGAAATATGTTCTCTTACCCAACGTATTAGTGCGACTGTGGTACCAAGCTATGTGTACCAAGCAGCATTCACAAAACAGTGGCGCGGTATCTCTAGCGCAGCGCGAAAAAATGGTCTTTCAATCTCGTCAGCATTGTGATAACCTGTTGGCGCTACTGCCTTAGATCCAAACAGGACTTGACTGGGCTGCAGGTCCACTTTTCCGAGAATGGTAGTCTGAGCGCACCACTGTGGCAGTCAAGGTACGTTTCCATTTGGACAAGTTCCAGGCTCATGTGGCGACACAGGTTTCATGGGGATTTTTCAGACCTGTTTCCATTAGGACAAACATGGTGTGTCACTTGTAACCAGATGTGCCGGGACCGTTGCAACATGTGACATGACGCTTTTTGGCGGCCTAGTGATGTATATGTAATATATATTTATGATTTTACTATTCTTTCTATTATAGGTTTTGTTTTTATTTGTGAATGTAATTAATTTAGAAACAAATATATAAACACATAAAACTAAATGGTTTCAAGAACATATAGTACACTTGTTAATTTGTTTAAAAGGTAAACTAAACGTTTTTGTCTGTATGCAATAAATTATCCTGCATGTATTCGTAACTTAAAAGCTGGTGTACCATGTATATGTACTATGCATGCAAACAAATAACTAAACAGATTTGATACCTATATAATATGAAAAGTTTAAAATATTTAAGCCAGTAAACGTCGTTGAGGAAACCAGTAAACTACCATAAGGCACTCACAGAATATAGCCTTGCAATCAAAAAAGCCAAAGAGAACTCTTGGAGACGGTTTACACAGGAGGTAAACAGTTTCAGCGCAGCAGCAAGACTGCAGCGTGTTTTAGCTTCAAGCCCTATTGGCCTCCTGGGATCCCTGAGGTCACCAGGGGGACAATATACCACTGGAATTGAAGGAAGTCTCAAACTTCTCCTTGAGACTCACTTTCCGGATTGCATTTTTGAGAGTGACTGTTTAGGCATGTCCGGCAACAGCGAAAGGGGCTCATGGCCAAGAGCTGATCGCGGAAGCTGGACTTTAGCCAGACGGATTGTCACACTTTCCAAAGTTAAATGGGCCATCAGCAAGTTTGGCCCTTTCAAATCTCCTGGGGGGGACGGTATCATACCGGCAATGCTACAGCAAGGACCGGAAGCTCTCTTGGTCCTCCTGTGCGAACTCTTCAGAGCAAGTCTGGCTTATGGGTACATTCCTCAAGCCTGGCGCCTCAGTAGGGTGGTCTTCATTCCCAAGAGAGGAAGAGCAGACTACTCAACTGCAAAATCATTTCGGCCTATCAGTCTCTCATCGTTTCTCTTGAAGACGCTGGAGAGACTGGTAGAAAGACATCTAAGAAAGGGAGTGCTTTCAGGTACTCCTCTCCATCGAAACCAGCATGCCTATCAGTCTGGTAAGTCCTGCGAAACTGCCCTGCATCAACTTGTTAGCAGGGTGGAGGACAGCCTTGCTGCTAAGGAAATCGCTCTATGCACCTTCATGGACATTGAAGGTGCATTTGACAATGTCACTTACACGGCCATGGTCCGGGCGGTGCGTGGGCGTGGTCTTGAGTCTGCTGTATGTAGGTGGATTGAGACCGTGCTCTGCTCCAGGCGGATTAGAGCCGATCTTCAAGGTGAATCGATAGTGATCGCACGCACGAGGGGTTGTCCGCAGGGAGGTGTACTTTCGCCTCTTCTGTGGAACCTGGTGGTGGACGGTCTCCTTCGTGAGCTCACTAGCAGAGGCGTCTTTGTCCAGGGCTATGCAGACGACATAGTCCTAATGGTACAGGGAAGGTTCACGAATATTGTTGCTGATGTCATGAATGTCAATCTTCAATATGTCAATGTCTGGTGTCTTGGAGAGGGTCTAAGCATAAACCCCTCAAAGACAGTAGTTGTTCCGTTCACAAGGAAAAAGAACCTGGAGTCTCTTTCCAGGCTGAGACTTGGACCAACACGGCTTGAAGTATCAGGTACAGTCAAATACCTAGGGCTGACAATTGATTCTAAGCTGACTTGGAATGATCATTTGAATAATACACTGCATAAGGCGAAATGGGCGCTCATGACGTCCAGTAGATTTGTAGGCTCCACGTGGGGGATCAAGCCTCACATAGCGCTGTGGCTGTACAAGGCAGTAATAAGGCCTCAAGTCACATATGGATCACTAGTCTGGTGGACAAAGGTGAACCAGACTACAGCCATAGCCAAACTCACAAGTTTACAAAGGTTGGGCACACTTCTAGTCACTGGAGCTTTCAGGAGTAGCCCGTCAGCAGCTCTCGAAGTTGCTCTTGGATTACTGCCTGTGGATATCTTCATCAAGGCAGAAGCACGGAAATCAGCCTATCGATTAAAAGTCGCAGGCCAATGGAGGGAAGGCCTGTCTGGAACAGGCCATTGCACCATCACCAAAGCTGTTGCTCAAAACCCTGTGCTTGATATGACATCAGATGTCATGAGTACGGAGATGGTTTTCACTAAACCTTTTTCTGTTGGATTCTGCTCCAGAGAAGAGTGGACATCTGAGGAAGGGCCCTATTCCAGGAAGGGCAGCCTTGTCTGGTACACGGACGGCTCTCTCATTGAAGGAAAATCTGGCTACGGGGTGTACAGTGAATCACCTAGAACAGAACTCTGTGCAAGTCTGGGACAACACTGTACTATTTTTCAAGCAGAAATTTGTGGCATCATGGTTTGTGCCAATCTCGGCATTGCCAGACGCTATTGCGACAGGCATATAGTAATCTTGTCAGATTGTCAGGCTGCCCTCAAGGCTCTTGACTCCAACGAAATCAAGTCAAAATTGGTGTGGGAATGTTACAACACTCTCTGCAAACTCGCGACACGCAACTCGGTGCATCTTGGCTGGGTACCTGGCCATGTAGGCATAGGTGGCAATGAGTATGCAGATAAGCTTGCTAAAAGAGGTTCCGGTATGCCATTCTTTGGTCCAGAGCCAAGCTGTGGCATAAGCAAAACAACTGCTTTTCACACAATAAACAAATGGTCCAGGGACTTACATCACCAGCAATGGCAAGGTCATACTGGTCAAGCACTTGGCAAAAGGCTGCTAGCAGATACTAGCTCTTACTTCACCAACTGGTTGGTGAGGTTGGGCAGAGGTCGGGTTAAGCAGTTGATTGCTCTGATAACTGGACATGGCCATTTCAGGAAACATCTCCACACTCTCGGACTCAGAAATGAAAGTCAGGTGTGTAGGCTCTGCAATCAGTCTGAAGAGACTGCCAAGCACATCATACTGGACTGCGAGAGACTCGGGGCAAGGAGAAGGGCTCTGTTTGGTTGTAAGCAACCAGGTGATGAAAGGGACGCTAGTATTGGTAAAAAACTCCTGGATCTCGTAAAGGGTACGGGCATTGGTTTGCCATACTAACGTACTAGGGACACACAATAAGCTTCGGTTGACGTGTGAGGATCTTTGAATCTTTGGATCTCTGAATCCGTCCCTTTAACAACACATAAACATAAACATAAACATAAACATGTGACATGACGCTTTTTGGCGGCCTAGTGATGTATATGTAATATATATTTATGATTTTACTATTCTTTCTATTATAGGTTTTGTTTTTATTTGTGAATGTAATTAATTTAGAAACAAATATATAAACACATAAAACTAAATGGTTTCAAGAACATATAGTACACTTGTTAATTTGTTTAAAAGGTAAACTAAACGTTTTTGTCTGTACGCAATAAATTATCCTGCATGTATTCGTAACTTAAAAGCTGGTGTACCATGTATATGTACTATGCATGCAAACAAATAACTAAACAGATTTGATACCTATATAATATGAAAAGTTTAAAATATTTAAGCCAGTAAACGTCATTGAGGAAACCAGTAAACTACATTCATGGTTAGATGGCAGTTTTTGTACTGTAATACACCACTTTAATTCAAAAATAATTTACTACTCAAATACAAGTTTACTATTGTACGATTAATAAAAGTGCAATTAATTATGGTCCCGTTTCAAAGGACTATTATTGAACCACTGTTAAACAATGACAAACAGCTGATATTTCAACAGCTGGCAACGTAATTTCCATCCGGTCAAGTGGTTTTGGGCTATATTTGGACAATGTTGCACTGGGGACAGGTTGCAGGCCATTTCCATTAACCTGGGGCTCATGTGACGGTAACATGCCCGGGGTAAAACTGTCCGGGACAGGTTTGAGTCGTCTCTTGCGACAAAACCTGCCCCGCGAGGTGTTTCCAATCTAACAACTCGCGGTAACATGTTACCGTCTCTTGTGAAGATTCATGTTGTAATGTGTTCCTGTCCGAATGGAAACGGGGCCTCAGTAGTGTGAAACCATAAGCGTAATTTCAGTATTTTTATTGGAGGGGCAAAAATGGTCGTGATCGTGATTGTTGTGACTTATCATATATATTACAATAATATTTCCTTCAAATTATTGGGGGGGCAACTGCCCCCCCCTTGCCACCCCCAAATTACGCCTATGCTATGAACCCGCGGGCTTAAGATGCTTGCCTCATGATCTGAGATACACATTGATCTTGCGCAAAATTTTGAAAATTTAGAGAAGATTAGAAACTGGATCCAGTTGTCATTGTCATTGACCAATTGATGCATTCTACGAAAAAGTCAACTTGCGATAGAAAAATTAAAAAGTCAACCTGCGATAGCAAGGTTGAAAAATTCAACCAATTATAATAATTTATTTCTGTAAGTTTGAATTTTGCAAAAAGAACCTGGTAGAATAAAAGTATCTTATTTACCTGAATAGCGGGGTGTCTGCCCAGCAGGTAAAAGGTCCATGTTATAGCCATAGCAGTGGTGTCGTGACCCTGAAAGAAGAAATAGTTTTCAAAAAAACCAGATGCACACTGAAAAAAATAAGTAATTTTTAACCCAAGTTATAGTTATTTGTCTGAGATGTTGAGGGAATATAGTGTAAGAAACTGTTGCAGACATTAGGATGTTTAGCAATAAAATAGGATTATTGAAAATAATTAATGCCCTCCTTGTACAAAAACACTTTTTAATGGTTTAAAAGTAACAAATGATGCCTTTCTAACATGAGGGTGATGGTCAAGTTTGAGTTTCACTTAATTTAGTTTTCTTTATGATAAAGATAAACACATTTAGATCTAAAATATAAAAAAATAGGAGAGTGAATTTACTTTCTTCATATAACACTTGTTGAGACAAAGATCACAGTAACACAAGTTACAGTTTTTACAGTTGCATTGTCGATGACAATGAGTTTAATTATTATTTCAGAAATTATGTACTCAAGTAGTGCTTTCAAAGTTTTCAGATAACCCTGGTACTGCCATGTTTCTATATAGGCTAGTATCATAGAAATAATTGCCGTTAAGGCACTTTTTTATTGATTCTTGGGCCATTAGGTATAGTGTATGGTATTTTATCCAGCACAATATTTTATTTTTATTTACAATATCCATTAATCCTAACCATTAACGTAGTAATTATATTCTATTTGAAATGGCTGATAACAGGATTTTATTGGTGCTGCACTCTAGTAGCAACATCTGTAACTAATGGCTGCGGGCAACTGCGGTTCTCTCCACTAGGGGCGCGGACTGACTATAAAAACCTAAATAACGCCGCTAGGCCACTGGTCGTGGTAGCTGAGTCAGCTAAGTTGTGGAAACACCTTGGCCAGGTGTTGATACGAACTTCGTGGGTTCGAATCCCGCACACGACCAAAACTGACCAGTCGTGCAACTCTCAATGAGTTAACTGGTCTGTGGCAACGTTGGTGCTCAGGGCCCAAGTAAAACAAACGGTGGCAGGCTTGCTTGGAAGTTGATGGGATCCGTTAATTCTTTGTGAGTTGCACATGGTCAACACTGATTTTGCTACATTTTACTTATATTTACTGTGTGTGTGCCAATGCGACTCTCTAAACTGAAAGAAAACAATATTTTAATTAAAATATCTCATTAATCCATTTAAAAACACCAATTTTATATTCCAATTCATAGGTTTAAAAAAATGACAAGTAAGGAACGAGACCAGCTCGTGTGTCTATGCCAATGGGTTAAACCTCGGTTGCTTTTATTTATATGACTTTTTAACTGTACAATCTGTTTGCATTAGCTTCATTACTAGACAATATTTTAGGTGCAAGCAATGCCTGCAAAAATGATACGACATTCAGACGGTCTTTCCTGTTAATTGTATTCTGTTAATGTGTTGTGCTGAATTGGTGGGTGCCAAAGACTGATAGGGCAATAGTTAACAATATAAAAGTAAAGCCTTTAGCCTCATACTAGTTTATTTGTTTTTTTTAACATTACAGATCAGGATACTGCCACATTAGTTTGGATAAGCTGTGGATCGATGGATTAACCAACCATTATCCAACAATGCCAACCAATACCCGACCAAATGCCAACGGTTTATAATTTTTTATTTAAATGCTTATTTTAATTTTAAAAATAATGATTTATTTAATTGAATTGTTTAGTAAACCAATTATAAAAATTAAAAAAAGGAATTAAGTTGTAAAAATATCGATTCATGGTCGGGTCTCGAACTTACAACCTTTGAGTTACTGAACACTTGCATTAACCCCCACGGCCAATCTGACTTACGAGTATCGAAAGCTGGACTGAGATATAGAAATTACCAATAGTCTGTACCTGCATGACTTTTACTAGCCTATATACTATTATGTTTTATTCTTCTAAGATTGGATAGTACTCGTTTTATTCTCCTACGTGAATCTACTTGTGCAAAAATCACTGTAATAAAAGTAGGAACAAGTTAATTTGATTTATGTATCTATGAAACATGAAAAACTACTAGCAAATTAATATATATTTAATATAATTATAATAGTAAAAATATAATGTTAATTTATACCCCATCAGCACAAATCGTTGGGCCAACGTTGGCCATCGTCGGCATTGTAGGATATGTTAGGGAAATGGCCGGTTGGCATTAACGCGGTTGGGCCAACGAACCAATTGTTGGCTAGCCCATGTTGGCAAATCCAACCATAGCCGACGTTGGGCCATCAAACGCTATTGTTGGCAAATCCTGCCACTATATTATTATTAGTTATGATATGTATATTTATGAATATATAATTTAATAAAAAGCATTGGTATCCTTCAATGCTGACGATGGCCCAACGTTGGCCCAACGATGTGTGCTGCTGGGGTATGTAAACAATATTAAGGCTCAGGTATACCCCTGTTACACAGTGCTTATAGGCAAGGGTTTGCAGGATTTCTCTTTATGTCTACTACATAAATCCTTAAAATTGAAGTTAAAATATAATTTCAAAGAGGAAAACAGTATCTACTATAATGTACCTTTTTATTTATATTTTAAATTGGGTTTAATTTATATACAAGCCCATTTTAGTGTACAAAAATGAGCTTTTCCAAATTACAACAACTAAATACAGATTTTTTTAATTTCTAAAAACTAGCATCAGTAGAATTAACCTTCCTCGATCAAATTCCATTTAGAGTTGGTTTTATATATATAGATATTTTATTCATATAAAATTAACATCTTTTTACACAACGTAAAATGACAAAAAATACTAATTACAAAAATGTTGACTTAATGTTTGTTGTTATATAAATGGTTTTTTTTAAATCTGAACGGAGTGTTTGATAGCTGCTAATGCTATGCTATTTAGTATTTTATAGTCCAGGTTGAATTTTCTCCAAAACTCCTGGACAAACACTGGTGTGGTCCAATTAAAATTCCGAATACTTCAAATTCTTTTATCTTATACTTTTCTTTATAATAAGGGATTGTGTTTTCATAGATCTTGATTTTTTCCAAATTCACTTCATCTGGTTGACATTGATGAGTTTCAAATCACACAGTGGGATATATGATGTGTCCTCAGCTCTTCTGCCTGTCAATGACAATAATGTTACTTCTTCTTATGGAGCCGTTAACCTCTGTCACAGTAACTTCCTCGAAAACCTCGTAACTGCCTTTAAGTCTGAACTGGTCTGCAATGGTTTTTCTTATTAAGATATGGCGAGTTTTTCGAAGAAGATTACTAAATGGACATTGTCCAAGGACATGGGGTAAAGTTTCAATAACATACTTCTCAGCGCTGGAACAATGCCGGCACTGGTTCCTGACCCTGGACCTTCCATGTACAAAAAAAAAAAAAAAAAAAACTTCTGACAGAGGCTACATCATTTATCATTTTAAGATAATATTTGAATTCAGATTCTGTCAACCCATGACTTTTCGTTAAATTCTTATTAATCTTTGGACATTCTTGGAATAAGATAACTCCTTTTCCTTTTGTAAGGAAGTTTATTCCATTTTTCAAACTTGATTTGTTTTAACTTATTACGTAATAATTTAGCTGACATTTTAGGTTGTCCCTCTTCATATAAAGCAAGCTTCTTTAGGCAAAAAATTTCTTCAAGATCAAATCTTTTTAACTTTTGAAGGTAAGGATTCTTATTTGTATTTAAGGTACGGCAAATATTTATGTGCTGTATCACCGCCTCCCATCTTGATTTTGATAACCCCATACCTTTGGATTTTTAACAACTATAAAAAAAACCAACTTGGTGTGTCATTTGGCATTTCCAAGATTTCTTTTCGAGTAGAACGTATAATTTTATCAACATCGTTAAAAAACTCTAAGGAATTTTTTGTAAAGGTGCAGTCTGAAAGGGATATATTAAAGTAGGCAAAATATAATTAATTAAAATAAACATTTTTTGTTCTGTTTATAAAAAGGTCGAACAATTTTTCAATTTTTTCTGTTAGAGATCTTATGTTTAGTTCTGGGTCAAAAATGATTTCTTTTGCAAAATTCACCCCTAAATATCTAATTTTGACCTTTGGATCAATCAAATTGATTTCTGTCATTTACACATATAATTATCATCAGTACCGGGTCTAGGGCAGTGCAAGGCGCTTTTGAGGGGGTGGCACTCGGCGCTCATAACGGGTCGCGGGGTGCAGGGTGGGGGGCGTAGGCCGTAGCGCTAACATAAAGTATTTGTAAATATATAAAAACCAAACTGATATTGTAAATTTGTGGTATATTAATATTATATAAGTTGTTGAAAAGTATTATTGGAAAGAAAGTTATGAGTATTCACTATTTTGCACCTTCATTATACTTAAACATTAAATTTACATATCAGATATCACAACTTCCGCTCCCACAAGTCTCTTAGCTAAATGTGTTCCATAGCTTGCCATTTCAGGTGATCAGCATAGCACGGAACCAGAAAAATCGCAAACACAACAAGTGAGGGAGCGAGGCGCACACGTGTCAGTCTGATCTCAGAGCCATGGGGTAAAGAGATTTTGGTTGATGGGGAGGGGGCGGGGGATGGCAAATTTGGTATTTTCACGGGCGCTGAAAAACTGATGGGCCGCCCCTGATTATCGTAGCCGCAAACCGAAATCCTGCCGACGCCCGCAACACTACTTTCCTATTTTAACGATGTAATTCACGTGACGACTTAGATTTTCCCACAGAGTAGACCCGAGCCTTAACTAAAATTAACATACAACTTGGATAAGCATTAGGCATACCTCAAACATGAAAGTGTCGACCTCCTCTCTGATCTCCAAGTCAGTGAGGGGGTGTGTCAGTGAGTCGCTGGTTTCCAAAAGCAGATCTAATAGAGCCAATCTTTTCTTGTACCCTGATGACCAATTTCTTCAATTAGGATATAAACATATCAGTTATAATTAAGATAAGCATTGAGAGTAAAATCAATCTAAATTAAATTGTTGAAAAATATATTTTATTGCTAGACTCATAATCAACAAAATACATGTTTTTAACCACATTAGTTTGGTTCTACCCACGACTTTATAATTAATATGTTTGCATACATACATACATATATGTTTTACCATTAAAGGAATGTAATTAATATAGGTAACCCATTCTGTATGAAGCTTTACAACAGTTACCAACAATTTATGGTAATTATCATGTAATCACCACAAAAGTCATAAAACTTTGCTTCATAAAATAAACTGCAAAAAAGTTTAAATTTAATAATTTTTTTAACATTTAATGTCATTAAAATGCATAACAAATATGAACTTCCATCAGTAGTCTAAAAGATTTAATTGCTTAAATAGTGTGAATGGTATTGGTGGCTGAGAAATAATCTTTCAAAAAAAGTAAGAAAATAAATACTTTTACTAGACTTAATTCTAAAGGAAAGTCTGTTTTCACTATCAATTTATATTTAAATCGTTTAATGAAGCGGCAGAGTGACGTGACAAATCCGCGCGTTTTGTTTTTATGCGCGGATGGTAAAACAAAATTATTTTTTTGAAAATTTGCTGCCCCCCAAAATTTGGACACATGCAAAAATCCGGCTCTGGAAGGATCAGTGTGGCAAAAGTGAAATCACCTCCATTTATTTCTAGAATGACAAAATAAGTGTAGTGCTTTTTTTGCTCTTTTCTCTTTCCATTCTAATTTACAACAATATGCTTGGGTAAAGTGGAGTGTTACTACATAGTATTAAAAAAACTCACCTAGAAAATCATTATCTGTTGTGTCCTGCTTCATTATTTGTGGGTTAGCTTTTCTCTGTTGTTTTCTTTCTTGAATTACCTAAATAAAAAATTCAAATTGAAATCAAATGAGAGCTTTTGAAAATCAGAAACTTGTACAGATATTTCAGCATTATACCTAATTTTTAAACAGGGCCAGTTTTGACAAAAACATCCTGGCACTTAATCCAATGGAGCGTCCTCCTCAAAAAGTTAAGTCCCTGATTAATAGGATTTCAATGTCCTATTTAGGATGTTGCATCAACTATATTTGATTAAGAATTGGCATTGGCTTTACATGTCACCTACACAATTTTTCTATTACTATCAAAAAGGTAAGTAGTTACTGCAAGAAATCTAACAACAATTCTATAAACATTTTATTTTGATTATACTTTTAATAAAAATAACGTTCATTTGATTTTCTATTTATTTCATTTTTCCTACTCATACTTTGCACCCTCATACACCTTGTGTCCCATTTACAGCATCAACCCTGTTCTTAATAAAGACGATATCTATCAAATCTGTATTACCTTGTTTAGCTTTTATACAGAAAATACCACAGTAATCTAAAAGGTATGGAAATTAAATTTAAAATTAATGTTAATAATTGATAAGTTGATGTCTGTTTACTATATATCTCACAGTAAACCATCAGATTCTAATGGTTAAAATATTACGTTAACTAGTCATTTAAAATTAATTTTAGTAGTGCACTTTGCTTGCAAGTTCTTGTTGTAATATGAACCTTTAAGATAGACATTTAATTCAAGATTGCTTGTTGTACAGCTTGAACTAGAGCTTTTAGTACAGAGATTTGCTCGTTAGAAGGTACAATCTTAACTTAGTAAGATAATATAAAGTTTTTCCAGTTCTTTACTAACAGTATCAGTAAAGCACTAAATTGTAACTTTAGTTCAGTTATGTTATCTATGTATCATTTCTTTAGTAGCATGATAGGTATTGTAATAACTAAACAGGATAAATAAAATAGTCTTACAACACTACAAAGTACATTTACACTTTATACTGTACTTACATACAATACGGTAAAATATACACAAAGGATGGCACAAGGCGATCGATTTCAACCAGTTACACCGGTCATCATCTGGCCCAATCAGAGAATGACAGAAACAAGTTGACGAACAGCTTATATACTATTGGCTACCGGAAGTTCCGGAAACAAGTTGTGATAAGTACCACCAGAGTCAAAGTTTACCTGTTCATTGATCAATTTATCCCTATCCTTACATTTTTCCTTAAAGATAACAATTCTTCCCATGCATTCATTATATTTCCTTTCGTACAAATATGGAGGATATTCAAATTTTCTTCAATTATTCCCAGGGAGTGGCCATTTTCCAGGAGGTGTTTTGCGACATATGATCTTTCCGGTTTTCAGTTCTTCCAAGCTGAAACATGATTCTTGTATCTTTTCACAAAATTAACAGTTTGACCAACGTAAAAATTATTACAATCATTACCGGTGATTTATATACACCGGGCTTATCAAACTTATCACAATCTTCTATGTTCAGATGCAGAATTTTTATTCATGATATTTTGTGTCTTGAAGGCTACGGATACTCCATACTTCTTAAATCTATTTGCAATATTCTGTGTTTTACCGAAAAACGGAAAGATTGAATGTCGCAAAACACCTCCTGGAAAATGGCCACTCCTTGGGAACAATTGAAGAAAATTTGAATATTCTTCATATTTGTAAGAAAGGAAATATAATGAATGCATGGGAAGAACTGTTTATCTTTAAGGAAAAATGTAAGGATAGGGATAAATTGATCAATGAACAGATCAACTTTGACTCTATGGTGGTAATTATTGCAACTTGTTTCCGGAACTTCCGGTAGCCAATAGTATATAAGCTGTTCGCCAACTTGTTTCTGTCATTCTCTGATGAACTGGTCGAAATCAGTCATGTTGTGCCATCCTTTGTGTATATTTTACCGTATTGTATGTAAGTACAATATAAAGTGTAAATATACTTTGTAGTGTTGTAAGACATATTTTATTTATCCTGTCTATAGATACGAAAAACTGATCATCCCCCAGGCCAAACCTCTTCACCTGAAACCACGGAAATTTGGCACTTATACTCATTCCATTTCATAGGTAACCACTAGAAAGGATTTTAAGAAATTCTCATAAGGCTCACCACTCAGGGAGTCAAAGTTCAAATCCAGTGTTATTCTTATGGATATTCACTTTGGTTTGAGCCGCTAAAAATTCAAACAGCTGATTACGGTTTGTAGTAATTTCACGAGTTGACTACAGAATACATTAGCACACACCACCGGTCTTATTCCTAGGTGAAACCGGATACAATGGCAGCTAGTTAAAAAAAAAAAGATGAATTTGTTTTTTTATTTGTTTAAGGCTCTGAACATGAACAAACCCTTTCTGTGAAGCCATGCAGCTTCCGCAGGCACTGCAGGTAGCGTTTGCCTGCTGAAGTCCTGTAGTATATGAACTCTGGGTACAGCCAGGGACGGAACTCTCTGTAGATCACCAACTCGTTCACTCTGTCACAATCACTCTATCAGTTAAAATATAATACAGGAGTCACTACTCTGACAAATAACCATCTAAAAGTGTGCCGTCTTACTTGGTATTTGGTACTGTTGTGTTGTCAACTTATTGGTGGGTCGCTGTCATTTGATGTACAAGGCGGCTTTTTTAAAACAATATTTCCAAAGCCACATTACAAGGAGGTTTTCATTTAACTCAAATAATAACTTTGCTTCAACATAAATAATTAAATTCCATTTAAAATATGTCTCAAGATTATGAAGTTAAGTTTAACACCAAGTTTCATCTAAATTGACAAAAGATATAAATATTATTTAAAGACTTTGAATATAACAATTTTTCTTTGAATCAGATGGGAGATTTTGACACTGTCCCACGAGAATTACTGCCAACATAACAGAGCAAAAATTGGCTTTCACAACAGCATGCTTTTTAAAGGTCTGTTTTACTCGGAGCGGCTGTTGCGACAATCGTTCAGTGATCGACACTCTGCGATCATCGCGCGCTACTGCTCTTACCTGCTGAGTTCCATGGTTCTGTATTCCTCCGAGCGGCTGATGCTAGTGGCTCTAGTGTCTTCAGCGTCAGACTCAGGCCCGACTGCTCTCAGACAAGTTGGAGACGCTGCAGCCACGCGTCTGTTGTGCTGGTGTTCAGCGCAAAATAAGTAGTCCCACAGTATAAACGTTTACTTGTTTTTATCAATCAAATGGGAAATTGCTTGAGGCGTTATTCCTCACCCTGCAGTTTATATTTTTATTTTTCTGTACAAATATTGGCGAGACAAGGTTATTATTTGGGTACCAGAGTCTTATAAAAACAAAATTTGGATGGTCTCATACTGTTTTTGCGGTATATCCAATTCTCTGGAAAAAGTTCATCGGAACTTTGATAAATGACGATTTCATCTATGTATTCACCAAAATGATAAATCAATAATTCAAGTGATACGCAGAATTCTAAAATTGTGTTAATAAGTTAATGTCTAATTTTGAAGAGAATACACTTGATTAATGTATTTACAAAAATACTATTTAAGTATTACAAAAATTCTGGGGGAGAATCTCCACTGGACCTGGACCAGCTCTTTTGCATGGGGGTAATTTCATACCCCCCATGTGACGGTGTCCCGGTTTTTTACTTTTGCCGATCAATCACTGCTAACTTTATTTTATTAAAATCACTGCTGATTTTATTAAACTAGAACCTACGCCTCACTTTCATTAGCCTTTTAAAAATGATGTATGGCTTCCATAAAATAAAAAAAATTAAATCAATTACAATAAGACCC
Source organism: Allygus modestus (assembly GCA_963675035.1). Classification (NCBI taxonomy): domain Eukaryota; kingdom Metazoa; phylum Arthropoda; class Insecta; order Hemiptera; family Cicadellidae; genus Allygus; species Allygus modestus. Next base: position 84,597,155 of record OY776116.1, read on the forward strand.
CTGCTGGGACAATTGAGTCAAAGTAACATAAACTTTTCCATACTAAAGAAACTAGTCATTTCAGTGACTATACTATCAAAGGGGCCATACAAATATTACATAACGCACTACAGGGGGGGCTAGGGTACGACGTAACGTTAGTCTGCATTATATGGATGCATTATATAGATTTAGTGTTTTATTCTTTATACTATTTATTACATTTTAGCAAATTTCCCCTATAGGGAAGAAGCTACTACCGTAGTCGGCATGGTAAGACCTAGGGCCGGGACCCTGATAACTTTTCGTTTTGAGGTCCCCAGACCCCAAAAACACTGTTCGTTCGAAACTGTATATATATATATATATATATATATATATATATATATATATATATATATATATATATGTCTGTAGGCACGATAACTCTCGTAAAAATTACCGGATTTTGATGAAATTTGGTATAAACGTGTAAAGCAACATTTATGACTAAGTTCGAAAACCAGCCAGATCCCTCTATCCAAAAGGGTATTTTGGGAGGGTTTTACACCCCAAAAATGGGTTTTTTGAATTTGTTTATATAATTTTTGAAAAAGTCAAATATTAGTTTTACCATTGGATTCAGCTTAAAAAAACACACAATTTGGTATTTTGATCATTCCTCTACATCAATTGGTTACCGAGATATTGAAAGTGCTATACACAGTACGTTGTCTAATGTTATTCTTATGGAGGAAAAGAGAAATTTTATGTCTCGCTTATTTATGAACGTATATTGACGAAACTTGGTATAAGGCTTCATGTGGTTGCGGTTTATTGACATTTGCTAAAGAAAAACAAATTTTCGTCAAAGGCTCCCGTGTAGCAGCAAACCTGCGTACTCAGCCCCATGTTATTCTTATGGAGAATAATTAAATGCTATGTCTCCCTTAAGAACATAAATGAATAACAACTGGTATACGACTTCACCTTACTGAGATATATTGATATTAGCATAAAAACAAATTTGTTGTGCTCCTTGTTGCAGCAAACCTGGGTACTCAGCCCCAATGTTATTCTTATGGAGAATAATTAAAATTGTATATACCGCTTATTTGTACCGCTATATTTTTATGAAACTTGGTAAGTGGCTTTATGTAGTCTTAAGACATTTATATCTCCATTGGAAATTCGCTGAGTATGCAGGTTTGCTGCGACAGGGGTATTTATTTATTTATTTTTATTCAATAAACAATTTTTTTTTAATTAATGACAGTTATTAAAATTTGTTATGTTTCAGATGGTTTAGTTTATTGCCTTGTTTTAATCTCAAAAATGTTACTTAAGAAAAAAGGTAGAGTAAATGTTACTTCTATGTTGTAGTTTACCTCAAACCTATATCATTATCGTTTTGAGCTTTTATCATAATCTAATGTTTTCGTTAGTTTAAAGAATAGTTTTTTCTTTTATTAATTTGTTATGAATGGTGTAATAGATTTGCTTTAGAAATTATAAACAATACCTCATTTAAATGTTTGCAAAATTGTTATGTTTAAACGATTGCAGCGTTTTAACATTTACTATGATTATGTTAAATGATTATGTTTTGGTGGCTGTGGGGGGGAGGGGAGGTAAGCTCAGGTGTGTTATGTGGGGAAGGGAGGGGGCTTGAAATGACGAAAATTGCGTTACATAATATGTGTATGGCCCCAAGCTCACTCAAGACCGCACTATAGCAGTGATAGCACAACGCTAGCGATTGGAGTGGAGGAAAACAACACAATGATCACTGCCCCGCGTCTGTCTCTCAGCGTCGATAGCTGAGCGGTTGTCGCAACAGCCGCTCCGAACAAAGCAGACCTTAAAGTAAGAGTTGTGACTCCAGATATTATACATAGAGCTCGTCGCAATGACCATGAGGATGATAAGATATTTGATTTCTATAGTAAATCTTTGTGAGGATACAGCTTAATTTGTTAGTTGAAAAATAATTATTTTGTGATTAATTGTTCAACCATTTTAAAAAGCTAAGACAAAACTCGGGCATAGTCAAACTGATATGACATACATTATATACCTACATTATAATTATTGGTATTTTTCCCTAACATGTCATTATGCACCTGCCAGGGCTTCACTGTACTAGATGTTTTCATTTGAATTTTATGGAGAATATTTTGATCACATGAATATGGTATATAAACATGTTAATCCCCAGAGAACGTCTTATGTTTCATGTTTTATGTGTGGATGTTTATGACTATGTAATATCAGGGATTTATGTGTGGATGTTTATGACTATGTTTATGCTGATATTGTGTCAGGGATATTTTATTAATTAGGAATATCAAGTGGTATGTTTTCCTATAAATTTAAACAATAAACAAAGACAAACACTTACTCGTAAGTAGTCGTTACATAATCGTCATGCTCGTTGTCCTCTTGGATATTCAACTGGGATCCCATTGCAGTTTCTGAAATGTTGTATCTCATGTTGGTAATCATAATTACAGCTGTTTCATATATAAGGACTCAGCAAGAACGTTGTATCAGCACATTATAATTTCAACGAGAAAAACAAAAACTTCTTAATTACTGACCACATTTACGTATAAATATAGGTACATTTACATTACCTTAGATGCGACGAAGGTTTTCAAGATGACTCTGTGTTATTCTAATGTACATATAACATTGTGATCTTCTTAATAATATTGGCATTTCTTACATAAGTGAAAATACCGCCGCAGCAAACCTGCGTACTCAGCGAATTTCCAATGTATAATATATGTCTTAATACCACATAACGCCACATACCAAGTTTCATAAAAATATATTCACATTTAAGAGATTTTAATTATTCTCCATAAGAATAACACTGGTAATGAGTTGCTGAAACAAGGAACGCAAACAATTGATTTTTTATGCAAATATAAATATAATTTAACCAGGCGCAGCCACATACCAAGTTTCATCAATATTCAATCATAAATAAGCGCTATATAACATTCTAGTTATTCTCCATAAGAATAACATGGGGGCTGAGAAAGCAGGTTTGCTGCAACAAACCACATAATACCACATAAAGCCGCATACCAAGTTTCATAAAAATATATTCACATATAAGCGATTTTAATTATTCTACATAAGAATAACATTGGTAATGAGTACGTAGGTTTGCTGAAGTAAGGAACATAAACAATTGGTTTTTAAGCAAATATAAATAGAATTTAACTAGGCGAAGCCACATACCAAGTTTCATCAATATTCAATCATAAATAAGCGCTATATAACATTTTAGTGATTCTCCATAAGACACATGGGGGCTGAGTAAACAGGGTTGCTGCAACAACGAACAAAAAAATGGGTTTTTATGCAATTATCAATATAACTCAATAAAGTGAAGTTATATACCAAGTTTTATTAATTTATGTTCATAATTAAGGGAGTCAATACATTTGACTTATTCTCCATAAGAATAACATGGGGGCTGAGTACGCAGGTTTGCTGCTAAGGGAATAATCACCAAAAACTCAGTTTTTTGTGCAAATATCAATTTACCAGTACTACGTGAAGCCACATACCAAGTTTCATCAACATACATTAATAAATAATCGAGATATTAAATTGTATTTATTCTCCATAAGGATAATGGATAACATTGGACAACGTACTGTGTTTAGCACTTTGAATATCTCTGCAACGGTTGGGCGTAGAATCAAAACTTAAACACCAAAATGATTGTTTTGTGGAGCTGAACAGATTGGTAAAAGCAAATGTGAAGTTTACATTAAAATGAACTGAGGAAAAACCAAAAACATTTTTCCCATTACCTTAACAGTACTTTGGTATTATACGGATGCCACCCTTATACAGCGCGCTGCGGCAGTTATGTTAGGATGGGTTATCATAAAAACGATTGTAGGACTTTCCTTGTTTCGTTACGAATCGAATGATACCTGATGAGTCACACTTCCGGCCGCCAAACCCCCTCTAAATAGGCCAAGGTCAGGTCGTTGACCGGAGCGCGCACATCACCTGTCACCGCCTGTATCTGGGTCAGTGTCATGAGTGATTTATTGCCGTGCACTACGTTACATTTGTTTTCATGATGAGTGACGTTCTTTTGGTGTGGGATTTACCTCGAAATTAAGAGGAAACCGTATGTATTTTTATGATAACCCATCCTAACATAACTGCCGCAGCGCGCTGTATATTTGGCGGAGTACATGTGGCGATCGGGTGTGGCTGCTATATAGCGGCGGCGACGCATTCAACACGATCCTATATAGCGGACATCGCTGCCTTTTGGGAGGCACATCACAAAGACCGCTCATCAGAATGATGTAAAATTTGTACAGTAAGTCAATAAAAGTACGCTTTTTCGAATTATGTAGTTATCCTTTGTATTCGGTAAAAATTTAACCTCCAAAAATAGTGGCATCCGTATAATACCAAAGTATCATATTAACATGGGAGATTTTATGAGTAGGTTTTTTTTGGATTTTCTCCGCAACCACTCAACCTAGGTCAATAATTCAAATAACTATATTATTTGTTTTATTAAGCTCTATAACATGGTCAAAACCAAAATTAAGTTTTTTAAAAATGTTATGGTGAAAAATGGAAAAAACCGATTTTTGGAAAATTTAAAACCCCCATAAACTCCCCTTCCCATGGCCCGATTTTTCTGGTTTTCGAACTTAAAAGTCATGAATGTCATTTTACACATTTGAGCCAAATTTCATCAAAATCGGATGTTTTTTACTCAAGTTATCGTGTTAACGGACACATATATATATATATATATATATATATAAATTTGAACGAATAGTGTTTTTGGCATCTGGGGACCTCAAAACAAAAAGTTATCATGGTCTCGGGCTTAAGTCTTACTATGAGACCTACGGTAATAGCTTCTTCCCTATACGGGAAATTCGCTAAAATAAACTTTGTGTAACACACTCTAGCCAATATAAAATATCAGGATTTTCAGGTCACTTTTAGCGAATTTCCCCTATAGGGAAGAAGCTATTACTGTAGTCGGCATGGTAATACCTAGGCCCGGGACCATGATAACTTTTCGTTTTGAGGTCCCCAGACCCCAAAAACACCATTTCTTCGAAACTGTATATATATGTGTATTTTAAATCTCGTAAAAATGGTCCGATTTGGATGAAATTTGGTACAAACGTGTAAAGCATCATTTATGACTTTAAATTAGAAAACCAGACATATCGCCCCATCCAAAGTGGTATTTTGGGGGGTTTTGTACCCCAAAAATGGGTTTTTTGAAGTTTACATGTAATATTATAAAAAGTAAAATTTTAGTTTTCACCATTAGATTCAGCGTAAAAAACACACAATTTGGTGTTTTGATCATTTCTCTACGTCAAATGGTTACAGAGATATTGAAAGTGCTAGACACAGTACGTTGTCCAATGTTATTCTTATGGAGAATAAGAACAATTTTATATCTCGCTTATTTATCAACGGATACTAATGAAACTTGGTATACGGCTTCATCTGGTTGTGGTCTATTGTTATTTGCACAAAACAGCAATTTTTACCGATTATTCCTGTAGCAGCAAACCTGCGTACTCAGCCCCCATGTTATTCTTATTGAGAATAAATCAAATGTAATGTCTCCCTTAGTTATGAACGTAATTTAATAAAACTTGGTATGTGGCTTCAGCTTGTTGAGTTATATTAATATTTATAAAAACAACCATTTTTGTGTTCCTTGTTGCAGCAAACCTGCATACTCATCCCCCATGTTATTCTTATAGAGAAAAATCTAAATGGTATATATCGCTTATTTATGATTGTACATTGATGAAACTTGGGATGTGGTTTCACCTAGGTGATTTATATTGATATTTGCATAAAAACCCATATTTTGTGTACCTTTTTGCAGCAAACCTACGTACTCATCCTACGAACCTATGAAACCTAAGAACTCATATAGAGGAGATTCGCTAAAACGTTTTGGAAATACTAATTGTTTCAAATTTTTCATTTCACTTACCACATATGATATCCAAAGTGCATCTCGATATTACAGGCATCAGGTCAACTATGGATTCTCCGGTTAGCTTGTGCAGTTTATTTACAAGTATCTCGGACCTTTCTACAAACACTTGGAAAAAATCTTCCAGAATCTTAAAGTGGAAGGCAGGAGTGATCAGCTTACGGTGGAGATGCCACTTGCTTCCTTACAAAACAGAAGAAATAGCCTTAAATATATGATTAAATTGGTTTATGAGCTGGCAAATATAGAACGTGTTATTGGGCTTGGTCACAATTCATTAGTTTTTTGTACTAAAACTTGGATTGACAAATTTGTTGTTTATTGAAAAATTTATATTTTATGTATACAGTACTCAATTTTCTATTAACATTTCCTATAACAATCTGTGGGAATGAAAGACAGCAATATTTATTACAATTCACTTGTACTTGTAATGTTTATTTTATATTTTTATTATTTTAAATCATAAAAATTAGTTTGTGCATCACTTCTGATTTCTAAAATTTTGCCATCCACTTTTGCAGTTGATGCTTCTTATTGAAGCCTGCATTATTGAAATAATATTTTGTATTTCGCTGTAAGAGGGGAAAAATAGTTATTTATTCAGTAGGAATGTCATGAGAGGGATTCAACAGTGCAAAATAAGGTGTTAAAAGAATTAGACACTGCATTGTATGACCTTCAAAGCCTTATCCAAGAGCCTATGTGTGTAACAACTTATAGTTTTGATAGTATTCTGTAAATTTAACTTATTTATTAGTGAAAGCAGAACTGATTGTAAAACAGAAGGTACTTAGTAGAAAATCATTACTCATCTTGCATTTTAACCTGTTTTAATTTAAACTTACTTAACAGATGATTTCCACTTCTATATTTATATTAAATTGTTATTTACACTATATATTATTCTGCATTTGTTGTAACAAGTAAATAAATGAATTTCTCAAAGAACTGTCTTATATATTAATTCACTAAGGAATTTCGTTTTCGGCCCACCACACCTAGTTATTTCTCAATCGATTTGGTCAATCGATGCGTCGTTTTAAAGTTCTTACAATGCAGATTAACAGATAAATGTAAAACAAAAAATTACCACTTTAGTTTTAAAAATTTACATTTAAAAAATTTAATAGCCTTGAAGGAACTCGGCCTTAGTTTGAGTAGACCAGGTAACGGAATTACCAATGACCAGGTTGGTCATGGAATTTGGACCAATTTTAGGCTTAAACATTTTGATAACCCCCAAAATGTCAGATTTATCATTTTTTCCTTTTAAGTTTACATAAAGTTTAAGTTAAATGATACAACATGTAAATGCCTACAAACCTTTTTGGTGGGATTTGTAGTTGTTATGTTTACAACGATCAGCTGATTATAATTCTGACTTTGTGATTTTCATTAGACAACTGATCAGCTCATCAAGATTTTGATTTATTTAATCTGTAGTAAACATCAACGTAAACATCAAATTAATGTAACCTTTAAAAAGTAACTTATTTTTGGTGATTGTTACTACAGGGTACCGTGAGATTACCCAACCTTAATAACTGTAACCGCCGAATTTCGACAGGCACTCACTAGTACTTATTATTGGCAGACATTATTACTCCAGTTCTTATGATTAGTTACCTGAGCTGGTTAAGAGGCCAGTTCCTAGCCAAGAGTGGATCTTTTCATAGAAATTGCTCTTCTTGATGTGTTTTGTGCTTGTCAAAATTATCTAAACAAACAGTAATCTATACACATTTTTGCTAAATAAAACCACTTGTTTTCAATCTACTATAAAACTAGTTTAAATATTTAAAAAATTGTTATTAGCGAATTTCCCCTATAGGGAAGAAGCTATTACCATAGGTCTCATGGTAAGACTTAAACCCGTTACCATGATAACTTTTCATTTTGAGGTCCCGAGATGCCAAAAACACCAATGGATCAAATTTTTATTTATTTATATATATATATATATATATATTTGTGTCCGTGAGCACGATAACTCTCGAAAGAAGATCCGATCTTAATGAAATTTGGTAAAAATGTGCAAAGTACCATTTATTTGACAAGTTCAAAAACTAGACGAATGACACCATCCCAAAGGGGGTTTTTGGGGGGTTTTGTACCCCAAAAATTTTTTTTTTTGTTTCCACGCGTAATTTTTATTTAAATCAAATTTTAATTTTCACCATTGAATTCAGCATAAAAAAACAAACAATTTGGTATTCTGATCATTGCTCTCCGTCAATTGGTTACTGAGATATTGAAAGTGCTAAACACAGTACGTTGCCTACTATTATTCTTATGGAGAAAAAATTGTATATATCGCTTATTTATGAACATAAACTGACAACATTTGGTATGTGGCTTCATCTGGTTGTGGTTTATTGTTGTTTGCACAAAAAACAAAAACCTTTTTTCGCCTATGGTTCCCGTAGCAGCAAACCTAGGTACTCAGTCACCATGTAATTCTTATGGACAATAATCAAAATGGGATATATCGCTTATTTATGAATGTATATGGATGTAACTTGGTATTTGACTTCACTTAGATAATCTCTATTGATATCTGGATAAAAACCCATTATTTTGTGTTCCTTATTGCAGCAAACCTGCGTACTCATCCCCAATGTTATTCTTATAGAGGATAATTAAAATTGGATTTATCGCTTATTTGTGAATATATTTTTATGAAACTTGGTATGCGGCTTTATGTGGTATTAAGACATTGGTAATTTGCTGAGTACGCAGGTTTTCTGCGTATGTATCATTTATTTATATGATGATTTGTATGTAATAAAAATCTTACCAAAATAAAGGTAAGGTAAAAGAACAGTTCTGATTAAAACATATGGTCGTAAGATCATTGCTGGTTATTTATCACTACTATTATAAATACCCCCGTCGCAGCAAACCTGCCTACTCAGCGAATTTCCAATGCATAATATATGTATTAATACCACATAAAGCCGCAAACCAAGTTTCATAAAAATATATTCACATATAAGTGATTTTAATTATTCTCCATAAGAATAACATTGGTAATGGGTACGTAGGTTTGCTGAAACAAGGAACAGAAACAATTGGTTTTTATACAAATATAAATATAATTTAACTAGGCGAAGCCACATTCTAAGTTTCACCAATATTCAATCATAAATAAGCGCTATATAACATTCTAGTTATTCTCCATAAGAATAACATGGGGGCTGAGGAAGCAGGTTTGCTGCAACAAGGACCAGAAAAATATTTTTTATATAATTATCAATATAACTCAACCAAATGAAGCTACATACCAAGTTTTATTAATGTATGTTCATAATTAAGGGAGTCATTACATTTTACTTATTCTCCATAAGAATAACATGGGGGCTGAGTACGCAGGTTTGCTGCTACGGGAATAATCGACAAAAAATCAATTTTTTGTGCAAATATCAATATACCAGTACTACGTGAAGCCACATACCAAGTTTCATCAACATACATTTATAAATAATCGAGATATCAAATTTTATTTATTCTTCATAAGGATAACATTGGACAACGTACTGTGTTTAGCACTTTGAATATCTCAGCAACGGTTGGGCGTAGAATTATAATTTAAACACCAAAATGATTGTTTTGTGGAACTGAACAGATTGGTAAAAGCAAATGTGAAGTTTACAATAAAATAAACTGAGGAAAAGCCAAAAACCTTTTTCCCCTAAGATTAACATAGGAGATTTTATGAGTAGCTTTTTTTGGATTTTCTCCGCAACCACTTAACCTAGGTAAATAATTTAAAATACTAAATTATTTGTTTTTTTAAGCTCTATAGCATGGTCAAAACCAAAATTAAGTTTTTTTAAAAATTTTAAGGTGAAAAATGCAAAAAACTATTTTTTGGAAAATTTAAAACCCCCCTTCCCATGGTCCGATTTTTCTGGTTTTCGCACTTAAAGTCATGGAATGTCATTTTACACATTTGAGCCAAATTTCATCAAAATCGGACGTTTTTTCCTCAAGTTATCGTGTTAACGGACACATATATATATATATATATATATATATATATATATATATATATATATATATGTATATATATATATATATATACATATATATAAATTTGATCGAATAGTGTTTTTGGCATCTGGGGACCTCAAAACAAAAAGTTATCAAGGTCTCGAGCTTAAGTCTTACCATGAGACCTATGGTAATAGCTTCTTCCCTATAGGGGAAATGAGGTGGTGTCTGTCTGTCTGTCTATTGTTCCATCACACCAAAACTACTGGACCAATTCTGTTATAAATTTGCACACATATAGTCTATGTACCCATGAGTGTCATAGCTAGGCCTATTGCCGTTTAGAACGTCCTCAGGGATCTGCCCCAAAAAAGATTTCTGTTTAACATTTCAAAAAGTGACAATATGATGAAAACGAAAGGTGATATTTGAAAACAGATTGTACCATTGATTTCAGCGTGGAAACACAGTTGGAAATGATGGGTCACAACCCTACCTTTACATTTTAAAAAAATCTTATTTCAAAATGGTCAAAATGAAGCAAATGCCACTTAACAATGATTGGTGGTAGTTCTTGGTAATTATTTGATGTAATGATGAGAATATGGGCATGTTTTAAGGTTGGGACCTTTAAAACTATCTCCAAAATTAATTATTTTTAATTCGTCATTATCTTCAGAACGAATAATGATTTTCAAAAACGGATTGCGGCATTGTGTTTACCGTAAACAAGTACTTCTATATGATGGGTCACAACCCCACCTTTACATTTAAAAGTAAATAGTTGAAATTCAACTGTTGAGTCTAATATGGCGGATCCAAGATGGCGGCCAAAAATATTAACTAAGTCAAAATGAAGTATAAGTTGGTCAACAATGATCGGGGGTAGTCCGGAGTCAATATAGAAAAAAAGAAAAATAGATAGAAGAAATATATAGATATAGCATAATAGATATAGAAGAAATATAGAAAAAAGGAGAGGGGGGACTCATTTAAAACTCACCCTGTATAAATACTGCCTCGCTTTGCTTACTGGGAGCTCCGCTTGGGGTTCCCCGACAGAAAAAATTAAATGGCTAAAAGTCATAAATGGAAAATAATGCCGTTTTTAAGTTGTTAACAATATGCTATCATAGCTGCTGTTGTATGGAAGGATTGAAAAAGTACTAGAACCACCAACCGTTATATTTGTACTAACGAAAAATGCATCTGCATCACAGTATTATGGAGAGCATTCACCTATGTGGGCCCAACATACCAAAACACCAAGAATTTACAAAAACAACCTACGATGCCTGTAATATATATAAGTTGGCAACAATGTTATTAATAATTCAGATGTAATCAGATGACTGTATGTGATGTTTGTAAACAAGGTTCTCAGTTGTGTTATGATTATACTTAGTTAAAAACATGATTACTTTTCTTTTTGATACTTATTATTTTATTATAAGTTCTGTATAAAACATGGTGTCAGGTGTAATTATATCAACCTAGAAGGAAAATGGAAGGATCTGGAGCGTTTAGGTTGCCTGAGCCAATGAGTTTTGAAGGAAATGTTAGTGACAATTGGAAAAGGTTTCGACAGAAGTTTGAACTGTATTTAGTGGCCACTTGTCATGGAAAGAAATTGAAAGATGATGTTAAAATAGCACAATTACTGAATTTGTTAGGCGATGAAGGCCTAGATGTGTTCAATACTTTTGATTTTGAAGAGCACGAGAAGAATAGTTTTGACTGTGTCCTGGAAAAGTTTGATTCATACTGTTGCCCAAAGAAAAATGTCGTCTTTGAGAGGTTTAAGTTTTATAAAATAAAGCAAGAGGAGGGACAAGATTTTGGACAGTTTGTTAAGCAGCTGAAATTAGCAGCTAAATCTTGTGAATTTCTTGAATCAGACAATATGATAAGGGATAGAATAGTACTGGGGATATGCGACAAAGCTACTCAGGAACGTTTACTTAGGGACACAAAGCTTGATTTGAAAAAAGCAATTGACTTTTGCACAATTGTAGAGAACAGCAAGAATCAAAGTAAAGCAATTGAAGAGCAAGAACAGGCCAAGAATTATTCGGTCGTTAAGGAGCCTTGTAGCGTTAGTGCAGTAAATAGTAGACACAAAAACAATTCTCAAGAAGCTAGTGATAAGGAAGACCAGAAAAATCTATGCAACTTTTGTGGTTATAAGCATACCCGAGGAAAATGTCCTGCATATGGCAAGACTTGTGCAAAATGCAAGGGCAAAAATCATTTTGCCAATGTGTGTCGAAGGAAAACCAGAAACGCTTATGTTGTTGCAAACGAAAATCAAAATAAGAGTGACTCTGATGGAAGTGAATTTAGTCTAGGGTCAGTTAGCTTGAGTATTGGTGGAGTAAACAACCAGAAGGAAAGGTCGTGGATAGAAAACCTGACAGTCTGTGAAGAAGAAATAAAATTCAAGCTAGATACAGGTGCAGAGATCAGTATTTTACCAGTTAGTTATGTCAAGAAAATGAATATAACACATGTTAAACGTAGTAACTTAATTCTCTCTGCCTGGGGAGATAAAAGTTTTAAGGTAAACCCAATTGGTCATGTTGTATTACCATGTAAAACCGTAGCTGGAACAACTGCTGATGTGGACTTTGCAGTGGTTAGTGTCGAACATGAACTTCCAATTTTAGGATTGAATGACTGCATAAACTTGGGTCTTATCAAAAGAGTGTCATCGTTGCGGCCTGATTTTAGGGATAAGGATGAGATTTTAGAGAAATATAAAACTGTTTTTGAAGGTTTGGGAGCTTTTCCTAACACACATCATATACAGATTCAAAAGGGCGCTATACCACAAGTTCGGCAGTCGCGAAGAGTACCTTATAGCCTACAAAAAAGACTAAAAGAGAAATTGGATCAGCTTGAGGAGTCTGGGGTGATTCAGAAAGTCGACAAGCCGACAGCGTGGGTTAATCCCCTGGTAATAGTGGAAAAGCCTGACAAATCTTTAAGAGTCTGTATAGATCCGATGCCACTGAACAAAGTGGTAATGAGAGAACACTTCTTAATGCCGCATCCTGACGATATGCTTGTAACATTGAGCGGTTACAAGTTTTTCACAGTTTTGGACCTTAAGGATGGGTTTTTCCAAATAGTTTTGGATGAAGAGAGCCGGGAACTTTGCACAGTCAGCACCCCGTTTGGTAGATACCAGTTTTGTCGATTTCCTTTTGGAATATGTTCAGGCCCGGAACTATGTCAGAAGAACAATTTTAAGTGCTTTGTAGATCTGAAGGGGGTGAACATAGTTCATGATGACATAATTATTGGAGGAGTGACAGCAGAAGAGCACGATGAGAATTTGAGGGCAGTGTTGGACACAGCAGTTAAGTATAGTATTAAATTTAACCCAGCCAAGATGCAATTTAAGAAGAACGAAGTGAAGTATTTGGGCCACATAGTGTCTGCTACTGGAATTCGACCTGACCCAGATTATGTGAAGGCAATAGTGGAGATGTCTCCTCCGACTGACAAGAAAGCTGTGTTGCGGTTATTGGGAATGCTCAAGTACCTATCGAAGTTTATACCAAATCTAGCGAAAATCACAGCACCACTCAGACACTTGACAAGAAAGGATGTAGATTTTTCCTGGACAACCGAAGAGGAAACTGCTTTCAAGGTGATAAAGACTATTATTTCTAGTGAACAAGTTCTTACATACTTTGACCCACGTAAACCTCTTGAGATTCAAACTGATGCTTCCCAGGATGGACTAGGCTGCTGCTTGTTGCAGAATGGGCAGCCTGTGGCCTTCATGTCACGCTCGTTGACTGGCACTGAGCAAAGGTATTCTCAACTTGAGAAAGAAACACTGGCAATCGTCTTTGCTGTTGAGAAGTTCCACAGATTTATCTATGGCTACAAAGTGACGCTTCACACAGACCACAAGCCCTTAGTAAGTATTTTCAAACAAGATTTGCACAAAGTACCAAGTAGGCTTCAGAAAATGAGAATGAAATGTTTGTGCTACGATCTGGAAGTTAAATTTATGCCTGGAAGTAATCAATTCATTGCTGATACCTTATCACGAGCCTCTTTAAGATGTAAAGAACCAGATTCATCAGATTTTCAAGTGCATGCCCTATCAAGTTCATTACCAATGACTGAAGAAAAAAAGAGTCTTTTCCAGCGATATATTGAAGAGGATCTAGAAACGGCCTTAGTGAAAAAATGTTGCAAGGATGGTTGGCCAGATAGGAAGCAAGACACACCAGAAATCCTGCGACATTACTGGAACCAAAGAAATACAATTTCAGAAGAAGATGGCTTACTGTTCATGAACCATAAATTGATTGTACCAAAGCAGCTCCGGCAAGATATGCTGCAGCGAATCCATGCAGCTCATGGAGGAATAGAAAAGTGCAAAGCCAGGGCTCGACAGATCCTTTATTGGCCACGAATGGCAACAGACATAGAACATTTTGTGTCCCGTTGTAGGATTTGTGAAAGGTTTTCACGAAACAATGCCAAGGAAACCCTTATGCAGTATCCTTTACCTACAAGACCCTGGCAGCGTATTGGATGTGACATATTTTCGTTCGGAGGACAAAGTTACTTAGTGATGATGGATGCTTATTCTAACTGGTTGGAGATTATAAGAATGCAAGACAAATCTACTGCATCGGTAATCTCTGCAAGCAAAGAAGTTTTCAGCAGATTCGGACCTCCAGATGTTATGGTTGCTGATAATGTCCCATATAACAGTGCACAGATGAAGGGTTTCGCTCGTGAATGGAATTTTGATATTGTGACGCGAAGCCCGAACTATGCTCAGTCAAACGGTCTTGCTGAAAAAGCAGTGGGGATGGCAAAGGAGTTACTTCGAAAAACTGAATCTGATGGCAAGGATTTCAAAATGGCTTTGTTGGAACTTAGGAACATGCCAGTTAAGCATCTGGGATATTCCCCAGCACAGTTGATGTTCCAACGCAGATGTAAAACTACGATCCCAATCTCAGAAGAACTACTGAAGCCTGTGATAAACGAAAATGTACAAGAAAGGTTAAAGACAAGACAACAAATTCAGAAAAAATATTATGATATATCAGCCAAAGACCTTCGGGATGTCATTAATGGAGAAAGGGTGGTATATAGAAAAGATGGAAGGTGGAAACCAGGCAAGATCATTGATTCAGGCCCTACCCCGAGGAGTTATTGGGTGAAAGGTGACAATGGTGCAGAATTAAGAAGGAATCGCCGTCACCTGAAACCATCAATAACAAAGTCTAATGACGTCCCAGGGGTTCACGGACAAGAAGATCTAAAGCAACAGAGACCAAAAAGGAAAATTAAGATACCAGCCAGATTCTTGTAAGCAGGAAGGTGACTGTTGTAAATAATTATTTGTTTACTTTAATTTTTATTTCCAAAGGAGGAAGATGTAATATATATAAGTTGGCAACAATGTTATTAATAATTCAGATGTAATCAGATGACTGTATGTGATGTTTGTAAACAAGGTTCTCAGTTGTGTTATGATTATACTTAGTTAAAAACATGATTACTTTTCTTTTTGATACTTATTATTTTATTATAAGTTCTGTATAAAACAATGCCAGCCAAGAATCCCAACGTACCTCCTTGCAATGGCAGGCTGGATGACTACAGCGAAAGAAATCTAACCAGACCTTGCAAACATAGACTTCATAGAGAATAGGTGGAAGGCTGCACTATCATCTGTAGGGATGGATGATAGGCTATACAACGCAGATAGCAAAGAGACAACAAAGCTCACCTTAGCCAGTGTCATAAATCTGTCGACAGGTGCTCCTGAGCTAAAGATGAAGTTCATATTTATGTTCCTGAAACAAAAGAAAGAGGAAACCCGCCCGAACACAACACCCATAAAGTAAATACTTGCACAGATAGATATGGTATGGGATTGCCACGGTCTCTGCTCTCTTGGGATGATAAGGGACTTATAGCCAGCGCATCAGGCCCTCTTCAGGCAATACAATCCCTAGCAGAGGAAAGTGTTAGGTTCATGAGCGTGATGTAGAATTAGGCTTAGTTTGTACCAAAATCCAAGCATTTTTTGTCAAAAAACGTTTATAAAATAGTTTATAAAGTTCCCAGGGTTGAAGTCATCATAAACAACCAAAAACATAGTAAATATGGTAGCAATCGATCCTCTGTAGCTCACGTGACCTAAATATAAAAGTATTCAAAAACCTTTTATTGTGAGTTTATATAATAAAACCTGGTTAAATGACTACTGCTGGTGCATATACTAAGTGTAATGTAGACATATTGTGTGCAAAATTTAGGCCTCTCAGTATAGCATTAAAGTAGAAGACAATTGAAAAACCACGAAATAATTGTTTAAAATTCTCTAAATTCGGTCAAAACCTATCCTGAAAAAAGATGCAGGAAATAAAATGCAGAGTTCCACAAGGATCTATCTGGGGTCAAACTCTATTTAAGACATTAAAAGTACGACAATTCAAAGGCTTAGCTTTTTAAAGAGGGTAACAAATCCTCCTTGGCATATGCATGCTGCTAAATACTACTTGATATGGAGATGTATTATTTGTTAATAACCAGAATTAATCTATGTGCTTGGAAACAATTCAAACCGTACCCCGATTGTGTGCTATAGCAATTATAGACGACTTTTGAAACTTGTAAGGAGGCCGAAATTTGAAAAAAATACTTTGCTAAATACTACTTGGTATGTATTGTATGTTAAAATATGGGCCTCTAGACTTAATGATGTGCTTTGAAACAATTAAAACCGGACCCCAATTTTTTAACATAGCAATTATAAGATGATTTTAGAAACCACTGTTTCCAGTCTAAATGCAAGGCCGCCGAGAGCCATGGTGGGCCCTGGGGCAAAACACTGGCAAGGGCCCCCTCCCACCCCCACTTAATGTAGCCCAATCTATTTGTTACCTACAAACTCTTCATATATTCTATTAAAATAAATACTTATGAGGTACTACAAATATTCGTAAAGAATTGTAATTCCCTTGTGAATTGCTTCAGTTTTGATCTTGACCAATTATTGGTGTAGCAACTGGGAAAATTCATCATTCTTAATACTAGAACAAAGGCCGCACTATAGATATTTGATCAATCTTAAACAAATACAAACTAGCCAATCACTACACTACGCTAATGTAGAACTTTACTACATGATTTAATTGCATTTTATAGATTTATTGAATCGTTCAAATCACAGCAGAACGAACTGCAGTTGTGTCATAGACTACAGCAGTTAGTCTATGGTTGTATAAATGTAAGCGACCGGGTGTACAGTGTCAGCGGGATCACCTCTTCAGTTGTGACGTCACACAAGCCCTTGCTAGAACACATCTACAACCTTTAACACCGTTTAAAGATTTGTGAAAGTGTAAAACACAAAAACATTCACCTTACAAAACTACAAGGAAAGTACAACTAAGCTGTCATAAAGTACCGTATGTATATCAAAAGTGTAACTACTTTTACCATTACTTTATGGAAGAAAGTAGGCATAAACTTTGAGAACGAAAGAAAAAAGTCAAATACACTTTGGTATATTGTTGTTTACAACCTAATATATTATTCTGTTTGCTCAATTCTTAATTTTGCATCGTCATCATTTTACTTTATTAAACTTAATAAGTAAAAACTAGGACTATGCACTGAGTTTTTTCTAAACAAATTGGCTATAGTTGTGGTTGGTGGATGTAAACTGATGAAAACATGTTGTACGAAGAGTAATTGTTTATTAAATTTATCATAGCTAGCACATTGGGTGAAAAACCTCAAAACTAATTTTGTAGCTACTAAGTTAACTTGAGGCAAAGTCATAAAAACACTATTGGGCTACAGAGGTATATCAACACTTTTCTGGCCTTTTTTGGCAAATGTTCGAATTATTTGCCGATCAGCTGTATGTAGGCTGGCCGTGGGGCCCGCGCGATGTGCTGTGAGCTGTCTCTAGGTCTTCCGACTCCACAAAGCTTAGCTTTTATATTTTGACTCATCCCCCGATAAGAATAACTTCCTCTGTTTCACAATATTAAAATTGTTTGTCACCGTGAATGAATAATAAAGTTTTTATCCAGGCCTAAAAAAATCTGAAATTTTTAATTTTTTGTTCCATTAATTACTATACGACCAGCAGTGAGTACTCTCTAAGGCTGCCGGGACCCCCGGCCCGGGCCCCAGGGTTTTTGCCCCCTGCCCCCCCCTCCTCGTCGGGCCTACCTAAATGGCTTAATCTTTGGAATGCTACAAGTCTTCTGTAATAAATATAGCATCATTTAGAAGGGATTTTAAATTTGGTTAAGAAAAATTTGGTTTTTGGTTTTAAATTTGGGTTTTTAGATTTGGTTTAGATTTGGGTATATGTGCAAAAAATACCCTAAAAACATTAACAAATCAACCAAAGTTTAAATATGTTGAATCTGTTGGCTATTTAAATTAAATAAAAAAACTGGATGTATTATTGCAGATAAATACTTAGTATGATGTAGATATACTGTGTGTCAAATAGTATATCAATTAGAGCTAAATTAGAGCGACAAACAATTCAAATCACGAAGAGACTTTTGAGAAATTGCTGAAATGTTATTCATCTAGCGCTATCTGTACAATACAGTGCCGCAAATCCAACTTTAAATGAACCACTGACTAAGTTGTAGCACTAGCTCGAGCTGTAAATGAAAGAAACATTAGCGAAGTTTAAAAATATTATTCCTCTTGAGACACTGAACAAGTTATCTGTAACTGATATAAAACTATAAGGGGCTTATTTTCGACAGGATCATAACTTAAAAACATGAAAGAATAGTTAGCCAATACTAAGAATTTCATTTTGAAGGGATGAAAAAATTGAAATTTAAAATTTGACTGTTGTTTCGTTTAGGGATTCAGAAATTGGATACCAAATTATGATATTTCAGGTATAGTTTAAGGATATATCGTTTGCGATTTTTTTAAGCACCAGGTGCTATTTAATTGCATACAATAATTTAAATCCTTGACCTTAACTGTCCTTATTTGACATAATTTGTATTTTTAAAGGGGTTTAAGGGGAGGGGGGCACTATTAATAACATAAAATATTATGTTTGTACCAATTAAAAGTAACCTGCAACAAATATTACCTAATTCATGCAGGGCTTTTCCCAAATACTATGACCAAAACACTAACAAATCCACTACAATTTAGGAATTTCTTATGCGTTTTCAATAAATAAAATTGTTTGTATTGTGTATATAATTACAAATTGCTTGTGAATAATGAAAATCATTTGGTGGATTATACCGCCAGTTACAAGCTTAATTTATTACATAGTTTGTATTTTTCGTGACTACCGGTACCAATTTCTTTGAAATGTTTTAAAAATAAATAGGTTTGATCGGGCAAGGCAAGAATATGTCATAGCTACAAAAACTAAGTAAAAATTGGACAATTCATCACCATGAGGTTCACGCATATAAGTTTCAAAAATTGTAAACTAAATAATCAAATGGTGTGGTTAAAACAATGAAATTTCTTACCAGCAGGAAACTAAAATTATTTTTTTCGAGGTTAAGGAATAAGGAGCAGGTTTATTAGTCAATTCTATCATGAGATTATGGAAAAATATTCTATTAAGTTTAAAAATATAAATATTTAATAGGAAAGGCATTTTTTGTGACTGAGGATTGCCACAAAACGGTAAAAATATTAAAATATATAATTAATCCATGTCGATAACGTAGTCTATAAAACTAATAGATTTTTAACTACTTTTTTAAAGTTTTAATAATAAAAAATTATGAGTTTTTGCAGTTTTCCTGGGGGTTTCTAGGTAAAAGCTACCTGCATGCAAATTTCACGTTCCTAGCTCATCTGGAAGTGGTCTAGAATTCGTATACCTCAGTCAGTCAGTTACACAAGCGGCTGTATATATGTTAGACGGATGTATATATATTAGACTCGCTTCGCTCGCGGGGGGGCTCCGACTCCAGACCCCTGTGGCGGGCTTCGCCCCCAGGTCACTATCGGGTGGGTAGTACCCGTGGGTGACCCGGGTACTTAGTTCAAGTGATAGTGGTGTCATAGTAAGTGGCCCAGAACCGACATTATACTAACACTTATACAAAAAAATCGACAAATCAGCAGTTATTAAATATGAGGGGGCTAACAATTGAAATAGTAGAGTTTGTGAATGTTTAGGGATATTTGAGGGTTCAAGGCACATGCATGCTATATCTCATATACCCAAACAAATAATCTGCAACCCTCTCCCCTCCTTGACCTCCCCTACCGCCCCTCTTCCTCAACCCCTAAATCCCTAGACCATTGTGGGAGGCTTCGCCCCTAGATCGATTGGGTTTAAATCATCAAATAAAAAATGCAAAACCACCACCAAACCTCGAAAAAATGTTTAAATTTGAAAATCTAGCGCTATCTAAGGGTGAAGGAGACGAGATACAACTAAAAGTTTTAGATCGTCTAAAATCCTTGGCAAGTGGAGGTATTCCGTTTATCGATAGGACCAATCATTCGTCCACTAGAGCTAAAATAAATAAACGGTATCAGGAAACTGTCACATACTTTCTCCCTTTTAGCCCAACTTTAATGAATAAATTACTTTTTATTAACTAAATATAGAATACAAAGCACGGTCTAATGTACAGAAAATCTTTGATATAAGAAATTTTTGAAACAATTTGTTTTAAAAACTATCCACCCAAAATCCTGTTTGGGAGGCACTACACAGAATCAGTTGCTAAACACAGTGGTTTTGAGAGGGGAAATGCCCCCTTGTCCCCCGAGGGTTAAGTTGCAACATATTTCGAATTTCCTCTGTTGGTCAATGCTAACTTGACAACCATATTAAGTTTGAACGAAATTGATGAATAAATAAGAGAGAAATAGTAATTTTTGTATTCCCCATAAGAATAACATTGGACAACGTAATGCGTTTACCGCAAAATCAAAATTTAAATTTTCTCTACAACCAGTAATCGTAGAATAGTAATTTAAAATACTAAATTAATTAGTTTTTTGAGCTCTTTTTAATGGTAGATAGTAATATTTTTTATATTTATGTTTTTTTTAATAACAAATCCAAAAAACAGAATATTTGAGATTTTAAGTCTTGTAATTTCTGAAACCCAATTTTTACAGAAATGCAGGTGGTGTCATTTTGTTTGAAATCTAAAGTTCTACAAATGACTTAAGTTTAATCAAAATCGTTAGATCCATTTTTGAGAAATCTTGATTTTTCATGTTTTTTTTTTGGAAGATATTTACCCTT
Organism: Allygus modestus; assembly: GCA_963675035.1. Classification (NCBI taxonomy): domain Eukaryota; kingdom Metazoa; phylum Arthropoda; class Insecta; order Hemiptera; family Cicadellidae; genus Allygus; species Allygus modestus. Next base: position 84,618,418 of record OY776116.1, read on the forward strand.
CGAAATCAAAAATTCCAAAAAATGAAAAACACCTGGAGATATCGTGGATTAGTACCTACATACCAAATTTCATAAAAATCAGACCATTGGTTAGGGCTCTAGCTCTGTACACATCCATACAGACAGACACACAGACATCACGTAAAAATAACTTTTTTTGGGTTCAGGGAGCACCAAATCGAATATTTCCACTAACAACTCAAATTCGAAAATTTTGACGAAAACAATACTTTCTCCATATACTGTGTATAATGGTGAGAAAGTAAAAGGCACTATTTTGGACATATTCCAAATTTCCTCCATTTTTGATTTTTTTATGTGATTCTGATTAAAAATTATACCTTTTTGCAATTTTATTGGGGGTTTCAATGGACAAGCTACATGTAGGCCTAATTCCACGTTTCTAGCTTATCTAGAATTATCTGAGTAAGTCGATAATGCTGTTTCATTTATGGAACAATTAGGGTTTTTAATTTTTTTGAGGTGTTTAATTATTAAAACTGGTTGGTTTATCAATTTTTTCGTTAAGGGTAATGTGTAATCATATTGAGTGTCAAATATCTAGCCTTTAAATACTAAATTAAAGTGATAGTAAATTAAAAACCACAAAAACAACTGTTAAAATTGCCTGAAATTTGAAAAATCTAGCGCTACCTAAGGGTGAAGGGTTCGAGATACGACAAAGAGTCACAGGAACAAAGTTTTAGATCTTGCAAAATGCGTTGGGCGTGGTGGTGTCCATTTTTCGATAGGTTAATCCGTTCGGCCGCTAGAGCTAAAAACTGTAATTTTAAAATAAGACTTTTTTGGGGTCTTTTAAACATTTGTTTTAGGGGGGTTCAAATAAAAAATTGTCAGTTTTGGTGATCTTCTGGGGGGTTACAATTAAACTATAAGCTACCTGCATGAAAAATTTCAGGTTTCTAGCTCGTCTAGAAGTGGTCTAGAATTTGTATACTGTATACCTCAGTGAGGGAGTGAGTGAGTGAGTGAGTGAGTCAGTTACACATGCGGCTGTATATATATTAGATGTATATATTTTAGATTACTTAATCCAAATGGGTCCTGTCAATTTTATTTTTGGGAGTTAAGAGAGGAGCCATTGCATGATTATAATGTGAAATAGAGTGCGGATGTCTGGTAAGGAGGTTGATTATTTGTTTTTCTTTATAGTTTCACTCACTAGCCTATTTGTAATGATATTAAAATACATTAACTCACGCTCTCTAGGAACATTATATTCAAAAGAAGAACCAAATATCCAAATGAGTGAGTGAGTGAGTTACACATGCGGCTGTATATATTATAGAATTCTGCAGAAAGAGTTTACTTTACCTCTAAGAACTCTGGCTTGGATACAAAAATATCTGCCTCCAGATACGTTAAGTTCCATACTCTGGCGATGGAGCCATATTCCTCAAACCATTTGTCAAATACAGCATACATATCTGAAATCCATGAACATTTTTTTTTAACTGTGCCACCATTGGGATCTTGTAAACTGTACATCATACAGTAAACTTTAAATGGGGAACATTCCCTTGTTTTTAAAGAGGTTTAAAAATAAGTAGATAAAACTTTTGTAAATGGCCGCCATTTTCCAATATGGCGGTCAACTTCATTTTTTCTTATGGCATACCCTGTATTTTATGGTGTTTACGGATATTAAATGAAAATGTAAGACTTTTTTATTCTTGAGTAATTTCTGATATACTTAACCGTTTATGAGATTCAGAGAGATAAAGGTAAATCATTTTTGTTGTTTTTGTTATCTGTGCTACCATTGGGATCTTGTAAACTGTACATCTTACAGTAAACTTTAAATGGGGAACATTCCCTTGTTTTTAAAGAGGTTTAAAAATAAGTAGATAAAACTTTTGTAAATGGCCGCCATTTTCCAATATGGCGGTCAACTTCATTTTTTCTTATGGAATACCCTGTATTTTATGGTGTTTACGGATATTAAATGAAAATGTAAGACTTTTTTATTCTTGAGTAATTTTTGATATACTCAACCGTTTATGAGATACAGAGAGATAAAAATTTAATTCAGGCAGGCTTAGGCTCTCATAACAGCTGTTATTAATCTTTCGTCCATTTCCATTGCCAGCTGTTTATTAGCATTATAGCATTGTTGGAATAATAAACAATAATCACTAACCTGTAAACTTGCAGTCTCAGAATAGTTGTCTTTCACCGTGCAATTTATTAATAATTTCTTGTGGTTTTTAACTTGTACAGTTTTATTGTTTTTATTTTGGTTTTTTTTATAATTACGCTTGTTATGACAGTTCTCTTACTATGGAATTTACAAACAATGAAAAACTTGACATGGTCGAAGTGTATTTTCTGTGTAACAGAAACTGTAGTGCAGCAAATATCGCATATCAAGAGAGGTATCCTGATAGGCGAGTACCGAATCGTAGGTATTTCAAACAACTTATTGTAAACTTGGCAGCCAATGGTTCTTTTGCAAAGCCACGTCAGCAAGTAAAATATGAATAAGCCACTAGCTCACTTGAAACTAATACACCTAGGCCTGCCTGAATTATATTAAACCTTTGTCTCTCTGTTTCTCATAAACGGTTGAGTATATCAAAAATTACTCAAGAATAAAAAAGTCTTACATTCTCATTTGCTAACCGAAATCACCATAAAATACAGGGTATGCCATAAGAAAAATTAAAGTTGACCGCCATATTGGAAAATGGCGGCCATTTACAAAAATTGTATCTACTTATTTTTAAACCTCTTTAAAAACAAGGGAATGTTCCCCATTTAAAGTTTACTGTAAGATGTACAGTTTACAAGATCCCAATGGTAGCACAGATAACAAAAACAACAAAAATGATTTACCTTTATCTCTCTGAATCTCATAAACGGTTAAGTATATCAGAAATTACTCAAGAATAAAAAAGTCTTACATTTTCATTTAATATCCGTAAACACCATAAAATACAGGGTATGCCATAAGAAAAAATGAAGTTGACCGCCATATTGGAAAATGGCGGCCATTTACAAAAGTTTTATCTACTTATTTTTAAACCTCTTTAAAAACAAGGGAATGTTCCCCATTTAAAGTTTACTGTATGATGTACAGTTTACAAGATCCCAATGGTGGCACAGTTAAAAAAAACACCCTGTATACTAAATAACACTTTTAACTAAAGTAATAATAATAATAATAATAATAATAATAATTATTATTATTATTATTATTATTATTATTATTATTATTATTATTATTATTATTATAGCAATAATAAGATTACTGTAGTTCAATGAAAGCACTCATCACTTTCCACTTACTAATATAATTTTATAAAAATGTTATAATTACAGTGAAAAGAACATTAGTTTATAATCAGTTATTTTTATTTAGTTAAAATATGGCTGTAAGTCCAGGGTATATATTGCTAACGGGAAAGATCTCTACGTGTAAAGCTTGAAGCACACTGTACAACTCTCGCAGAAGCGCGGCGCGGCACAGCGGAAGAACTTCCACTGCTCTCTAGAACAGTTACTTGCATGTTATCTTATGAGAGTAAGCACACCTAGCAACTCTCGCGGAAGCGGAAGAGAAGCGCGGCGCGGTTGAAAACTTCTTCTCGAATCCGCCGGGGGAATTCGGGGTGGAAGTTTTTCACCGCGCCTCTGCAGGGTTGCTAGGTGTGCGCAGGGTAGACCCGCGGAAACGGCGACGACGGTGCCCTTCGGATGTTTTCGGAACGTTTCGTGTGCTCTCGATCGTCCCGGTTCTGTGGTTCCACCATCGACGTAAATACTACATATTGTAGTATTTACATCGATGGGTGCCACATGGTCTGTACAGTATACTGAATAATTGTTTTAGCGAATTTCTCCTAAAACATAAAAACTCTTTTTAAAAAACATCCGATTTTGATTAAATTTGGTACAAACGTGTAAAGCAACTTCATGACTTTGAGTTTGAAAACCAGAAATAACGGACTGTGGGAAGAGGGTTTTATGGTTATTTGAAATTATCAAAAAATCTGTTGTTTGCATCTTTTCCCCTGAGATTTTTAAAACACTCAATTTTGGTTTTGACCATTTTATAGAGCTTACAAAAAACAAATAATATAGTATTTTGTATCATATGGGTTAAGTGATTTGGAGAAAATCCAAAAAAGTGTTTATACAATTTTCCATGTTAATATTATAGGGAAAATGTATTTAGCTTTTGCTCAGTTTATTTTACTAAAAACTTCACATTTGTTTTTACAAATAAGTTCAGCTCTGTAAAACAATTATTTTGGTGTTTAAATTGTGATTCTACGTCCAACCATTACAGAGAAATTCAAAGTGTTAACACAGTAAGTTGTCCAATGTTATCTTTATGGAGAGCAAATCAAATTTGTTATTTCTGTTATTTATGAATGTATATACCTAGTATTTGACTAGTACTTGGTACTGGTATTGATATTTGCACAAAAAATATTTGTTGTTGATTTTTCTGTAGCAGCAAACCTGCATACTCAGCCATAAGGGAGTTAAACTTCAGTTAAATAATAAATTAAATATTGCACTGTTTGTGAAAACAAATTATTAATGAATAGGCAATAGGCCTACTCATGTGGAATTCACTTAATTTATTTTGTAATTTAGTAGTAGTAAATCCAAATTAATATTACAGTTTTAAACTTTATTTTTCCTCGCTGGTTCACGTCTGCGGAAGTTTTGCGCCAAACCGCGCCATGTGTGCTTAGACCCCTCTGGAGAAGTGAAGCCACCACGCCGCGCCATGCCGCGCCGCCCCGCGCTTCCTTGAGAGTTGCTAAGTGTGCTTCAACAATAACAATTACTCGCTTCGCTCGTTGGGGGCCCCCAGACCCCTGTGGGGGGCTTCGCCCCCAGGTGGCTGTTTGGCCTTAGTATAAAGTGGTGTCATATAAAGTGGCCCAGAACCGACACATTACAACTACTCATACTATGAATTCTTCAGAAAAATCAGCACTTTAAAATTTCAGATATTTAAAATTAGAGGGGGTTAAATATAGAAATATTAGGTTTTAGCGAATTTTCCCTATAGGGATTAGCAAATTTCCCCTATAGGAAAGAAGCTATTACTGTAGGTCTCATGGTAAGACTTAAGTCCGAGACCATGATAACTTTTTGTTTTGAAGTCCCCAGATGCCAAAAACACTATTCGTTCAAATTTATATATATATTTGTGTCCGTGATGAATGCGATAACTTGAGTAAAAAACGTCCGATTTCAATGAAATTTGGCTCAAATGTGTAAAGTGATATTCATGACTTTAAGTTCGAAAACCAGAAAATCTAACCATGAGAAAGGGGTTTTATGGGGTTTCAAAATGTTCCAAAAATCAGTTTTTTGCACTTTTTACCCTGAAATTTTACACAATTTTTGTTTTAACCATTTTATAGAGCTTAAAATACAAATAATATAGTATTTTGAATCATTAACCTAGGTTAAGTGGTTGTGGAGAAAATCCAAAAAACCTGTTCATAAAATCTTGAATGTTAATCTTATGGGAAAATGGTTTTTACCTTTTCCTCAATTAATTTTACTGTAAACTTTACATTTGCTTTTACAAATCAGTTTAGCTCTACAAAACAATCATTTTGGTGTCTAAATTGTGATTCTACGTCCAACCGTTACAGAGATAGTCAAAGTGCAAAACACAGTACGTTGTCCAATGTTATCCTTTTGGAGAATATTTAAAATTTGATATCTCGATTATTTATGAACTTATATTGATGAAACTTGGTATGCGGCTTCATCCAGTACTGGTATATTGATATTTGCACAAAAAATTGATTTTTTGTTGATTATCCTCTTAGCAGCAGACCTGCAAACTCATCCCTAGTGTTATTCTTATGGAGAATCCCCCATAAAGCCACGTAAAGCCCCCTTAATCCCCCTTAAGCCGTAAGCTTTATATCTCCCTTAATTGTGAACATAAATTATTAAAACTTGGTATGTAGCTTTACCTGGTTGAGTTATATTGATAATTTAAAAAAAAAACACATTTTTATCTTCCTTGTTGCAGCAAACCAGCATTCTCAGCCCTAATGTTATACTTATAGAGAATAAATAAAATGCTATATATCACTTATTTATATATGTATTATTATGAAACTTGGTAAGTGGCTTTATGTGGTAGTAACAAATATATTAATTCATAGGAAATTCGCTGAGTATGCAGGTTTGCTGCGACGGGGGTATTTTTAAGCTTCGCCCACAGGTTAACCACAGGTCAATTGACCTCAAGTTAACGTGTTTATTTGAGGGTTTATTTGACCCTCGAAGTAATTCTAGAGTAAACAAGACAAAATTTAAGCAAACAAAAGAATTGTAATTTGTTTAAGGGTTTACAACTTGTAATGCTGAAATGGCTCTTGTTAAATATATGCCATGGTGAGGGGAAAATAAATGTCTACCAATCAATAAGGCTCCGGGTATAATTTAAGTTATTGAAATAATTAAATATCTTTGACAGATTTTTGAGACTAGTCTATAGGAAATTTAAAACCACAAAAGAAATCTTTAAAAATTGTCTACCTAAGGGTAAAGGAGACGAGATACGACAAAAAGTCATAAGACCAAAGATGCAGATCTTGAAAAATTCATGTGGCGTAGTGGTGTCCGTTTCTCGATAGGTGCATCTATTCGTCCGCTAGAGCCCAAAAAAAATCTAAAATAAGCCTTTTTGTTAAGGAATCTTAAATCAGTACCCAAAGTTGTATTAGATAGTGTGATATGCATTGCATGAATGTAAAAACATACCAACAACACAATACAACAAACATTAAATGGCAAATAATTTTGTTGATAGGTTTTAGTTGTTAACAATGCAATTATAACCGCTGTTGCATGAATGGATTAAAAAATTACTAGATCCACTAACCATTATATTTGTACTAACAGATTTTTAAAGATCAGCAAGTATATATCAAACTTATAACATAGAAAAGAGCAAGCTGTAGAATTTATATATTCCAACATCCAAGTCTTTTGTAAAACATTTTGTTTATTCCAAGGGTTGAAATCATTACAAACAACCAAAAACATAGTAAATATGGTAGCTATTGTTCATTTGTAGTTCACGTAAACTAAATACAGTAAAATAAACGGTATCAGGAAACTGACACATACTTTCTCCCTTTTAGCCCAACTTTAATGAATAAATTACTTTTTATCTACTAAATATAGAATACAAAGCACTGTCGAATGTACAGAAAATCTTGTAAACAAGTTGTTTTAAAAAAGATCAACCCAAATCCCTGCTTTGGAGGCACTACAGAATCCACTGCTACACTCGTGGTTTTAAGAGGGGAAATGCTCCCTATTCCCCCCCAGGGTTATTAAGGGCAACATATTTAGAATTTCCTCTGTTGGTCAATGCTAAATTGACAAGCATATCATGTTTGAATGAAATTGATCAGTAAATAAGAGAGAAATAGTAATTTTTGTATTCCCCATAAGAATAACATTGGACAACGTACTGCGTTTACCGCAAAATGAAAATTTCAATTTTCTCCGAAACCAGCAATTGTAGAATATTAATTCAAAATACTAAATTATTTAGTTTTTTGAGCTCTTTTTAATGGTGAATAGTAATATTTTTTATATTTATGTTTTTTTATGAAAAATCCAAAAAACTGAATTTTTGATGTTTTAAGTCCTGTAATTTCTGAACCCCAAATTTTACAGGAATGCGGGTGGTGTCATTTTGTTGGAAAACTATTTCTACAAACGACTAAAGTTTAATCAAAATCGTTTGAGCCGTTTTTGAGAAATTTTGATTTTTCATGTTTTTTGGGGGATAATTAACCTTAAAAATCAAAAATTCAAAAAAATGAAAAAAACGCCTGGAGATATCGTGGATTAGTACCTACATACCAAATTTCATAAAAATCGGCCCTTTGGTTAGGGCTCTAGCTCTGTACACATCCACACACACAGACAAGACAGACAGACATCACGTAAAAACCACTTTTTTGGGTTCAGGGAGCACCAAAACGATTATTTCCACTAACAACTCAAATTCGAAAATTTTGACGAAAACAATACTTTCTCCATATACTATGTATAGAGGGAGAAAGTAAAAGCAAACAATAACCTTGTATTAGAAGTTTATATAATAAAACCTGGTTAAATTACTACTGCTGGTCTATATACTAAGTGTAGTGTTGTGTGCAAAGAATTAGGCCTCTCACTACAATATTAAAGTAGAAAACAATTTTTAAAACCACGAAAACCATAGAAAATTATCTGAATTCGGTCAAAACTTATCCTGAAAATCATATAGAATATGTGGAAATAAAACATAGAACCAGTAAGTAACCAGTAATTAGAGCGACAAACAATTCAAAACCACAAAGAGACCTTCACAAATAGCCAACATTTGAAAAATGTAGCGTTACCTATACAATACAATGCCACAAATTCTACTTTAAACGAACAATAGTAGTAGCTCGAGCTTAACATAAGGCATCTCTTTGAGGTTTTGAATTGTTTCTTATCCTAGTATAGTTCGTAGCAGCAAACTATCTGACACACATTATGTGTACATCGTACTAAGTATTTATCTGCAGTCATACACCCAGATTTGATGATTTAAATAGCCAACAAAATCGTAATCTTTAAACTTTGACTTATTTGTACATTAATTTTGTAGTATGTTTTGCACATAGTGATCAACCGTACATAAAAATACCCCCGTCGCAGCAAACCTGCATACTCAGCGAATTTCCAATGAATATATAACATAACACATTAAAACACTTCACAATTCATATTAAATACACTCACAAACAAGCGATATTTAAAATATTAATTAATCTTCATAAGAATAACATTGGGGATGAGTACGCAGGTTTGCTGCAACAAGGCACACAAAATAATGGGTTTTTATGCAAATATCAATAGAACTCATCTTAGTGAAGTCACATACCAAGTTTCATCCATATACATTCATAAATAAGCGATATATAACATTTTAAGTATTTTCCATAAGAATAACATGGGGACCAAGTACCTAGGTTTGCTGCTACAAGAATCATAGGCGAAAAATTGTTTTTTTGTACAAACAACAATAAACCACAACCAGATGAAGCCATATACCAAATTTTGTCAGTTTATGTTCATAAATAAGCGAGATATACAATTTTTCTTTTTCTCCATAAGAATAACAATAGACAACGTACTGTGTTTATTCCTTTCAATATCTCGGTAACCAATTGACGTAGAGCAATGATCAAAATACCAAATAATTTGTTTTTAAGTTGAATTCAATGGTAAAAATTAATACCCCCGTCGCAGCAAATCTGCATACTCAGCGAATTTCCAATGCATAATGTCTTAATGCCACATAAAGCCGCATACCAAGTTTCATAAAAATATATTCACATATAAGCGATTTTAATTATTCTCTGTAAGAATAGCATTGGTAATGAGTACGTACGTTTGCTGAAACATGCAAGGAACAGAAACAATTGGTTTTGATGCAAATATAAATATAATTTAACTAGGCGAAGCCACATACCAAGTTTCATCAATATTCAATAATAAATAAGCGCTATATAACATTTGAGTTATTCTTCATAAGAATAACATGGGGTTGAGTAAGAAGGTTTGCTGCAACAAGGAAAAAACATAGGTTTTTATGTAATTATCAATATAACTCAACCAAGTGAAGCTTCATACCAAGTTTTATTAATTTATGTTCATAATTAAGGGAGTCATTACATTTTACTCATCCTCCATAAGAATAACATGGGGGCTGAGTACGCAGGTTTGCTGCTACGGGAATAATGAACAAAAAATCACTTTTTTGTGGAAATAACAATATACCACTACTACGTGAAGCCACATCCCAACTTTCATCAACATACATTCATAAATAATCGAGAGATATCAAATTTCCATAAGGATAACATTGGACAACATACTGTGTTTAGCACTTTGACTATCTCTGTAACGGTTGGGCGTAGAATCATAATTTAAACACCAAAATGATTGTTTTGTGGAGCTGAAGTGATTGGTAAAAGCAAATGTGAAGTTTACATTAAAATAAACTGAGGAAAAGCCAAAAACCTTTTTCCCATAAGATTAACATGGGAGGTTTAATAAGTAGGTTTTTTGGATTTTCTCCGCAACCACTTAACTTAGGTTAATAATTCAAAATACTATATTATTTGTTTTTTTTTTATTTTAGGGTGAAAAATGCAAAAAGCTAATTTTTGGAAAATTTAAAACCCCCACAAACCCCCCTTCCCATGGTCCGATTTTTCTAGTTTTCGAACTTAAAGTCATAAATGTCATTTTACACATTTGAGCCAAATTTCATCGAAATCGGGTGTTTTTTACTCAAGTTATCACATTCACGGACACATATATATGTATATATATATATATATACATAAAATTGAACGAAACATGTTTTTGGCATCTGGGGACCTCAAAACAAAAAGTTATCATGGTCTCGCGCTTAAGTCTTACCTTGAGACCTACGGTAATAGCTTCTTCCCTATGGGGGAAATTTGCTAAAATTTGATTTAAATCAAAATTACATGTGAAAACCCCAAAAAACACATTTTTGGGATACAAAATCCCCCAAAAACCCCCCTTTGGATGGTGCGATTCATCTAGTTTTTAAACTCATTCAAATAAATGGTACTTTACACATTTGTACCATTTTTCATTAAGATTAGACCTATTTTACGAGAGTTATCGTGCTTACGGACACATATATATTGTAACGACAGTATTTACGAAAAGAAAATTTTATTTTATTTCCAATTAGCCAACCTGTGTTACAAAGAAAAATACCGAGATCGCTCAGTCTACTATGAGTAGTCCAGGGTTCGTAAAATACTACTCAACCGACAATCACTTGAATAATATTTTATTCGTATTTAATAAACGAGTTGTCTTGGCTCAGAACATCAAAACATAAAAGATGCCATAGCGATTCGCATTTATTTATTCATCCTCGCCACTCGTAAAAGGTTTTTGGGGTTGAATTTAGAAAATAAATTTTACAAAAATAAAATTGCACTTAATGCCAATCGTTCGAGATTTTAATCAATTTAAAGCCAATTTGTAGTACCGATTTAACTCCAATGATTTTTATTTATTAGAATTTAGACCTAATTCCCTTCGCCAAGCAATAACATAAATACTGCTGGCTCCCAGGAGAGATTTATCGAACTAAATTTAAGATTAAAAAATGTAAACGGCAGTAAAAACGTGAATTTAATTATACGGAGTTCAGACGACCGGCTAGACTTTGTTCACCACTGTAGCTGCGATACTTAACACCTGCGTGCGCTCGGTAGTGATAACGTGTTCCCTACGTGGATATTTACTACAGCGCGTCGCAGATTGATAACATCTTCGATAACTCTCTTTATACCATTAAAACAGGAGCAAATATCCTTACGTATACGTAGACTTCCTGAAATCGTCGACACACAATACTCTTATCACTAAATTAAGTCAGCATAAAATACACCAGTACAGATTCCTACTTAAACTATTTTATGCAGTGTCGATCAGCAGCTCTTCACGTTCACTACACCAGGAATGACCCGAATTGGTATTCCGGTCCTCGTCTTCAGTGGGCGAATTCGCACCGTGGCTACTCGTTACGTTTAAAATGTGTTCGTGTCCGATCAACAAAAAAGGAATTAAATTTAGGAAAATAATAAAACTCGATTAATTAATTTGTTTCTTATTTTATTTTAAGCTCGTAACTTTTCTGTTAGATAACTACTCAGACAAAGCGAATTAGCAAGTTAGCAAAAATCAAGCAAACAGACAAGACATAACGTGACAAAACGTGCAGGAAAGTTCAGGCGTCACGTGCCCCTGGCGTGAGCGTAACTTAATTTATGTAAATCTTATTGTTGAAGAAATTAGTGCAAAATTTACGTGGAAAAAGCGTGCTTCTAATAACTACCCTACTATAAATGAAGCAACTACATAAATGGCTACTAAGTTAGCGGGCGTTAATGAGCGGACCTGTCGCGGCGTGAGTCACGCAATCACGACGCTTAAATTTAATTTAAATAAAGCGGGCGGCAAGCTGAAAACAATCGTTATGAACAGCAAAACTACTTTTATTAGCGTAGATGAGTCGTCAACTTACCAAAACGAAGACAAAAACGTGGACACTGGTTGTCACCAAGTGGGTGCAGGACGACGACGTGGGCAGATGAACCGAAACGGACAACGCGGCGGTCAGAGAGCGAATGTCCAGCCGCTCGTGCCTCCAGCGATCTCGAAGATTCTTCTGCAGCGCCCCTGACGGTGGTCGTCGGAAGCGATTTACTCCAGCACGCGATTATGCACGTCACTGCTTCCCTTGCTTTTGTTTTCGTGATAAGAACAAAGAAGGTTCCGAGCCAATTGTTGATGATGAATAAATCGTTTAACCGAATTTCGCCAAAATATAATTTAGAATTTAATATCGATTGCGTTTTAGAATTTAACATATCCCCTAATTTAAATTAATATTTCATTAGATTTTTGTAATATTTGTTTTCCAACAAAATATTACCCCCCCCTAAAAAAAATGGACGTTACATCCCCCTCCGACTTGGGGGAAAAGAAAAAAGAAAATCAAAAAAAGAAAAAAGAATACCCTCACTCGGGGTATTAGGGATCTCCCTTAAAAAAATGGTGCTCGACTTGAGCATAACGAAAAACAGAGAATGGAAATAAAACAGAATCAAACGAAAATTCTTCGCTGCGAAACAAATCTAGTGGATTCAATAGATACGGTCGAGGTTCCGCAGCTTCTTGGTTCGCATCCGGAAAAAGGTACCGTCCGGTCGGTACACCTTCCATCGCTGATCTTTCTTTTGTTTGGGAGTCAGCTGGGCGGGCATCCCAGTCAATCGCAGCCTAATGTCTTCTGGGACTGCGGCCGGGGACGGAGGAATGTAGGGCTCCTCGCGGGACGGTCCTGGAGCAGGCGAACCGGCCAGGGAAAACTCCACCGGCGCGGTCGCCGAAGCCGGCGTCGTCTTCGGAGGGGGCTCCTCGAACCCCTCGACCTCGATATCAGAAGTGTCGAGGTCCATAACGTCGTCATCTCGAGATGGATCCTCGCCTCCGTCGTCGTTGCTAATGTCGTGGTCTTCAAGGGTCGGCTCGGAAGTCGTCACGGGCGGCGTCGTTGAAGGTCCGGGAGTGGGCGGCTCGGAGACAGGGGCCGGTCCTCTCGTGCTGTTATTTTCCCTTCGTAAATTCTGGTCGTCGGAAAGCTTACTCACGGCGCACGATTCATTATTTGGCCCGTTTCGATCACCAAGGCCGTATTCAATCGCGAGTTCGAATTGCACTAGGCCGAGATCGTTTATCTGTTGTATGCCTAATACAATATCGCTCGTGAGGCCCGGTACGTATAGCGCGTCCCATTCGTAATCGTAATCGCCGACCATACCGGTGATCCGATAGCCCGTATTTGAATGTGATAATGCGCCGTTTGCCATCCTAACGTCCACGTTGCTATCAATAGTGTGCACGTCCCGAGATTTCATAAGTTCGGCGACGCGGTCACCTATCAGACTAACGACCGCACCGGTATCCACCAAGGCCCGAAACGTTTGATCGAAAATTCGTACACCGATATACGGCCTGGTATCGATGGCAGCGCAATCGTGATTAGTTGCGACAGAGAAATTGCTTATTTTCTGAAGCCAGGCGCTCCATTCCTCGGGGGATGGTTTCCGGTTTGCCGGCGCGGACTCGGTCGCTCCCCTCCGAACCGAATCCTGTACTCGTTTCCCGCCTCGCAGTTACACCTGGCGGTAGATATGCCCTCAGTTTTACAATAAAAACATTTAAGCGTTTTGGGCTTTGGACAATTCCGAAAAAGATGGCCGGTTTTATCGCAGTTCCAACAAATCCATTCGCTGTTACCGCGGCCATTTTTCTCCAGCGCCGTAGCCCCTTGCGCGTTAACTGTGGGGTTAGGCGCGGATTTTCCTAGGCTCTGGTGACGCGAATCTGCCGGCTGAACAAAGGCGACACGTTTCTGGCCGTGCGAGTACGGTTCCTTATTCCATTTCGGCGGGTTAGTCTCAACCGCCGCGTTATCTGACGCGCGATCGTAACGCTTCCTACCGTGGTACGCTGTCTCAGGAACTAGCGATATTGCGGGGGGCGGTGGGGGACGGAAGGCATTCTTGTCACGCAGATAAGCCTCGTAATCTTCGGCGCGCCTTATCATCTCGGTCAAGGTCAAACAATCCTGACGCCGGACCATCAGTTTATAATCCGGACGCATGTTCGAGTAAATCAAATCAATCCTCTCATGTGCTGAAATTGATCCTCTCCGCCTAATCAATGTATTAATCGCCACTACAAAATCCTTAAATGATTCTAAGTCGCCCTGGGTACGTTTCCGTATTTCCTCGTCTAAATTACGTCGATAACCCGGTGGTAGAAACTGAATTTCAAAATGGTCACGAAAATCCCGGTAGTTCGCCCACATTTCGCGGCTATTCCGGTACCATAGCAACGCGGACCCGGTCAAAAGTTCAGGGAGAGCTTTTAAAATATCGTTCGGAGTTACGGAATACGCCTCCAATAACTCTTCCAGTCGTTCAAGAAAAGATACGGGGTCCTTACGTCCGTCAAAGCGTAAATTCCATTTGCGCACAAGGTTACATATGGAGGGCGCATCGTGTGTTCGTGGTTGCTCTTGAGGGGGGCGTAAATCTAGGCGGCTAATTCCAAAGTCCTGACCGTGGATTACGTGAGCCGACGTCGTACTAGGGAATGGGATATTACCGTTAAAATATCCGGTATATGCCGTGTTAGTAGGCGCGGCGTATCCGTACGTTACACTTCCGAGCTGGTGTCTCAAATGAGCGTCGTCATCCGGCCTCAAGGTTCGCACCATAGAGCCGAGGACACGTTTAACGTGATCCGAGTCAGCATTAGGGGATAAACCTAACATCTCGCGCACGCTTGCCATCTCGTCGACATCTTTGCGCACGTCCAGTCTGTCTTTGCCCGCGTAACCCGATAGCGATAGTGTTGGAGCGATATTAAGTGTCTGAGGGGGGACTTGATAAGGAACTGACGGGGGGATTGAATTGAAAGGTGTGCGCCAAAAATCCACAAAATTTTTCCGTAATTCGTTCGTCTTGCCCTCGGTGCTAAGATTAAATTTTTGCATTTCCTTTCGTAAGTCTTCTTTAGGCAGGCTATAGATCCAACCAACCCTAGGGTCTTCGAGAGGGGTTCGGGGGACGGTGGAGGGTGGCGGCGGCAAAGTTACCATACCAGTAGTGGTAAGGGGAGGGGCCGAAGACGTGACAGCCAATGGGGTCGTGGCATCGGTCGCCGGAGGCGTGGTCGTGGAAGGGGCATTAATGGCGGCCGCCGTGATTGTAGTTACGCTTTGCGTCGACTGCTGGGTAACTTTGCGCGAGGCACCTTTAGATTTGTCAGGTGACACCACATACATCATTGATAGGAACCTAAGCCAAACGCGGCAAAACAAACTCCACGGACTCATTTTCACTCACTAAAATTTCACTATATAATGTAAAGGGGTTTAATTGCCTTTAATGAATTCAACTGGACGAATTAATTGCCTCCCTTACAATACGATAATTAGTTATCTCCAGCAATACAATGATTTAATTTATTAACACGTTTTACAACAGTGTTCAAACTATAAAGTTTGCAATAACGTAATATACTATATGTTCTGAGCCAAGCGTTTAAAGGTCCCTGTTCGGGCGCCATCTTGTAACGACAGTATTTACGAAAAGAAAATTTTATTTTATTTCCAATTAGCCAACCTGTGTTACAAAGAAAAATACCGAGATCGCTCAGTCTACTATGAGTAGTCCAGGGTTCGTAAAATACTACTCAACCGACAATCACTTGAATAATATTTTATTCGTATTTAATAAACGAGTTGTCTTGGCTCAGAACATCAAAACATAAAAGATGCCATAGCGATTCGCATTTATTTATTCATCCTCGCCACTCGTAAAAGGTTTTTGGGGTTGAATTTAGAAAATAAATTTTACAAAAATAAAATTGCACTTAATGCCAATCGTTCGAGATTTTAATCAATTTAAAGCCAATTTGTAGTACCGATTTAACTCCAATGATTTTTATTTATTAGAATTTAGACCTAATTCCCTTCGCCAAGCAATAACATAAATACTGCTGGCTCCCAGGAGAGATTTATCGAACTAAATTTAAGATTAAAAAATGTAAACGGCAGTAAAAACGTGAATTTAATTATACGGAGTTCAGACGACCGGCTAGACTTTGTTCACCACTGTAGCTGCGATACTTAACACCTGCGTGCGCTCGGTAGTGATAACGTGTTCCCTACGTGGATATTTACTACAGCGCGTCGCAGATTGATAACATCTTCGATAACTCTCTTTATACCATTAAAACAGGAGCAAATATCCTTACGTATACGTAGACTTCCTGAAATCGTCGACACACAATACTCTTATCACTAAATTAAGTCAGCATAAAATACACCAGTACAGATTCCTACTTAAACTATTTTATGCAGTGTCGATCAGCAGCTCTTCACGTTCACTACACCAGGAATGACCCGAATTGGTATTCCGGTCCTCGTCTTCAGTGGGCGAATTCGCACCGTGGCTACTCGTTACGTTTAAAATGTGTTCGTGTCCGATCAACAAAAAAGGAATTAAATTTAGGAAAATAATAAAACTCGATTAATTAATTTGTTTCTTATTTTATTTTAAGCTCGAAACTTTTCTGTTAGATAACTACTCAGACAAAGCGAATTAGCAAGTTAGCAAAAATCAAGCAAACAGACAAGACATAACGTGACAAAACGTGCAGGAAAGTTCAGGCGTCACGTGCCCCTGGCGTGAGCGTAACTTAATTTATGTAAATCTTATTGTTGAAGAAATTAGTGCAAAATTTACGTGGAAAAAGCGTGCTTCTAATAACTACCCTACTATAAATGAAGCAACTACATAAATGGCTACTAAGTTAGCGGGCGTTAATGAGCGGACCTGTCGCGGCGTGAGTCACGCAATCACGACGCTTAAATTTAATTTAAATAAAGCGGGCGGCAAGCTGAAAACAATCGTTATGAACAGCAAAACTACTTTTATTAGCGTAGATGAGTCGTCAACTTACCAAAACGAAGACAAAAACGTGGACACTGGTTGTCACCAAGTGGGTGCAGGACGACGACGTGGGCAGATGAACCGAAACGGACAACGCGGCGGTCAGAGAGCGAATGTCCAGCCGCTCGTGCCTCCAGCGATCTCGAAGATTCTTCTGCAGCGCCCCTGACGGTGGTCGTCGGAAGCGATTTACTCCAGCACGCGATTATGCACGTCACTGCTTCCCTTGCTTTTGTTTTCGTGATAAGAACAAAGAAGGTTCCGAGCCAATTGTTGATGATGAATAAATCGTTTAACCGAATTTCGCCAAAATATAATTTAGAATTTAATATCGATTGCGTTTTAGAATTTAACATATCCCCTAATTTAAATTAATATTTCATTAGATTTTTGTAATATTTGTTTTCCAACAAAATATTACCCCCCCCCTAAAAAAAATGGACGTTACAATATATATATAAATTGGGGAACTGGATCATTTGCCCATTTAGATGAGATATATATATATATATATATATATACATACATCAAAATTTGAACGAATGGTGTTTTTGGCATCGGGGGACCTCAAAATGAAAAGTTATCATGGTCTCGGGCTTAAGTCTTACCATGAGACCTACGGTAATAGCTTCTTCCCTATAGGGGAAATTCGCTAAAAACGTCTCAGTCATGCTTTAATTATTTCAGAAGACTTGTAGCATTGCAAAGATGAGCTTATTTTGTATAGGATCATAACTTAAAAACATGAAACAATGTTTAACCAATATTAAGCATTTTGTCTTGAGGGGTTGAAACAATTTAAATTTTTTATTTGACTGTGTTGTTTCTTATAGTATAGTATAGTATAGTATAGTATAGTATTGTATTCAGAAATTGGATACCAAAATATCCTGGTATATAGTTTAACAATATGTCGTATGCCATTTTTACGCCACCAGGTACTCTCGAAGTAAAAACACATATAAAACTGACTGAGTAAAATACATAGGCAAATATTAAATTATTATCCTAATTTGACAAAATTTGTATTTACGGTTTTTTCTACCGCTATGAGAGCACATCATCCCAAAAGGTCTAAAACAATTTAGAAATTTTAATTATATCTTGTGGGTTTTTAATAAATAAACTGTTCATGTGACTGCTGTTGGTCCTAGCATGTAGATGTGTAGTTTTTTAAGGAATAGGCCACCCCCTATATTACCAAGTGCTTGTGAATAATGAAAATCGAAAACAAATGTTTAACTATAGTAATTTTTTAAATACGATTTGTTAATATTGTTAGGGGATAGAACCACCAATAATAACCTTAAGTTATAACACAGTTTACGTAACTTTAGGTTTAAGGATTTAACTTTTAAGACTTTAAAAAACTTTAAAATTTTAACAACCCTATGTTTACAAATTTATGTTATTTGGCAATTTTTCCGATGGTTTCTAGTTACAAGCTACATTGCATGGACATTTCACATTCCTAGCTCATCCGGAAGTTACTATACTAAGGCATAGCATCATAGCATAGCCAGAGCACTAGCAAAATTCGCCATGCACGTAGCTGCTCAACAACATAAGGTTCTATTCAAGAAAGTTGTAAAAATCAACAACCGTACCATCAAAGGGTGTGGTTATAACAAGAAAATTTCTAACCAGAGAGAACCTTAAATTATGGTTTTCGATGTTTGGTACGTATTGCAAGAACTGAATAACTGGTTTATTAGTCAATGAATATTAGATTATGGAAAAATATTTAATTAAATATAAAAATGCAATTTTAAAAAATGTAAGAAACAATTTGTTTGTGACTGTGGATTGCCATAAACGTATACAGCGAAAGCCTATTAAATTTGTGCATACTGCATTACCGATATTACCGAACATGTTTTGAAATCAAAATAATGCATGTTGACGACAAAGTCTACGTAACTAATAGATTTTTAAGTATTTATTTAAAGGTTAAATAATGAAAAAAATGTGAGTTTTGAGGATTTTCCTGGCAGTTTCTAGGTACAAGATACTTGCATGCCAAATTTAATGTCCCTAGCTTATCTAGAAGTGGGTTAGAATTAGTATAACTCAGTGAGTCAGTTACACATGCGGCTGTATATATATTAGATTACTTAATCCAAATGGGTCCTGTCAATTTTAATTTTGGGAGTTATGACAGGTGCCATTGCATGATTATAATGTGAAATAAGAGTGTGGATGTCTGGCAAGGAGGTTGATTATTTGTTTTCCTTTATAGTTTCACTCACTAGCCTATTTGTAATGATATTAAAATACATTAACTCACTCTCTCTAGGAACATTATATTCTAAAGAAGAACCAAATATCCAACCAGGTTTAGGACCAGGGATCTCGTTTAAGAATTGGTTGTATCTTCTTAGACTTTGGAGCTTCTTCAGGATGAATGGACCAGTTACCAGTATGATAATTATTGTCAGCAGAAGTTGACCGACCCATCCTATCATTTCACTGAAAAAGAGCAATACAAAAATTAATTCCTATCAATAAAAAAGCTCTACCGAACCAAGACATTTTGAGAAAACTGCAATAAGTCTGACACGTGTCAACTTTGTCTTGACTAACTAAAGGTTTTTTTTTATTACAATATTATTCAATTTTTAATCCATCTGATTAAATTGTGATATTTCCATTCAAAGAAAATAATGTTTTATTCATATTTAAGTATAATTATTTGATATTAGTTTTTTTTCCAATCTATAATATTATAAAGAAGAGGTGGTTTCTGTCTGTCTGTCTGTCTGTCTGTCTGTCTGTCTGTCTGTCTGTCTGTCTGTCTGATGTTCCGGGTGAACGCAAAAACTACTTAACCGACTGGGCTGAAACTTTACACAAAGGTAGATCTTGAACCCATGCAACACATAGGCCTATTCACTTCCTTAAAATCCGTTCGGGCTACGCCCCGTGAACGTTCTAAGTTTCAATGTTTACATTTCATAAGAAAGTAAACATTCAGAAACTGTAATCCGAACAGCTGAGGGCACTTACATTTGACAGCTTAAAGAGCAGAAGCAAGAACAACAGCTGTTTCAAGCTAACTAAAATGAAATTTGCATTGACTATAGAACGGGTAAGGAAAACCCCTGTGCGAAGAACGTGTACATCAAGTATATATATATATATATATTTATTTCAATATACCGTATAATTAATCTATATAAATAAAATTAAAGTTTTGTCTGTACATTGCTTGGAATTATGAAATTTTTGCATATTTTCACGTTTTACACCCTAGGGAAACCAAAACAAATCTTATCTCAATTTATGTCTGTCTGTCTGCCGGTAACGCTCAAGGACGGGTTTTGTTCGCTTTTCACTGGAAAACGGGTGCAGTGACATTAATGAAACTTTGTTTCTTTGTTCTATATATGCGTGAAAAGGTTTTAGGGCACTATAAACTGGCATACGCCTTTTTTTTAATAATGGCGGCCGCTCAAAAACGTGATTTTGTGCGGTTTTGGTCATGTTTTGTTCACTTTTCACAGGAAAACGGGTGCACAGATTTTATGCAACTTTTTTGTATGTTCTGAGAAGGTTTTATACTAATTGGATTGTTTAAATTACCTTAGGACACTGCCCCATAGGGTTTTTAAGATCCTGTGCTATTCTTATGGACAAAGCATTTATTTATATTGAACCAGATGTTGGCATAGTTATTCTATAAATTGGTTTTTTAGTTCTTTTTTAAAACGTTGAGTGAAGATTGGTAATAAATAACATAAGTGGATATATGATCTAAATCTATATTTGTCAGACTCATGCACTCACTGGCATAGTGATCACTTTATCTAAGAAACGACAATGTCTATTGAAGATAAAATTTTGGATGGTGGTTCCCCTTATGCTGCAGATTCACAATAAGAATACGTTTAAAAAAGTCCTATAGGGTTCTTCGCTAATTTACATTTATGGCCATTGTATGAGTATCAGTGCTTTCTGGACCTTTGTAAGTTACATTTCGGTAGGAACATAACTAATTCATCAGAAAAAAACGCAGCCTATTCCTGTTACGAAAATGTTTATGTGTTTCGCCCCCGGAATTTCAAAATACAATATTTTAACAATCTTGCACATACTCTTGGACTGATGGATCTGAAATTTGGTAGGAATGTAGCTGATAGGTCAGTGCAGACATTTACCTACTCCAGACACAAATATACTCAAGGACTCTGGCCCAATGGCCTTTAATATAAGCGCGTTAGTCATAACACACAAACTACTCAACCAGTAGAGCTGAAATTTGATGCCTTAAAGGAAATAAGAAACAACATCATGGGGAGTCACGGTGTTGTTCTCTGGAGATCTCACACAGACCCTTTGTCGTAAGTGAGACATGAGTGGACGAGTCTGAGCCTCTCTAAAAATATATTTTATGTAGCCGACCACTGAGCGTCTGAACTTAACAGTAAATATGAAAATGTATTTTTGAGAAGATTAAGGGGTTGATCAGTTTTCTTATGCGCTTTTAAAAGTTGAGATTGGGACATTGAAAAACAAATTAAGGTCTCACAAACATCTATCCTTCACTCGGCACTATCAATGAATCACAGGGTTTATTGATGAACAGTTTGTTACACCGAGTTTCATAAACAGTTTAATCTGGAAAGTGCCTGGCTCTGTGATTGTGCCATCCTCACGTCCACCAATGAACAAGCAACGGAGATCAACACAAATGTAGGTCTATTCCAAAGGGAGGAACGAACATATACAATATTTAATACCGTTCATTTAACCATGACCACTGTTAGAAAAGTTCGTATATATTGATTTACATTTATTTAAATAAAATCAAGTAGTCATATGTTTTTAAAACATATGATTTTCCAAGTTTAAATTGTTTATTTACAATTATATTGAAAACAGGACCTGGCAAGAATGGTAATTTTAAAAGTGGTTTGTCAATGTTTTTAAAGTTTAATGTTTCGTTACATTACTATAAATTTATTAGAATGTAAAGATTAATGTATCAAAGTATTTCAAATGTTAAACTAAACAGGGTTAATATTTTGTTGTACTTGAGTTATTTTATTTCTAAAATCGAATCCAAAGTGTTACGTGTACCGATTTGGAGTAGCAAAAACCACACCGTTCACTACCCGACAGAGTTCCTCGACTTGGCAGCAGTACCCGAACTATCTGCCATAGTATATTTCGTTAACTTTAATTTAATTTTCCTTTAAAAGTGTAAAATTTAATTTAAATATTGTAAAATTATGTGGGTTGTTAATATTTTTAGTTAATCTGCCATTTATGTACAACCCGTACGAAGGACGGGTACATCAGCTAGTTACTTATATTTATCTGTATAGAATGTACAGCTTTGACTGTCTGAAACTTTACCATATTGTTTGTCAAGCAAAAACAATAAATTAATGTAATATAACATGTGTTTTATGGAATGTGATCGTATAACTTCAATGTTTGTGGCCAAGTCGGGATATCATCTGGTGCAGCAAAGTAACTCTACCTCTGACAAATAAATTGAGTTTTTTCTTATCCACTATCCAACATCTGATTTCAAAAATTACACATCGTTAAAACTGTCTTTAAAATGTCCTTGTACATATTTATATCTTTATCAAATTACACATTTATATGTTTACAACATTTTTAATTTTTTTTGTTTTTTGTTCATTTTTTGGGGATGTAATAAAATCTAATAGATATTTTTGGATAAAAAAAATTAGAACAAGATAACATAACAAATTTTGAACTACCGTTATTTTGAAATAGAATTTTCCATAGTAATAAAATATTTAAGGAATATATTTTACTAATTACGAACAGCAAAACTATTTTATTTATGAACCGATTTTGATGATTGAGGTGTCAAATTAAAGGGATTTCTCAGTAGAAGTCATGGAATAACTTTTGTCTCCCTCAGTTCAATGTGCTTCACTCCATTGGACTTTAAAGTTTCCATGATATTTTTATGAGCAATATGTTTAATAGATCAGAAACAGTTGTATAGTTTTATGTTGAAGGGTTTGTGAGATATTAAGTTTTTTCTATAAAACACACAGTCTCACATTCAGAAAATTAAATGAGATTGGACACATGTTATGTTGCATCATCTAATTGTATTGACTTGACAAACAACACCATAAAGTTTTGAACAGTCAAAGCTCTGAACACGTGTACATAAAGTTAAACTGTACTAGGAACTGTTGAGGAAACTCGCTATACTGCGATCTATTACTCCATATTTGAAATAAATTTAAAGGAAAAATATTTGTTTTCTGTGAAAATTTCTCTTAATTCATTCACATAGCCTTAAAATACATCACCCTAGTTGCGCCAGTGTCTTAAACAGTGATTAAGTGATAAAGGCAGGAATAAAGTAAAATGGCAAATGAGATAAATTTAAAAACATTACAATTTGATCAGCTGTGCAGTTTAATTTATTAAAGCTGAGCAAATTTGATGACAAAAGAGATAGGAATACGCCCCATCTAGTTTTTAATAATATTTAACACACATGGAATGTTTAAAGTTTTTTGATCAATTTTATAGCACTTTAAACATTATGGATTTAAGGTGAAATTTTTGTATGATAATACCTATTCCACAATAATAACATTTCTTTCCTTTAATGCCAATGTTACTTGGCAAATATTTCCGTAATCGGAGTAGGAAGAAAGAGCTCAATGTACAAGATTCTTAAATTCCCACAGTTATTTGATTTTTGCAAACTAGAACAAAAAAAAAAAAAAATTATATACCTATAAATCAAATAGTTGTAGGTTTAGTAAGGTTACAATAACTTTGCAAATAGACCTACTTTAATTTTAATAATTTACGTTTTCTACAACTTTAGTTATTCACACTTATTATACTCACATTAATAATTTTACTATTCTTGTTTTAGTTCAACTGTTTTTCTGTCTGATGATATCTTATTTAAAACTGATATATTTTCAGTTCTTAAGATGTGCTCGGAGTTGTCTTGCTTCTGTCAAACTTTAAAAATAAGGAGCCAGTCCTCTTTGCTCCTGAGTGATATGTATACGTTTGTTAGTATTTAAAAGCCCTCTTGAATGAAGAATTCTGTAAAACAAATAGTGGAAATGATGATATATGCAATTTAGTTACAAAATTAAATGATTGATGTGGTGTGCCCACAAACTTGTATAACATTTATGATATTATATTTATAGTCACACATTTTTTTTGTAAATTGGTGACTAAAATGCCTAACCTGACATGTTTTTAATTATTTAATTATGCAATTTGTCACATTTTTATTGTTTATTGTTCGTTTAAGGATTGTACAAAAAATTAATAAATATCGCTAAGTAATTTTAAAACATACCACTGTAATATCACAGGTAGTGCATACCGGATGCCCCACAAAGGTCACCCGCCCTTTATTTTTGAACGACTGTAAATTTTCAAACAATCATTGGTAAATGTCACTAGCATAAGTCAAAGTATTTTTTTTTTAATGGTTAAGGCTGTCAACCCTGGACCCCTAAATTGGGGTTGCTGGGGGTAGTTTTTATTTTTTAAATATCAACCCCTAACAAGTTGCACAAAGAACTACATTCACCTCTTGACAAAAATAAAGAAGGTTTTAAAATTACTTTATTGCACTTTAAATGGTTTTTGTTCAAAGGTATGATCAAGGGAAAGTTGGATTTGCCCGCTTTGTATCTGATTTTTGTTAAAGAGGCGAATCTTAGCAGTTTAAATAACAAAATCAATACATTTTTGGATGGCCATAACATTAGATTAAATAAACATAGAGAGGTCTAGTTTGCGGCATTAATTTTCTTTTTTTATCCTCTTTAAAACTATATGCAACTTGTTAGGGGTTGATTTCTAAAAACCTTTAAAAACCTATGCTATTTAGGGGTGAGGGTTGAAACCCTTAACCACTTAAAAAATTACTTTGACTTAAGCTAGTGACATTTACCAAAGATTGTTTGAAAATGTACAATTGTTCAAAAATTAAGAGTGGGGGTCCTTTATGGGACACTCGGTATATTTTAATAGTATGGATAATATTTGTCAAAATATGTAGTGTTTTTTTAACTTATAAAATGCAATACAAGTTATTCCTTCAGTAGGTTTGGTCAAATATAAAAACGAGTTCGCTCGCAGCACGCTGACGTTAGGGAAGTGAATTTCCACATAAAAATCTTATAAAACTCAAAATCAGTGTAAAACATACATTTATTCCAATTTTTATTTAAATCTGAAAACATTGATTTTTTGGCTGTTCTGATGCTCCTGGTTTAATTTACCTGCAATGCTGGGAATACAATTTTGCGTATTATAAGGTTAGGAGAAGGTCCAGTCAGGCTTGAAAGTAGGCGTGAGGTTGCTGGGGAGGATAAAAGTACACCAACAAATGAATAATAGGCTTTCTAATGTAAAACCCCCTTAAGACAACGTACTGTGTTTGGTCAATACACATTTCCTTTAATAACTCGGTAAATATATATGCTAGAATGACGAGAAAGGGCTTAAAACTTTCACCTCTCTAATTCCCATCTTTTTAGATGCATTAATTTTACATCTGGGGCTTTTCTGACCCTTTTTGGGCCCAAAAACTCGAAATTTGAAAGATTAATCCCCAAAAATTGGGTTTAGAGTTTTCCGATTGTGTTGCCCAACGAACTCGTCCAATTGATCATAGAAAGGAACGTCTCTAACAAATCTGAAGTAAATCGGACAAAAAATGTGACCGCTTGAGTGCATATATATATAATTTCGAACAAACCCCCAAAACGTGTTCAGGGGGTCACGTTAGGAACTTCTATGGTGGTCCCGGGCTTAAGTTTCGTCGTGCGGGTCATGCTAATATTTCACTTTCCATAGGAAATTCACTAATAATTCACTGTGAATTTTAATAACTATGTAAATTTATGTAAACTATGAGAACAATAATTTCCCTTAGACTTGTTACCCCTGGCTTGAAACCCCTGAAAAATTCATATTTTGTAAAAATTATCATTTGAAAATTGGAAATTTTAACATGGGCTTATGGAGTTTCAAATCAAAACAAAAGAATCATAACAACAAGGTACATTATGTATTCTGTTGTACTTCCAAGGTAAAGTATCAAGAGATGATTTCTTCAAGCAGTGACTAGAACCATTGAATGAAGATTTTATTTAGAGTGGACACCTTATTTACCTGCGAAATAGATCAAATAAAATAGTATGGCTCCGTCTCCATGGTACCTTTTCTTAAATAAGAACAAGATATAAATACAAAGTTCAGTCTTGTGACGTACCTCTGTTGGTGACGCGGAGGCGAGATGAGCTGAACTGGTGTGCGAAGAGTGTTTATACTTGAGAGACATGAGGAGGGGATAGGCGGCACTGAACCTGATATGTTATCAAGGTCATAGCAGGGCAGTGGCGTGTGTCGACTCGGGCCATTCCTCACACTCTGGTACCAAAAACATAAAAGTTCTGCCTCCGTATAAACGGTATAAACAATCACAAACTCAACGGAAATATGAACTCTATGACGAGAATGGCACGAGTGAGAAAGCACGCCGTCGTCCATAAGCCCGATTTTCAAATTATCACTAGTCTTATGGACGACTGGGTTTTTCACTCGTGTAACGCACTTAAGCTAGTGTGAATATATGTATGAGTAGTTGTTGAATACTAAAATAATTTAAAACATTTTAAAAACTTGGAAGGATTTGTTTTTCTAATTATTTTTTTCGAATATGGGTGTTTGATTTAAAAATGCTCATCACCTCAATAGATTGTGCAAGCCAAGTTTTGATGGTAGGCTATACGTGAATGTCCTTCCAAAGTGTACGTGGGTTGTATGTTATTGGCCATTGATATTCGTATTATTTCTAATAATAACATGTAAATACCTTAATGTTTCTAAACAGTGTTGACATAGTATAATTTGTAGTGCAAGTTGTGTTTGTTGTTCTTATTAGCTGTTTTTTAATGACTGATAAATATTGTAGGCCTATGTTTCACAAAAGCTGAACTCGTGTACGAGACATTTTTTAACCAATAGTTCCGTTCCGAGAATTTTAAAACACACTGTCACTGTATATCCACTATTTATGTACTAACAAACGTAGAAGAAAACAATAATTATTATTATGAATTTTGTACCTGTGATATTATTCATAGCTTTTCGAATCTTGGTTTTGATCATACTTGGGGTTTAACACGCGTGGCGGTCGTTTTCCGTAACCAGTCATGTCACATTATCATGTAATACTTGTGTGCTAGTTAGAAACATTGCTGTAGCCCTCTCCGTGTGAAGGGTCTAGTTGTAAAGTGCCGAGTAAAGTTATATCTCCACCTATGACTTAACCCTTGACACATCTCATGGGGGTTGTGACTGGAACTGTTAAGCCACGCGCTGGTGATATTACACAACATCAAACCGCGTCATGCTGTGATAACGTGAGACTCTAATCTTAAATTTTTAAAACTTGGAGCAATCATGTTTGTCAAACAGCCTCCCCACTTTAGCCAAAGGTTTTTCTTCGTGATGAATCACCCATCCACACTAACGCGTTCGAATTAACCAAATTACGCTCGTGCAAATTCGGCCAAAGTGTGTATTTGTCTGTTTGATTATTAAAGAAAGCAAAACATAGTTTCTGTATTGCTTAACAAATATTTCGTAATTAGGAAAACAAATTATGAATGCAAATTAACAATATTTAAAATTATCAGAATGAATACAGATCCAAACTCCATCGTAAACATGTGCTGAATGAAAGCAAGATGCAATTTGGATCCTCACGGGACCTCCTCATAATCTTATAATGAACAACATTGCCATCCCAATATTGCATTTAAATAGAACCAGGAGCATCAGAGTAGCCACCAAATCAAATGTTTTCCATTTTCAAAAAGAAGCAATTTTTTTTAGTTTTCAATTAGGAAATTCGGTTACCTCACGTCAGCGTGCTGCGTGCAAACTCGATTTTATAATTAAACAAAATGCAATAAATTCCGCCTCACAAGAATTCAAATATAACTTTTGTTTTAATTTTTTAGTGTCATGAGACGTAAGTATTTAGTTTCCTCTTGGACACATACAAATAATAATATGAAATGCATAATCGAGACATAAGATTATAGCTCCAAATAATGTTAGACCTGATGATTCCAAATAAACTATTAATTATTTTATAGTACAGTCTATTTGAAAGTATTTCCCTTGTTGAGTTTTTCGGATTGCTAAACACGGATGAGACGTGTGTGGATGAAACAGCCAGCCGTGTTGCAAAACTGCATACAATTGGTCATTATGAGGGTTTAAGTGTAATCACTGATAAAACTAGGTGTACGCTCATTCTTCCCGTAAGAGGATGAACGAAGACTGAATTTTTAAAGATATGTAGGTAGGTACTGGATTGGTAACACTCTTTTGTTATCCGTTTTAACTCCACAACAGCAAGAACAGATAATTAATAAACCAAACATTTTACTAATGGAATGGTAAAACCATTCCCATATCCGTTTTAACTCCACAACGGCAAGAACAGATAATTTAGGACTAATGTAAATAAAAAATACTACTGACTACTGGATATCCCTAACACCCTTCTCATATCCGTTTTAACACGACAGTACCTGGGGGGCCAGCTTTGTTCGGGGGAGGGCCAGTCAGTCAGTTTAGATGACTTGGAGTAATATTTCATCACTTTCCCCTACTGATAATCAGATTTGTATAACTCATTTGCCTCTTTTATACATTTTTAAGGTCCCTCCAGTTGTTATTTATAGTTCAATGTCCCTTTCATTTATTTTACTACTCTATATATGTAATCTTCACTCAAATCTTTTAATCTTTGTTCTCAGGAAACCACATGTTAATAATCATAAAAACATGAGTATTATAATTGAAATTAATTCAGTGTGTTTCCAAAATTATAGTGTTACGTCCTAGAATTTTTACATAAAATCGAGAAAATTATTTAAGTGACCATAAACCGGATGAAATCAATTAAATTTTGGACTTGAATTGTAATATAATAATATTTATGTTCGTAGCTCTTAAGGCTGCATGTAATTTCATACAAAGCCTCTAATAAAAGATAAAAAAAAATACTTTGACAGTTCCCTGGTTGATTATGAACAGCTGATAAAATTCTTTTGTGTTGATTTAAAACTCCATAAGCCCAATGTTAATTTTTTTAACTTATCATTTTAGTTTTTTTACATTGTTTGATATTTCCTGGGAATGAGGCCTGTCTAGAACTTATTTTTATCCCAGAAATTAGTTATTTTGAACATTTGAAGGAAATCGTTGGAGCCGTTTTTGAGATGAGTGTCGCAAGCAAGCAAGCAAACATACAAGCAAACCTTACTCATATTAGAGTATATGATACCTGGGGGCCGAGCTTTGCTCGGGGGAAGGCCAGTCAGTTTGTTTAGATGACTTGGAGCATATTTCACCACTTCCCCCTACTGATAATCAGATTTGTATAATTCATTTGCCTCTTTTCTACATTTTTAAGATCACTCCAGTTGTTATTTATAGCTCAATATCCCTTTGGTTTATTTTACTACTCTATATATGTAATCTTCTCTCAAATCTTTTAATCTCTGCTCTCAGGAAACCACATGTTAATAATCATAAACAACATGAGTTCCATGTGGTTCCATAAAATCAGATAATAAATCCTTTGAATGAAGATTACATGTAGAGTGGTCATATCCAGAATGACTCAAAGGTGCATTATAATAACAACTGTTGTGACCTCAAAAATGCTCGATAATAGAGGGTACATGGTGAAAAACAACTCCAAGTCATAAACAAGATTGACCTTTCCCTAGCAAAGCTCAGCCCCAGGTAGTACTTAAACTATATGATTATAACTTTGAGAGTTCGCTGAAAGATTTTGAACAGCTGTTATGACTCTTTTGCTTTTATTTTAATCTCCAAAAGCCCAATGTGATTTTTTTCAATTTTCCATAGCGGCTTTTTACATTATTTGATTTTTTGGGGGGATTGGACATGTCTAGAATTTATTTTTAACCCAGATATCAGGGTTTATAACACAAGTAGTTGGAAGGACACATTAGTTATTTTTCAAGAAAATCGTTGGAGCCGTTTTTGAGATAAGAGTTGCAAGCAATCAACCAAGCAAGGGAGCATGCAAACCTTACTCATATTATAGTGTAGGATAGGATTGAGTCAAAATAATTCAGCATTTGTATTGATTGACTATAACATATTCTTACTCTTAGGCACATAGAATGTACACGAGACAGGGACATTGATTCTGGATTCTAGCATGTTTGAAGTTCTGCATACAGACGGCCAGGGCTGAATTTAGGGTCTGTACAGGCTCTGGTCTACACCCTAAATGCAAGTGCGGGCCCTTACCAGCCCGGCCAACTTTCCTGTTTGATTTATATAATATAACCTACGCTTATATCAGGCTCTACAGATGGCGTTGTGCAATTACTTAAATTTCAAATTGCTAAAATCCGTATTGCTGCCTAGTGTATGTTAATGTCATGGAAAGATATTATTAAGTGATTTTCATTATCTAAATACATAAAACAAAGTCGGGATTGTATGTTAGTTATTTAGTTTCATCAAACAGCTGTTATAAGGATGATATCTAAACATACTTGAAACGCATATAAACATGTGTTTATTATATAAGTAATAAATCTATTTGAATAGCAACTCATTTTCAATACCGAAGCAAGCTCTATATAAACATAGGCAAGTGAGCGTAGCTAACGAGCTCATCCTGGAGGCGAGTGAGTGAAGCGAACGAGCTCATCTTGAAAAAGAACGAGAATCTTTGACATAGTGTCATTTAGGACAGAATGATGTCTGTCTGACCAGCTAGTAGTACTCAACCCGAATGTTGACCCGAACTCCCGAACGCTTACCCAAGGATCATCTTTCCTCCATAAATTTAACAAGGCAACTTTTAAAGCCAGCGAGGCGGAGCTCTAAGGTCGGGGTTAAAAAAAATAACAAAAATTTTTTGTATGATTGAACATTTTCTAAAATTACTAAAAAAGGCGTAAATAATAACATAGAAAATTTTCCTTTGCGGTGGAGGTCTATGGTTGAGTAGGGAGGCGTATCAAACGTGGGGACATCTTTCAGGAGATGCTGCTTTAACAAAATAAATCCAACGAATCATACGTTAAAATTAAACGTTGGGAGTGATAGTAAATGCAGAGCCCTGAGGGAAGAACAAAGAGGTATTCATAATATTTTGGTACCCAACAACGTAGTATATAGGTCTGGAGCAGTTTTGAGGAGCCGCTTTCGAAATCTTTGGATTTTTTATTTGGTGGTTTATATTAGGTTTCTAATAAAATATACCACCTGATTTTTTAGAAAAATTTGGGTTCAGAAATTACAGGGCTTAAGAGATCCCAAACTTCAGTTTTTTTTTACCTTTCTTAGTACCATAAACTTTAAATATTTTTAGCAGGTTTCAACAGCTTTATCTCATTGCCATAAAAAGCTCTAAAATATGAAAAATTAGTACTCCAATCCACACACGGTTAAATTAGTATTTCGTTAGTAGGCTATTCGGCTAATGGTTTGTGGAGAATATTTCAATTTCCATTCAGCATATAAGTATATTGTCCGATGTTATTCTTATAAGAAATAAAAACATATATCTCTTGTATACTTATTAATTTTATTAAAACTTGGTGTGTTAGCATTGACTAATAGAGAATATTCGTCCTAGGACAACCTTAAAACTGGTCTATACCAGTTTGGATGCTGACATTGGGTACAGCAAATGAAATTGTCATTACATATGAAGTTTTTTTGGATGTCCATTATGACAAACTTCCCTTTCACCTTTGGTCCCTCCACTTGCAGCGGCTCGGGGCGGAAACTCAGGGGTTGGTCCCCAACCTGAGAATGTATGGTCCCTGGCTGTTGTACATGGATACCCCATCCGTTGAGTTGGCCAGTTGGAGGGCAGAGCGGGTCCACATTGAGCCTGATCACAGCTGTCACAAGGCACGGGAGTTGGTACTCTGAAAGGCCAATATGGCTGCCTGTCCCATCCCACCCTTTCCTTTCCTGCTATATCCTAACCTTCTGGTAACCTGCGCAAAATTCCCGCTTGTGGAAAACGTGCCTATAGCAGCTATGCTGGGGTTTCCTAATCCAGCAACAATGAATAGAGAATATGCGGAATCCGTTTCCATCTAACCCTGGAGGGTGAGGTGGAGCGATTAACCTCTTAAAACCACTGTGTGTACCTAGCAAATTAGATTAAACTGATTGCGTTTATTTGGTCACAGGTCCTAGCTATGACCATCAGGCCTGTTCACGATTTTTTATGACTCGGCCAATGACTAATATATTTTTGGCACCGGATGGTTTTCGACAAGTTTTAAATATATAACCTGAGGGAAAAGTTGCCAATTATTATTAGACCTATTAATTTCCAGCTCCAAAATCAGGGGGTTAAACATACAGAAATATACTTGTTTTAAACCAATTTAATGTAAAAAAAGGTATTCAATGATTTATTTATATAACAGTATCTTATAAAATTCATACCTTATAATTAAAAAATGTTTACAACATTTAATATATGTTAGTTTGAATTTAAATACACAAGCTACTGAAATCGCAGCACGAGAGATTTAAAAGCAAAATCCAACAACTACATTAATGACAATTTTTCAGGAGGGCAATCTGTCCACATCGTAATTAGCTGAACAATGTAGACGGTTGGGATTACGGAGTTTTGGACATCTTGATTGTTTATGAAAATCAATATTAACCACAGAAAATGCAAACAAATATAAACTGTAACCAGACTATTTTACTGACTGGTAGATTACAAAACTTTAATCCCATGTCATTAGGTGACAGTGAGGCTTATTTGGTACATTACATGTAATAAAGGTAGTTTGCATGTTTGATCGTTTAGTAAGTCTGCCATCAAGTAATTTGTTCACAATGTAAATAAACTACTATAGGTCTACAACACGTTTGATTATCAATCACAGTCAGTCTGGTTACAGAGTTATACTGTCCCAGTAATTCAAAAAATCCAAAACCTACTGTCATAATGCTACTGTATTAATTTATCATCACTAGTCCAAACACTTAGCTTTTATATCGAAGTTTTCCAGTAAAAAATAAACTGATAATAAATCTAAATAGATACAAGCATTGTTTCAACACGACAAAACACTATTAATTTACATAACACTCACATTTTAAACTATTTCGAAATAAAAAAAATTGATGGAACAAAACATAACCAAATCCATAGTTGAAATATGTTTACATTTGAGTGTTTATAAAGAAATATGCAGTGTTTCCACTCTACGGTAAAAATATGCCACGCACTGATACAAAAAATCCCACTTTATCCCAGACTCTCCCTTATAGTATCCCTCGTCATATCCCACACTTTCCCACTGATTTGTTAAACATTGCAACACAATTAATGTTAAATATTATATGATTATTGAATAATGTATTAGTACAATATTTATACCGTTAGATAGATCTTATTTAGATCTACTAATTACCTATAGGTATTTTACATTTTACTACCTCAAAGGATTTTGAGCAATGCGACATAGGTTAAATGATACGGTGAATTAACTAAATTAAATAATTTATTTACGTGAGAGGTAGTAATATTTTTAATGGTAGTACTAAAGAGTACGAAGTAGGTACTAAATAATGGCAAATAGTTTGCTTGTTAATTCCAACATGGCTCGGCCAGCGAAATTGACATGTTTCAGTGTTCGTTCTGTGACGTTTATAAAATCATAATAGGTGCGGACAGCGAGGTTAAAAAATGGGAAACCCCGCAACTGCCAGTACGGCGAGAAAATCCACTAGAAGTGCTACTGCTAAAGTGCTCTGGTCGTAAGTTGTAAGCAAACTAGCAGACGTTATGCCGATTTCAAAAAATCCCACTTTATCCCACAATCCCATTTTATCCCACAAGCAGTCAAAATATCCCATATATGGGATAAAAATCCCTCAAGTGAAACACAGATAAATCCAGCTGACATTTTAAAGACAACCATAGTCAATAGCTTACTACGAAAACCAATTCAACTACTGAATATCAAACATTAAAATTAGTTTTAATAATTATTAATAATCCAAAATAAAATACAAATGCTGTGTTAAAACATCCCTTTGGTATCCCAAATGACTCCTTCAAAATTTCATTAAGAAATGTTTTACAGTTATTTAGTATTTCGATAACACACCCACCCACACACACACACACACACCCACACACGGCCACTGAAACTTCTTCATCAATACAGTGATTCACTTCGTTCATCAATTAAGTTCGTTAAAGCGATTGTTTCAACAAATTGCCATAAAGGATTTGTATTTGTTTGTCTACGCCAGTGGAATTTTGTTAGAGGGTAGACGGTCTACAAACCTGTCAAAGTCATGTATATGCCGCGGGAATCGAACCAGTGACCTCTTGTACCAAAATCTAAGACGCTAACTGTTAAACCGTTAGATTAGCGAAGCACTCTAATTCGTGGTCTTTTGTTTCTGTTCTTATGAGGATTTTTAGTACCATAGTCCTTAGTACTAACGTAAATACTAATTTTCTTTTAATACTTAATTTCAGGTACAAAAAGGGTTCAGTAATTTCTCACATGTGAATGTAGGTAAAACCCCTAGTTGGGAAACGTGGAATTAGATATTTTAAACTGAGCACAGTTTGTTCATTTTATTTTATTGAAAAAATAAAATAAAATAAAAACATGAAACTATTGAACGGAACATTTTCGCTGGATATTTCTGTTACTACCTGTAGATTACGGTTGAATGATAAACTACCAATTATCATTATTCCTATTAGCTTTGTTTGCCCGACTAAAATGGTGGTTTTGAGTGCTTAAAAAAATGTTGATTTTTAATTTCTAAATATAAATTTATACCTAAATAATTCCGTCCGGTGAGACTGACCCTGTAGAAACAATAACTTTCAAAATTATCTACTTTTCAAAAACATTAATGTAGATTCAAAGGATACAAAAAATTAACTCTGTTTAGATGATTACCCTTAAAAATCAAAAATCCAAAAAAATGAAAAAAACGCCTGGAGATATCGTGGATTAGTACCTACATACCAAATTTCATAAAAATCGGCCCATAGGTTAGGGCTCTAGCTCTGTAAACATCCACACAGACACACACACACACACACACACACACACACACACACACACACACACACACACACACACACACACACACACACACACACACACACACACACACACACACACACACACACACACACACACACACACACACACACATTTATATATATATATATATTTGCATTTATAGAGAAGTTCACAGACTTTTGAGTCCACAAAAGTATGGTCTCAAAGTGAGGTGGTCTCAAACTGACTTATACAGCTATACAGAGTGTCTCTGAACTCTCTACCAACCTTTTCAGGTATTATTCCTGGACCATAGAAAAGCCAAAATATCATATTCAAAATTTCGAAAACTCAAAAGTTACTCGTATAGCCGCCATTTTGTTTTTTTCACATAGGAAATTTTAATTCGAGAACGGCTAGTTATAATTAAATCAAATTTGGTATTTAGCTTTATTCCCTAAAGACCTAATTACAGAAAAAAAATTTTTTTACAATCATTAATTTCAAAATGGCGGCTGCCTAAAAATTTCAAACGTAAATATCTTAAAAACCGCTCATAGTAAAAAATTACATTAATTACGTTTTATTTAGAGAATTTAATTGAAAATTTAATGACACCAAATGTACGGAAATCGGTTAATAAATAACGGAGAAAATCCATTGTTAAAATATTGCATTCTTGTCAATATCAACTGTTATCATGTGACATCGCTGCTAGTGAGCCACGTCGATCAGCTGTTTCAAGTATAATTCCACCAAACAGCTGATTAAAAGATTAACCAGCTGTTATTAAGTTCATTTGCACCAATCATCTGATTGATACCCTTACGATTCCCAGGGTTCGTTCACTAATGCTTCAAATAAAACATAAAATATCAAAAATGCGTTAAAATTACAAAAAAATGGATTTATTTACATGAGATATGACTACAATTCTACAGTATTTACAAACGATGTTCAATATGCCCACCGCCAAGTCGATTGCACATCGTGAACCTAGATGTCATGGATTGCCGGACAGCTTCAAATTCATTTTTCTCTTGGATGACCGCAGCCGCCTCTACAATTCTACCGATCAGGTCCAGTTCATTTTCCACAGGTGTTGAATAAATAATTTCCTTCATTCTCCCCCAAATGTATAAATCTAGGGGAGTAAGATCAGGTGATCGCGGAGGCCACGACACCGGTCCCCCGCGACCAATCCACTGCTGATTGTAATTTTGGTTGAGGAAATCTCTTACAATTTGCCCAAAGTGTGCAGGAGCACCATCATGTTGCAGCCACATGTTCTGTAAGTCTGCCAAGGGGACGTTCTCCAGAAGTTCTCGGAGTATGTCCCTCAGGAACACAAGATAGGTGGGGTAATTCAACCTATTTGGGAGAATGTAGGGGCCAATTAAATTATCCCCAAAAACTCCAGGCCAAACATTAACTGAGAAACGGTGTTGCTTGCTGGAAATAACGGTTTCGTGGGGATTTTCAGGAGCCCAAACATGGCTGTTCCTGATATTGAAAATACCATCCTGGTTAAAACTGGATTCGTCTGTAAAAAGAACGGATTTCAAGAAATCTGGATCTTCCGCCAGTTTGTGCAGGAACCACCTGGAACAATCTACCCGACCTGGATAGTCTTGAGGTTCAAGGGCATGGACCTTTTGGAGAAGATATGGGTACAAATTCTCTCCATTGAGTACCCTCCACACGGTGTCTTTGCCTGCCCCCATCTCATTACCCACAGCTCGAGTACTTGTTCGAGGGTTTTGCCACACAGGGACTAAGCATTGCATGCTATGAGCTTTGACGGCACCTGGGGAGACCAACTCCAGAGGCAAGTCTCTGGGGAGGTGCCATCAGCCGCCTGGTGGTGAAGTGCGGTGCGCGGTTTTAGAGCCTCTAACCATAGTTAAGTTTCGGATGTATTTTATTTTCTTTTAGTTAAATCTTTAGGCACACTTGATTCTGTAGACCGTTTTTGTTTATCACGTTTTGTTTATTTTATCTGATCGCTGTTTATAATTTTGGTTATTTTGAAGGAAAGGAACCTCCAAACAGGCAATGCCTTGGAGGCCCTACATTTTCTCCAAATTTGTTTAACTGCACATAATTTATAAATAAAAGTAAATGTAAATTGAATATAGTTGTTTTAAATTAAAATTACTTGTATATACCTTTTTGTGAAATAGTGAAGCTGTATTAGTTTATTAATTCCTGTTTTATTTATAGAGACAATCAAAAGGAGGCAGATTTAAGAGGATAATTTGAGTATTGTTTATTTTGTTTTGTGTAGATTATTTTAATTATTATATATGTTTAATTATATATTTTGAGGATAAAATCAATGAACAGGAAAATGTGTGCATATTAGAAATACTCTGTAACATGTTTAATTGGAGAAAATAAATCATTCTTATTCTTCTTCTTCTTCTTCAAATTTACGAAGGACTTCCTCCTCAAATTCAACTGTACACACCGACTTCGCAGCACCAGTATCTGCCATACTCACATGAAACGTACCAGTTGCTTGGAGACGATTGTGGACAGCAGTGAACGTTTTAGCAGCAGGACATTGTCTATTGGGGAAATAGTCGCTATACAACCTTCTCGCTTCATTTGCATTTCCAAATGCAGCTCCATAATAAAAATGCATATCGCAATACTCTGCAACACTATAATTAGCCATTTATCAATAAATATGAATACTGAATGCGCAATACAGATTACTATTAAAAAGCAGCACACTGATTAACAATAAGCAACATGCAGGAAAAAGACACATTGTAACAGGAAACTGTCATATTTTAACAATACATTGATCAATCAGCTGTTTAGTGGAATTACAGAAACAGCTGACGTGGCTCACTAGCAGCGATGTCACATGATAACAGTTGATATGACAAGAATGCAATATCTTAAAAATAGATTTTCTCCGTTATTAATGAACCGATTTCCGTAAATTTGGTGTCATTAGATTTTCAATTAAATTCTCTAAATAAAACGTAATTAATGTAATTTTTTACTATGAGCGGTTTTTAAGATATTTGCGTTTGAAATTTTTAGGCAGCCGCCATTTTGAAATTAATGATTGTAAAAAAATAATTTTTTTTCTGTAATTAGATCTTTAGGGAATGAAGCTAAATACCAAATTTTATTTAATTATAACTAGCCGTTCTCGAATTAAAATTTCCTATGTGAAAAAAAACAAAATGGCGGCTATACGAGTAACTTTTGAGTTTTAGAAATTTTTAATATGATAATTTGGCTTGCCTATGGTCCAGGAATAACACCTTAAAAGGTTGGTAGAGAGTTCAGAGACACCCTGTATATATTTATGTATCTGTAGGCACGAACTTTCGCAAAAATGCTCGGATCTTGATCAAATTTAATATAAACATGTAAGGCAGCATCTGTTTTCATGAGTTCAAGAACCAGACAGGTCGCTCTATTTTAAGGGGGGGGGGGTTTGGGGGGTTTTGTACCCCAAAAATGTTTTTTTTAACTTTTTACGTATATTGTTTTAAATCCAAACTTTGGTTTACTCCATTAAATTCAGCTTAAAAAAACAAACAAAATGGTATTTTGATCATCGCTCTACGTCAGTTGGTTAACGAGACATTGGAAGTGCTAAAAACAGTACGTTGTCCAATGTTAATCTTATGGAGAATAAGTAACATTTTACATCTCGCTTATTAATGAACATATACTGATGAAACTTGGTGTATGTCTTTATACGGTTGGGGTTTACTGATATTTTCAAACAAACCCCATTTTTTAGTGGTTCCCATGGCAGCAAACCTGCGTACTCAGCAGCTATAATGTTATTCTTAGGGAGAATAATAAATATGTGATATATTGCTTGTTTATAAATATAAATTGGTAAAACTTGGAGCGTTGCTTCATCTAGTGGTGTTCAATTGGTATCTAAATAAAAACCCGATTCCTGTGGTCCTTAATGTAGCAAACCTGGATACTCAGTCCTAATGTTTCTTATGGAGAATAAATATGATTCTTTTGTTAACTGATAGGTAATTTATGTCTAGATATGTCATCACTCATCCACACTAACATATCTTCAATGGGCTTTGACCCAGTGGCTCTTAAATTTGCCATGTTAATCTTATGGAGGAAGTTTGTTTACATCAGGGGATTATTTAAAACATGTGTTTATTAACCAAGAGAGTTGGTTTGGTTCGCCAAAGAATAATTCAGAACAAAATACAACTCTTTTCTCCTTTCTGTATATATATTTAAAAAATTTTAACAATTGAGTCTGCGACCAGGGCCCCTCAAATATAGCGGACCGGGTGTGTGTGTGTGTGTGTGTGTGTGTGTGTGTGTGTGTGTGTGTGTGTGTGTGTGTGTGTGTGTGTGTGTTTGTGTGTGTGTGTGATCAGTAGTAGGCACGATAACTTTAGTAAAGAAAGTCCGATCTCGATGAAATTTGGTATAAACGTGAAAGGCAGCATCTATTTTCATGAGTTTGAAAAATAGACAGGTCGCATCATTTTAAGAGGGGTTTTGAGGAAATTTTGTATCCCAAAAATGGATTTTTAGAACTTTTTACATATAATTATTTTTAAACTCAAATTTTTGCTGGCACCACTGAATTCAACTTAATTAGACTTTACTCAGAATTAAATACATATTTTATTAAAATGCCACACCACTTCCGAATTCGGAAGTATATCAAAACGCCCAAACACTTCTAAATGTACCGTACTCTAAAGATACGGTAACATTTTTCCACCGGCTGTAGAGACCAAAGGTGTTGCTTCTAGTGATGGTGTTTAAAAACAATTTAGATTGTCGATAAATAAAGAACAATACAGATACTTTTATTTTTATTGTTTGTATAGTAGGTTTGCGTGTTTTTTATCACATAATAGGGTAGGCTCACAGACTCACACTTGAACTGGTAAAGTAAAATTAACAGAACATCTATTGTGTAAAAGTAACATCGATTGGAGTATTGCAACTGTTACGTATAAGTTGCAGGCCAATTGAATATCGGTCCACTAACTGAATTGCATTGGAGTTTCAGTAACATTTCTGACGATAACAAAACCACAGAGAGGTATTTTGTGGCTCTGCTCTGATTCAGCGGGTTGTTGGACGATCCGTGTCACCAGTGATTGGTTACACTGCAACTACATGTAAAATGTAGGCACAACAATTGCTACTCCACCGTAGTATGAAACTAAATGATGCCATTGAAAACATAGTAACTCGATGTAAGGGTTAGAGTGGTTAAACTCGACGGTTCAGTTAGCTTGTATTATTATATATTATCTGGTAGAATACTAAATCTGCGAGTACGCCGAATAAAATATGTGTAGCTTATCATAAAAATGCGAACTCAAAGAAAGACAAAAATGTGTAGTAGATAAAGGATTGACATCATTTACAGCTTTGAAGTTACGTCTGTATAACACATCAAAATACTCTGTACAATGTAAATGTGAATAACACTGGTCCAACATTTTGACGATTCACGATGCCTAATACGTTAATAATACTGGGTTATTAGTCATTACAGTTATCGCATTGTAATACAAATTTATAATCTGCAATATATTCACTCTACTTGGTTATCAAATGTCAAAAATTATGTACATAGTTAAATTTCCAATGGTGCATTGTAGAATAAAAATAATCTTAAGGGGTTATCCAGTACTTAGCAAAATCTTACATGTTTGAAGGAAATGTGTTTTGCAACTAATTAAAATTATTTGCAAATAAAAGTGTTAACTTGATTCATATTACAGTGTTTTAGTTAACATTTATCATTATATGCAATGTACAATTAATTAATTTATGCATTGTAAATAGTTTGAACTGATGTAAAGGTCACATGGTTAAAAATAATTTGATTTCAGGAGTGTGCTTAATATATGATTTGATTCAATATGACTTTAGTGGGGAGATTGTGTTTCAAAACTAATTTGTCCATTCAGCACGAAGGTGTGTACGTGTGGAGGTGTAACTTGGCAACAAAATGATAAATGATGGAAGTTAGTACGGCCTAACACCTCGGGGCGGTTGTATCTGATAGGAGGAGGGTTTGTGTGTGTGAGTGCGGGTGCAAAGGTGTGTGTGAGTGTAAATTTGTGTGTGTGTGTCTGGACTGGGTAAATAACACCCTCAATGAACATGTTTAATCAGTTATCTTTTAGGAAATCATTAAATGCCTTCAGTTCCCTCTAAGTTAAGTTTTTCAAGGTTTGATAAAAATCATGTTGAGTTAATTTCCAAGCCGAAACAAACACATCTCAATAAATACGATAAAGGTTTGTTTATTCTATGTTATGCGACACTACGTATCGATAAACTGTGAAAGTTGTTGTCATGCAATACAAATCTATTCCTGAGCAATAAACATTTTAATAAAACCTGCCATCTCGTTACCATTCACCGAATTTGGCATTTGACACCGGACTGCCGCATCTGGGCAGTTACATAAGTTACATAACACAACGGTCGCTCGTTTGAATGAAAAATCCCTCTTTATTGTTGAGGCATTTTAGTAAACGGCTGAACGCAGCCATCAAGTGACGCATAGTTGAAGCCTATCGAAAATTTAAGAGGAATTCTAAATCGAATATATAATAATACTAAATACTAATCATTTATAACATAACTGTTTAAAGCTTTGTCAACTAATATTTTTTTAAATTAGAAAATATAAATAAAGATGTCTATGGTGTTACACACAACAAAGATTAATTCAGAACCACTAATTACACTCTACAAAAATAATATTTTACGCTTAGATAAACAAGTAATGAAAAATACCCTCGTTACAGCAAACCTTCGTACTCGGAGAGTTTCCAATGAATATACATGTGCCTCGTACCGCATCAAGCCACTTACCAAATTGTATTAAAATACATTCATAAATAAGCGATACACAACATTTTTATTAATTCTCCATAAGTATAAAATTAGGGCTAAATACGCAGGTTTGCTGCAACAAGAAAAACAAAAATGTGTTTTTATGGAAACATCAATACATCTCAACCAGCTGAAACCACATACTAAGTATTATGAATTTATATTTATAATTAATGGAGACATTTTCCTTTTTCTCCATAAAAATAACATTAGAACTGTGTACACAGGTTTGCTGCTACGGTGACCACTGACAAATTTTTGTGTGTGAAAATGTCAGTAGACCGTAACCAGGTAAAGCCAACACATACTAAGTTTCATCAATATGTACGTTCATAAAAACGAGATTAAGAATAATATTTGACAACGTACTGTGTTTAGCACGGTAACCACTTCACGGATAGCAATAATCCAAAATACTTATTTGTTTTCAAGTCCAATAGACAAACCTCAAACTTGATTTTCAATCTATTTGATTAAATTAAAAAAATCGGGGTACAACGCCCTCCCCACCCGAAATACACCTTCGGTTTGGGCGATCTATGTGTTTTCGAATTTAAAGTCATAAATGATGCTAGTTCGTTGGTCATATACTACTGGTAATTATGGCTAACGTAAATTCGGAATAGTGTATTAATTGTTTTGTTAAACTTTCATTAATTGCAGAATAAATAATTATTTCAGTTTTGTAAAACATTTCATGAATATCGGACCATTTCTACGAGAGTTATTGCACCCACAGAGATATTTCACACTTTAAACGAATCGTGTTTTTGACATCCGGGTCGTCGAAAAGAAAAGAAATATCATGATCTTGGGCCTAGGTCTGCCGCATTGCAGCCGCATCACACCCTAAAACCGGGAGTGAACTCCTGACTTCGGGAATTATTTTGAAAGTTTCACATCCAGATAACTTTAATTCAACAAAATCATATGCCAGCCGCAGAGTCCATCAACACATTCCCGACCAGGAGGTAACGTCCGCTATGCCTCGATTCCAGGGTTCACCAATAAAAATGTGACGTAGTAAAACCTCAGTTTTGACGATACGTTCCCAATCCGTCACCCAAGGCAGAGCAGTCACCACGTGTGCTAGTTTGGTAATCAGCTAATATTGAATATAGGGGTATAGGAGGCTCCCGCACAGAACACCTCCGGGCAGATACACATGATGACGTGGAAATTGCCGTGTACCATATTCTGTACGTGATGTGCCAGCGCTGTAACCAATTACTATTATGCGCTTACTAATGACGCTTTAGCGTGGCCATAAATGTTTTGGCCTATACCGGGACAAGTACCCGGTGTCGGTGGGGAGGGGGGGTCCCCCAGTGAAATCCGAAAACCTTTAGCCTTTAACCTTTTATGGGTTTGTAAAATCTAAACTAAGATCTTCATATTTATTACTCACATGGTTAAAAAATATAGGCTTAAATATTAAAAACGTCCTTAATACCTACTAACAAACAATGGCTTGGCTGAAGAACAGAAATCTTTTATATTTATTACTCCCACGTATCATAAAAGCTAATCAAATCAAATCAAATCAAAAATATCTTTATTTGTCTCTTGCACAAAGGTACAATAAATAGTGTCAAAACATAAATATGATTAGTCTAAATAATACTTAATTACTATTTATTTACAAAATTGTCCATGCAAAATTCTTCTTGTGAGTACAGAGCTTTCTGCATCAGGAACTCCTTTAATGACTTTTTGAATTTACCATTGTCTTTAATATCTTTTATTTCCTTTGGGACATATTTAAAAAGAATTATTCCAGCATAGGAGGTTTTTTTTGTGAAACATTCTAGTCTATGCTGTGGTAATATTTTATCATGTTTGTTTCTTGTATTATATGAATGAAAATCATTGTTACTCTTGAATTGGCCAATGTGTGTCTTGCAATGCATAATACACTCAAGTATGTAGAGACTATGAACGGTTAAAATATTTAGTTCAACAAAGTGATGTTTCACGGATACATCAGTTTTAAGATTTAACATTGTTCTTTGCTATTACCTGTAACCTGAATAACCTGAATTTGCGTGCACTTTTAAACTGTACTACACTTTTTCAAGCTTTTATAAATTGCGATGAAAATATTGATAAATTATTATCATTGTTAAAACAAATATTTATTTTTTAATTTTTGAACGAAACCGGGACATTGTAGGGAATTTTCGGAAACCGACAGGACGCCCTCAAAAGCAGTCTAAACCGAGACTGTCCCGGCCAAACCGGGACGTATGGCCTCCCTATGACGCTTGGATTGAAGATGAGATGTCAATTATAACATTAACAGTATTAAATTAGTAAGCATGCCTCGGGGAGGAATAATTTGAGTGCGACCCCTCTTGATAGCATCTTTGCGAGAAAGCTTGTATACATAACTTAATTTTTAGATAGTGAACAATCGCCATATTTTTAAAACTAATTAAATTAAGTTTTTATTTTATGTCAACATAATAATTAGGGTTCAAGTCCAAAGACAATTTAGTCGATGGAGTAACATCAATTGTAGCTCGATTATATAAGAGTTTGACAAACAGTTAACTTGATGTATTTTTTTAACTTTTGCAAAGCTAGACAAATTGTATATATATATATATATATTTTAACTTTACTAAATTATTTATCTT
The DNA here is from genome assembly GCA_963675035.1 of Allygus modestus. Taxonomy (NCBI): domain Eukaryota; kingdom Metazoa; phylum Arthropoda; class Insecta; order Hemiptera; family Cicadellidae; genus Allygus; species Allygus modestus. The sequence continues at coordinate 84,663,223 of OY776116.1, forward strand.
TGAAGTTTCATTATATTTATAAACACAATTAAACTTCTGCTGTAAAATTATTCCACAAAAACTGCATTACCGTACATATGGTTAGTTAAATTTTCACGAGGAATACGTTATAAAATTATTATTTATGTACGCATTTTCCACCTGGAATGCACCTGGAATTATAAAGGATACAAATATAATCCAACGCTGCACTTCATAAAAATAATGCAAAACATAATTAGTTTCAGCACAGTGTTTTTTATCTATGTAAACAGACTACGTTAAATATGTAAATAATTCAAATACCAGGAGAGCAGACCAGTCAAATTATTCAGGCGGAAACTTGGTTATTGAATGCACGGGGATTAATAAACGTCATGTTAATTAACTAGACATATGTTGTAGATAACGCTACCCACTGCTGTTGCGTTTTCCATGAGCATTTTTATTATATTGGTTATGTCCCCCGCCCTTCATTGTTGTTGTAGCTTGTAATTGATATTCAAACATACACAGATACAAATACTCGTGAGATTCCCCGTCGCAGCTGTCAAGCACATTGCACTGGCTTTAAATCCCAGTCCTGGCAAGTTGTCAGTAATCTATGGGAAAGTAAGGAAAAACAGACTGCCAAGCTGTAGACAAATTTAAGAAATAATTTTAATATATCTATATAAATATATGTAATAAAATGGGAGTGTAGAGGAGTATGCTATTGAAAATAACGTTAACTGAGTATTTATCTCTTTTAGCTCCCTTGCATCATGTCAAAGTTCTAGATTGATTGTCGTTTAACCTTTCAACTAAATTTTGCTCTAAAATCTAACACGGTCAAAATGTTAATGTAGGCCTATTAAAGTTATTGAAGAAATGTGGCCTTAATTAAAATCAGTACCCAGTCATACCAATTGTTTTTAAAAATGAGTTAGAATTTAGCGAAAATGACAAACTATACACTAACAATAAAAACCATTTAAAACAAGATAATTGGAATACTAAGAGACGATAGATGTGTTACCACCATATTGGATGACTCCGAAGAATAAACTAACGTGAGAGTAGCCCAATGAATAGCAATACATAAATATTTATTCTTAAGTAACAACAAAGACCTTTGTAAAAAAAATTAATGGCCTCTAGAAAAATATACCACGAACTTTCATATTATTTTAATGAAAGTTGTTAAATTTAAAAAAAAGTGAAAAGTAATATTCTTAAAGCTCAAAAAATGGCCAATAAATTTCTGTTATTTATTTATAATTCGTTTAATAAATCTGATCCTAAAGCTATTTGGAAATAAACGAATGTGCAGTTAAAAAACCCAATTTCAAAGAATTTTTTACAAAGGGAATAATGTAATTTTCGTCCTATTTAATATAAGTCCTCAAGCTCAATACATGTTCAAAAGAAGTAACTGCAAATTTCGAGCTCTTTAGGATCCAACCTGTAATTCAAAAACTGTGGGGAAATATGCCAAACTGGATGGTGTTATAATTTAAGTATAGACCATTTACTACAAACTGCTAATAAGCATTTGTTGAAAAAAATGATAAAACTCACTCAAAAGCTAAACGGAAAAACTGTATATGTATTAAGTAATTTGTGTAAACATGATAGTTTACCTTTTACTCATATAACATAGTAAAATTTCCAAACTATCATTTGTTTGTGCAGACTGGATGTAATCAGAGATTAACAATGATTAAAAAATGAAATTCGGTTCAGTAGAACTATAGATCCCGTTGTTTAAATATATATCTTTTCTTTTTCAGGGTTGACTAAAAATGTATTTCGAACATATTCCAACACGTATTTCTTGGGCAGCTTCTTATATTTTCCCCCTACAATTAATAACAAAATGAACACTTTTCATAATTATACATCGATATCATCTGCACGATATCGATGACGTAGATGAACTGGATCGCGCGCTGCTTGTAAGGCACGGGTGCAGCTTTCCGATACGTGTTGCGGGGTTGCAGCCAGGGTATCTTGCAGGTGGAATGGGCAAAAGCGATGGCGCGAAACCGTGTAGGGTGGCGCCGGCTGGCTGTTCGGAAAATCGTACTGTAACATATGTTTAACAGCTGATTATCCCCTCCCTGTCAGACACAGGATATATTTTGCGGGATATCGTCTCACTCATTTACTCATCGTTGTTCTTCAGAGATTACTGCTGAATAAACTTGCTCTGAATTCTAACTGTGTGTTGACAGATTTAGGTTTTAATCTTTGGATTTGTATTAAAAAGTGCCTTGTTTTGTTGTATTTTAAATTAATTATTGGCAAATGGTGCTGCTTATACGTCAAGATGGAGGAAATGGAGCGACATTTCCTTTCACCTGTAACGCAAATAAAGTTAAACTTACAACCTAGGTTGTTTTATAACCTTTTTTTAAAGTGGATATATCAATTGGTCGAAAAGTGATGAAGACAAACTGTCAGGTTTTCCGATACCTTGGATCATTTAAAAAGATTTAAATGATATCATTATAAATATATTAACCCATTAAAAAGATTGGATTTACATACAAATTTGTTTGTGACAGGACATATGTACAGGTTGCCATTTCCGACTCAGTGGTCTGCTCGAAATATAATTTTCGGCATCGTTTTTCACTAACTAAGACCTTTATTTTGATGTTCATGACGAACTTTGCTGTCATTTATAATCGTCTTCTTACTCCTCAAGGGCTGTCCCCCTCATGAGATAAAAACATTCATAGTTGCTTCAAAAAGTAGATTTATATGAGTAGTATTTATATACCAAGTTTTATTACTTAAGCTATAATGGTTTAACAAATATTAACCCATTACGGGACTTTTCTACCACACTGTATATTTTGTGTATATATTCGGCCTGTCAAGACTTGACTTTCATAGTTAACAGTGTCCAACAATCTCTTGTTCAAGCCACGGCGTTATCTTCTTGTGAAAATATTTCCGTTATTATAAAGAAAATAAATGTTACAGTTTGTTGACGACTAATATCTCTCTTGATAACTCTGAATTAAATTCAAGCAAATGTATTTTACTGCTTTAAACTGTCTAACCAACCTAAGTATTACTTCACCTATCCATCAAACAGTTTAGTATTTATTTTCAGTTCAATATGACAGCTGTTTAGAGAATGTTTTGGGCAAGATTGAACCATGTTAACGGTTGTTTTAGCACGTATTTGTCTACAAACTAATCTTTATATATTAAGTATTTTTCATTACAAATTGCTTTTGAAAGTTTTGATTATTATTCATTTTAGTTTTAATGTTTTTAACAATGACCTTTCGATTTTTATAAGCTAAGTTTATTTTTATATTTTCCGTTTAGTGGTGTAGGAGGTGGGCGCCTCCAAGATGTGTCTGCAGCATTCTTACCACTATGTGCATTGAGTTGCGTCTTCCTATAATTGGGCACTAGTTTCAACTGTAAATGTTTAGACTAAGCGTTGAATTTTAGAAGAAAAACGTTTTTTTAAGTCGGAAATTTTAAAGTTTCCAAATAGAGTGTTAAACATTGGTACAAATATTCCTTTTTCTGCCAACTGAACAACTAACTGTTGTTAACGGTGTGGATGTATACAGACTTAAACTCCTGACCAGGTATCTGGGCTCGATTAAATTTTAATATTTAATACAAGAAAGGTTATTTAAAGAAGCTTTTCATTAGTTAACTTTATATTTCTAAAAGTCATTATTCTTGTCAAAAATCAAAAAAGTTGTATACAAAATACGTAGGTTCTGATGTTTTGAACTATTTTTTCACAGACCTTCTGGTCCCAAATTATGTTTACCTAGCGAACACATAAGTCCAACATATTGGTCTTATATGTTCGCTGGTTGTACCCAGGGCCCAGTTACATTTCTTACCTGGCCGTTGGATATACCACCCGCGTGTTTGGAAAATTTAGGGTCAAAAGCTATGATGATAAACATTGGCCAAACACTAGTTTTTTTGTTTTCTGTATCCTTAAACCCGTAAAATAGATTGAAAATAAATATGAGGAATTAGGTATATCTTTGAAATGTGCTCAAAAAGAAATAAAATGGTCATTTAAATCATTTTTGATAATAAATGTCTGTGGATAAATTTAAAGTTTGTATTTTGTGATCAAAGCAGAACCTAGTCCAGAACTATTCGTTGAATTGATATTCTTCTCACGTTTCCAACCTTTTAGAACAATTAAATAAAGATTTTAAGAATTGAATTAGGTAAATATTAATAAATGTCAACATCTCCCTCTGTCCCGTTATAAAGCAAAGCCCCCTGTTCTAATTCAGCTAACCTTTTGCATGAAGGAAGATAATATATGTAGTCTTTATATAGACTTCACCCAATGGCATTCTAAGACGTATTCATATGTTTTATGATTACCGCGGCAACAGCAATAACATTTTCAAATTATCTGCATCTTTTTAACACGAAGTCCCGGTGCGAAGATGGCACTAACAATAGAACAGAAAATAACGAAATTATGTTACATTCTTGAATAAGCTGAGTTATCCGATATAATATATCCTTCTTACAATTTATATGTAAAAGTATGTTTTTTATAATGCCAGTTAAGGCCGTGATTATTAAGATTATTAGTAAAAATTGGAACTTTCTAGAAATTATCCAGATAACTCTAAATAATTTCAAGTTAAATTCCTAGGTAAATTGGTTATTCTTTGTTTAAATTACACTGTTGGTGATGGTGAGTTCATGTTGTTTAAGAGATTACTACGGACATTTTCATCACTGATTAGTAAAACAAGTTTCTAGATCCCGAAACGTCGTGAAACTTTTTTTACTAATCAGTGATGAAAAATGTCCGCAATATTCTCTTAAACGACATAAATTGTGTAGTTTTTCATGAAATAAAAACGAGTTCGCACGCAGCACGCTGACGTGAAGGAAGTGAATTTCCACTGATAAAACCTTTAAAAGTCAAAACCATTATAAAAACATACATTTATTCCAATTTTAATGAAATCTGAAACCATTGATTTGTTGGCTGTTCTGATGCTCCTGGTTTCATTTACCTGCAATGCTAGGAATGCAATTTTGCGCATTATAAGGTTAGGAGAAGGTCCAGTCAGGCTTGAAAGTAGGCACGAGGTTGCTGGGGATGATACAAATACACCAACAAATGAATGACATGCTTTTCTAATGTAAAAACTCCATAATACAACGTACTTTGTTTAGCCGATATACATTTTCTTTAATAACTCGGTAAATATTTACGCTAGAATGACGAGAGAGGTCTTAAAACATTCGCTTCACTTATTCCCATCTAATTCCCATTAAATTTACGTTTGGGGCTTTTCTGACCCTTTTTCGAAATTTGAAAGAATAATCCCCAAAAAAGGGGTTTAGAGTTTTACGATTGTTTTGCCCAACAAACTTGTCCAACTGACTATAGAAAGGAACGTCCCTACCAAATTTGAAGTAAATCGGACAAAAAATGCGACCGCTAGGGTGCATACACACACACACACACACACACACACACACACACACACACACACACACACACACACTCATATATATGATTTTGAACGACCCCGCAAAACGTGTTCAGGGGCACACGTTAGGAACTTCTACGGTGGTTCCGGGCTTAAGTTTGACCGTGCTAATAGTTCACTTTCCATAGGAAATTCACTAATATATACAAATTGGAGGCTTGAAGAAGCTACGTCCTGTTTATTAGGGAAGAGAGTTATAATTTTACTTAGATTTAGATTGCATAACAATATCGCCTCGATGGCTATTGACCCAGGCAAGTAACTTAAATATTGTTATAGACTAATACATAGTTTCCACTTGTATATACAGTGTAAATTCCATGAGGAGGGTGAACGTAGGGTAGTGTGTTGGTCCATGCACAACTGTTATACACACACCTGCGGTCAGTACGATGGGCGATATAGGCCAACTTGCGGTCGGAAACATCTGTTTTCTAGTACGTAATATCTACAACACGACTTGAACTTGTAGAATTACATTTGCAATACAACTGGCAACATGGTATATATTCATGAAGGGGTGTTTTACATCATAATTACCATTGTTAATGATGGACAGTTTCACAATGAACATAACTGCAACTAGTTTATTCTAAGATATGGTACTAATTAACGAAATTAACGTTGGAATCCATAAAGCAATCAGTAACGATTATTGTCGTGCTAATATTGTGCTATGAAATATTAAATTATATCTGATTGTATCGTGTTACAGCAATGCTCAATAATAAGGCAAGAACAATTATAGAGGAAATCGTTCAATTGTCTCTCGCTTTTGATGAAAAAATATTGATAAAAACCAAATACTATACTATACAATGTTTAATCTATATGCAGAAAGATTATGGCGTATTTAATGTGCTAAATTAGGATGTATAAGAATTGAGTTTAATCATAGGTATAGGTCTTTAATTCAAGGTATGTATGCAGTAGTATGGCGTCATATTACTTTAATGTTTTCTTTAGTTACGAAATTTTAAAAACTAATAATTTTATTTATCGCGTACTACTCTCGTAAATAACTTGTAGATTATAGTTCGTGAGGACCAAAAGCATGATAATTGTAAATATTGATCATTAAACTGAACTAACTTGCTACAGTCATCATCGATGTAAACAGAGCGTTTAATTACCTATTATAAACGGTCTGATTGCGTCAATAGTCCTAGACTATGACATACATTTTTCATAACAAAATTGTATATTGGCTAAATCATTTTTTAATTAATCAGTTTTTAATTTCAACCACTAAGCATAAAACAACTGTTGTCATTTTTACGAGAGATGCAAAGTCTACATACCTTTACACAACTATTAGTGAATTTCCTATGGAAAAGTGAACTATTAGCATGACTCGCGCGGTGAAACTTAAGCCTGGGACCACCATATAGAAGTTTCTAACGTGACCCCCTGATCACGTTTTGGGGGGTCACTAGAAACTTTAAATATATATATATGTGTGTGTGTGTGTGTGTGTGTGTGTGTGTGTGTGTGTGTGTGTGTGTGTGTGTGTGTGTGTGTGTGCGTGTGTGTGTGTGCGTGTGCGTGTGTGTGCGTGTGTGTGTGTGTGTGTGTGTGTGTGTGTGTGTGTGTGTGTGTGTGTGTGTGTGTGTGTGTGTGTGTGTGTGTGTTTGCACTCTAGCAGTCGTAATTGTTGTCCGATTTACTTTAAATTTGGTAGGAACCTTCCCGCCTGTAAACAGTTGGACAAGTTCGTTAGGCAAAACAATCGGACAACTTTAACCCCCTTTTTTGGGGATTTGAATTTTTCAAATTTTGAGTTTTAGGCCCAAAAAGGGTCAGAAAAGCCCCTTACACATTATTAACATTATTAACATTATTGCATATTAAATAATTTTCGTATATTGCCAACAACTTTAAGGCCTCCCTCATCATTCTAGCACAAGTATTTACCGAGTTAATTGTCTTAACACGGTTCGTAGTCTTTTGGGAATTTTACACTGGAAAAGGCTGGTTTTCATATCTTAATGTAGTTTTATCACCTCCAATACCCCTATACCAACTTGTTAGCCTGTCGATCCTTCTCTTAACCTTATAATGCACAACATTGCCATCCTAATATTGAATTTAAATATAACCAGGAGTATCAGACCGGCCAAAATATTAAATTTGTAAATTTTCCAATGAAATGTTACCAGTGTTATTTTAAACCCTTTATTAGATTTAAAGGTTTTAATTTGGAAATTCACTTCCCTCACGTCAGCTTGCTGCGTGCGATCTCGTTATATATAAATTTTGTATGGAATATATTTCTGTAATTAAATCTAGAGTTCCAGTGGGCCCATTTTAATCATTGAAGAGGCCTTGGCAACATCTACACCACTGGATCGGCAGGTCCACTCCGCAATCCGAGGCAACTGCCAGTGGTTGTGTTCTGGACATTTGAAGGCGGAATGGGCAAAAAGCGTCTCACCGAGCATTACTCTGTCATTGTCTCGGCGCCTTTCAAAGACTTTTTAGGCTTTAAAAATACGTTCAACGTAAATTTTACTGAGAGTAATCATTCTTAGCGACATGCTCAGTTTTTAATACTTCATGAAAAAATCATTACAGTAAAAGATGAAATAACACTAAATTCAAATACAATTGAACTAGATTGGTTTTTATAGTTCACTCACTATCTATCTGGCTTTGAAACTTCTACCACTATATAAATAAATTACCGAACATTTAATATTGTAGTAGGATAAAATAAATTAAAAAACTTATATAACAACTAATCATGTTTTATTGAGATAAAATAATCATTCTTAATCTAAAGGAACCCACAACCCAATTATATTTTGCTAAATAAAAAAACTTGTTTAACGTTTGTCTTATACGTATTTGTTTACATAATCAGTTGTTTTTCTTTACTAAATAATGACATAGCATCTTAAAAATTATTTTACAGACAAACTTAATTGTAAACATTGTATCGTATCCCTGAAATTCATCATTAATTTGTTTATTCATTTTTGTTAAAGTGGACACGTAAACCACTAATATCAAATTGTTACATGGCCTTTAAAACCACTACCTTTGAAGTAACTACAAACTTTCAATGCTAGTTTATGGTTGCTTTCATTTGGGTTGATTGAATACAGCTTATAGGCAAATTTTACTTTAGTAGAAATTTAGGTCAGGTTTTCAGCTTTCAATAACTAAACGTTATAGCACAGATTACGTCTGGAATTATAGATATATTATGAGAAAATGCATGAGTTCAACAATACCGTGGCATGTAGTTTTCAGTTTCCCATATTTTTAATTTAGAATAATACTAATTGTTATTGACTTCGGGGGATTTGCTATCATACATATTTGTTTATTTAATAAAAGCTCTATATTCATAAAACACATTTTTATTTACGTCATTCTTGTGTCCAACTTTAAACAACATGACCTATGGTCAAAGTGGGATTTACGTAAGAGTTTAGCAAGGAATTTATTTTACAGAGTGTCCAACATATGAAATCAAACCAGTTTCTTCACTGCTAATATCAGACCATAGGCCTATATCCAATAAATTTGTAGAACCGGTGTAATAAAAAGAGCTCATACAGTTACTACACTTTTTAAAGTAAAAAAGGTGTTCATTTTAGGGAATTAAGAAGAGATTTATGCAAATACTGTGCAGTTATAAGCTCCTATTGTCAGCTACAGGAAAATATTTTACAAATAACGCAATAATTTACCACGGATGAAAAGAAATGTCCATTTCCTCCATCTTGACTTGCAGTAGTATAAGTAACACCATTTGCCAATAATTAATTTCAAATACAACAAAACAAGGCACATTTTAATAAATATCCGAAGATTAAAACTTAAAAACTGTCAACAGGCAGTTAGAATCCAGAGCAAGTTTCTTCAGCAGTAATCGCCGAAGAACAAAGATGAGTAGATGAGTGAGACGATATCCCGCAAAATATAACCTGTGTCTGACAGGGAGGGGATAATCAGCTGTTAAACATATGTTACAGTACGATTTTCCGCGCGGCAAGCCGGCGCCGCCCTACACGGTTTCGCGCCATCGCTTTTGCCCATTCCGCCTGCAAGATAATAGAAGAATCCGGCTGCAACCCCGCAACACGTATCGGAAAGCTGCACCCGTGCCTTACAAGCAGCGCATCTACGTCATCGATATCGTGCAGATGATATCGATGTATAATTATGAAAAGTGTTCATTTTGTTATTAATTATAGGGGGGAAATATAAGAAGCTGCCTAAGAAATACATGTTGGAAGAAATAAAAAATAATTTTTTTTAGCCAACCCTGAAAAAGCAAAGATTTAAACAACGGGATCTAGAGTTTTACTGCACCGATTTTCATGTTTTAATCATTGCTAATCTCTGATTACATTCAGCCTGCACAAACTCATGATAGTTTGGACATTTATTTATGATGTACTAGCTGACGCACCCGTTATTTGCACAGGGGTTTTCTTTACCCGTTCTTTAGTCAATGCAATTTGCATTTTAGTTAGCTTGAAACATCTGTTCTTGCTTCTGCTCTTTAAGCTGTCAAATAGAAGGGTCCTCAGCTGTTTGCATTACCTAGGTGAAACCACATTCCAAGTTTCATCAATATGAAATCATAAATAAGCTATATATACTATTTTGATCGTTCTCCATAAGAATAACATGGGGGATGAGTACGCATGTTTACTGCAACAAGGAACACAAAAAAATTGTTGTTTTTATAAATGTTAATATAACTCAACAAGGTGAAGCCACATACCAAGTTTTGTTAAATTGTGTTCATAACTAAGGGAGACATTACATTTTACTTATTCTATATTAAGAATAACATGGGGGCTGAGTACGCAGGTTTCCTGCTACGGAAATAATCGGTAAAAATTGCTTTTTTGTGCAAATAACAATAGACCACAACCAGATTAAGCCGTATACCAAGTTTCATTAGTATCCGTTCATAAATAAGCGAAATATAAAATTGTTCTCATAAGAATAACATTGGACGACGTACTGTGTTGAGCACTTTCAATATCTCTGTAACTATTTGACGTAGAGACATGATCAAAACACCAAATTGTGTGTTTTTTAAGCTGAATATAATGGTGAAAAATAAGATTTTACTTTTTAAAATATTACACGTAAAAACTTAAAAAAAAAAAACATTTTTGGGGTACAAAACCACCCCCAAAATACCACTTTGGATGGGGCGATCTGTCTGGTTTTCGAACTTAAGTCATTAATGATGCTTTACACGTTTTTATCAAATTTCATTCAAATCGGACTATTTTTACGAGAGTTATCGCACCTACGGACACATATATATACAGTTTCGAACGAATGGTGTTTTTGGGGTCTGGGGACTCAAAACGAAAAGTTATCATGGTCCTGGGCCTAGGTCTTAACATGCCAATTACGGTAATAGCTTCTTCCCTATAGGGTAAATTCGCTAAAAAAACTTAATTTAATTTGTTTTAAAAATATGGCGATAGTTCACAATCTAAAAATTAGAGGACGATTCATAACGTCAAGGTGCATAAAGTAAAGTAGCTATTTTTTACAGTTTTGTTATGTAGCGATTTCAAATCGTAAAGTTTCAAAACGTCCAGTTCATAATTATAAAGTGTTAAATATATAGTGTTTCACAAAGTAAAGTTCCATAACGTAAAGTTATCAATTAATATAGTTTAATTTAAAATGCGTTTCAAAATGTAAAGTTTCATAAGGTAAAGTAGCTATTATAATTTAAATAAAATATGTGAGTGTTTCACAAAGTAAAGTACCATAACGTCCAGTATTTAAATTTTAGTTCTATTTGGAGATAGAGTTTCATAAGGTAAAGTTTCAAAACATAAAGTTTGTATTTTTAAAAACCACCTGTTTCAAAACGTAAAGTTTCATAACGTCCAGTTAACAAACTCACTCCAGTTCGATCCAATTTCAGTACACGGGAATGTTCCAAAAAGTCGAGTTTTAAAACATTGAATTTAATTTAGTAGACTATTTCATAACGTAAAGTGACACAAGGTAAAGTACAGTCCGCTCCAGACATTTTACTGCGTGTTGCCTTCCACAAGTTGCAGGCGGTCCCGAGCACGTGGAGATCTGTTGACACAGCGCCAGCGCGGCGACGGCGGCGTTTGTAGCCCAGTCAATAAATGTTTTGTGTCTGAACTCTTTTTGGTAAAGCTGATCTTTTCTCAGTTGATAGACCATATTGAAAGACGTGTTTTCTCAAAAGTCCCCTAAAATCCGCATTCTGCTTCCCCTCCTATCCCCCCCTCAAAGCTCGAAAATGTAGACTTTAACGTTATCGAGTATAACTTTTTAACAAAACGTTGTTTAGGGTTAACCCTTTTCAGTTATTTTTGTCGATAAATGTGCTATCATTTTTATACAGATACTGTTTACGATAAATTAACTTAATAAATAAAAAAATTTATTTTTGTTGTTTCAACTTTATATTTTTGATGTTTATTTTGGTTATGCGTATAATAAATGAAAAACACTTCCTCTAAGACCGTTTGCACACACATTTATATATAAATATTAATGTTTTTATTAAGTGAGGAACATGCGTAACTGTAAACTATGTTTGGAGCGCGAGGGCGGCAGAGCCTGGGCTAGTGCGAAAGATACCTTATCTACTTGTTTTAAATCCCTTATGTTTAATCATTTCTACACTTACAAAATGTAGTGTTGTTTTATAGTTTATTACTGCTATACCGACCTATAATAATAATAATATGATATACCCCCGTCGCAGCAAACCTGCGTGCTCAGCGAATTTCCAATGCATAATATTTGTCTGAATTCCACATAAAGCCGCGTACCAAGTTTCATAAATATATATTCACATATAAGCGATTTTAATTATTCTCCATAAGAATAACATTGGTAATGAGTACGTAGGTTTGCTGAAACAAGGAACACAAAAATTGATTTTTATGCCAATATAAATCTAATTTAACTAGGCGAAGCCACATACCAAGTTTCATCAATATTCAATCATAAATAAGCGCTATATAACATTTTAGTTATTCTCCTTAAGGATAACATTGGACAACGTACTGTGTTTAGCACTTTGAATATCTCAGCAGCGGTTGGGCGTAGAATCACAATTTAAACACCAAAATGATTGTTTTGTGGAACTGAACAGATTTCTAAAAGCAAATGTGAAGTTTAAATTAAAATAAACTGAGGAAATGCCAAAAACCTTTTTCCCATAAGATTAACATGGGAGATTTTATGAGTAGGTTTTTTTGGATTTTCCCCGCAACCACTTAACTTAAGTTATAAATTCAAAATACTATATTATTTGTTTTTAAGCTCTATAACATGGTTAAAACCAAAATTAAGTTTTTAAAAAACTGTAGGGTAAAAAGTGCAAAAAACTGATTTTTTGAAAATTTAAAATCCCCATAAACCCCCCTTCCCATTGTCCGATTTTTCTGGTTTTCGAACTTAGTCATGAATGTCATTTTACACATTTGAGTCAAATTTCATCGAAATCGGACGTTTTTTACTCAAGTTATCGCATTCACGGACACACATATATAATATATAAATATACATCAATTTGAACGAATAGTGTTTTTGTCATCTGGGGACCTCAAAACAAAAAATTATCATGGTCTCGGACTTAAGTCTTACCATGATACCTACGGTAATAGCTTCTTCCCTATAGGGGAAATTCGCTAAAAGTCACGATATAATCAATAATTACTATCATTTTGTCGCCCAAACAAATAATTAAACTACGCTTATGGCCGAGACCCTGAATGGAGCTGTTTTACTGGAGGACGGAGGCCGCTGCGTCGCGGTTTCTGGGCTTGTGCTGCTAGGATGTTGAAGCCACACCAGGCGCCAAGCACGCACACTACTTTGGAGGGTGGGGGCAAACGAAACGGCAAACCGGCAGGCGGTGACTGTGGCTCTCCGCCGACAGCTTTTACTTCGCCCAACGGCCGCCGCTAATGGCGCTACGGAATTAGTGCATTTGAAGGCGCTGAAAATAACCCATATTGGCCTTGACTCTTGCCGACTCTTAAATAACCATTGCCGTAAAGAAGAGTTAAAATTAAGAATACACCAGATGTGTTATTCTGATTTGTAAGATATGTTCATGATAAATTGAAGATAATTTTCTCATCTGGTTTTTGCGTCATGGAGTCACCCACAAACAAACGAACTTTTAGATTTTTAACATTATAAGGAATAACGATAAATAAACACACTGTATGTTCGCACTCTATCGGTCATATTTGCTGTCCAATTTACTTAAAATTTGATTGCCAAACCTTTTCCTTTAACGAGTTTTAACAATTCAATGGGCATAAATACCTATTATGGGGTTGTATTACAAGTTTTTGACTCTTTGAGCTCAATAGGGACAAAGATGTCCCTGTGTAGTTTTTGTATAACCAAATAGAAAGCTTAAAAATACGTACATTTTTAACCCTCCTAGAATTTTGTATATAATGTTACAAAAAAATACATTTAGAAAAGATATAGCACGTTGTCTTGGGGGAAATTTTCATTGTAAAACATATTTTAGAGAATTTCCCCTATAGGGAGGAAGCTATTACCGTAGTCGGCATGGTAAGACCTAGGCCCGGGACCATGATAACTTTTCGTTTTGAGGTCCCAGACCAATGTGTATTTTGGGGGGGTTTTGTACCCCGAAAATGGGTTTTTTGAATTTTTTACATATAATTTTTGAAAAAGTCAAATATTTGTTTTTATCATTGGATTCAGCTTAAAAAAACACACAATTTGGTATTTTGATCATTTCTCTACGTTAAATGGTTACTAAGATATTGAAAGTGCTAAACACAGTACGTTGACCAATGTTATTCTTATGGATAATAAGAAAAATTGTATAACTCACTTTTTTATCAACTTTTCCTGATGAAACTTGGTATATTGCTTCATATCGTTGTGGTCTATTAATATTTGCACTAAAAAACATTTTTTGACCGATAGTTCCCGTAGCAGCAAACCTGCGTACTCAGCTCCATGTTATGGAGAATAAGTAACCTATTATCTCCCTTAGTTATGAACATAAATTAATAAAACTTGATATGAAGCTTTACCTACTTGAGTTATATTGATGTTTGTATAAAACCTAATTTTTTGTGTTCCTTGCTTCAGCAAGCCTGCATACTCAGCCGCCATGTTATTCTTATGGAGAATAATAAAAATGTCATAAATCATTTATTTATGAATGTATATTGATGAAACTTGGTTTGTGGATTTATGTGGTATTAAGATACATATATATGCAATGGAAATTCACTGAGTACGCAGGTTTGCTGCGTCGGGGGTATTTTTATTTAGGGTTGTTCCATTAGTATGCCATAGTATAATTATAATTGTTACATTTCCTACTAAAACATTACTTCCGTATGATTGACTAGTAAATATATATATATGGGTCTATCTGAATAGCTACAATGTTAAATGTATTACAACTTGAAAATGTATAACCCACACTTCAGCGTGCTGCAAAAACAAAGTACAAAAAAAAATTCGCTCCGACCAAAAAATGATTTTTACATCTTGTGTCTATTTATAAGGAAAGTAGATAGTATTTTATTTATTATTCAAATATATTTATTCCAGATATTATATAGGAATTAAATTATAAATTTAAGCAACCGTTATGTGCACAACGTGTAGGAGGAAAGGCTATATTAACTTAGAAAGCATTTTAATTTTGGTTTGCTTATACATTTTACTTTCTTCCCCTATACATAGCACATGGAGAAAGTATTGTTTTCGTCAAAATTTTCGAATTTGAGTTGTTAGTGGAAATATTCGTTTTGGTACTCCCTGAACCCAAAAAAGTGGTTTTTACGTGATGTCTGTCTGTGTGTGTGTGTGTGTGTGTCCGTGTGTGTGTGTGTGTGTGTGTGTGTGTGTGTGTGTGTGTGTGTGTGTGTGTGTGTGTGTGTGTGTGTGTGTGTGTGTGTGTGTGTGTGTGTGTGTGTGTGTGTGTGTGTGTGTGTCTGTGTGGATGTTTACAGAGCTAGAGCCTTAACCAATGGGCCGATTTTTATAAAATTTGGCATGTAGGTACTAATCCACGATATCTCCAGGTGTTTTTTTCCTTTTTTGAATTTTTTATTTTTAAGGGTAATTATCCCCCCAAAACCGCCAAAAAACATGAAAAATCCAAATTTCTCAAAGACGGCTCTAACGATTTTGATTAAACTTAAGTCGTTTGTAGAACTTTAGTTTTACAACAAAATGGCACCACCCGCATTCCTGTAAAAATTCGGGTTCAGAAATTACAGGACTTAAAACATCAAAAATTCAGTTTTTTGGATTTTTCATAAAAAGACATAAACATAAAAAATATTACTATTCACCATTAAAAAGAGCTCAAAAAACTAAATAACTTATTATTTTTAATTACTATTCTACGATTGCTGGTTTCGGAGAAAATTGAAATTTTCATTTTGTGGTAAACGCAGTACGTTGTACCCATGTTATTCTTATAAAAATTACTATTTCTCTCTTATTTACTGATCAATTTCATTCAAACTTTATATGTTTGTCAAGTTAGTATTGACCAACAGAGGAAATTCGAAATATGTTGCCCCTTAATAACCCTGAGGGGGAATAGGGGGCATTTCCCCTCTTAAAACCACGAGTGTACCTATGGATTCTGTAGTGCCTCCAAAGCAGGGATTTGGGTGGATGTTCTTTAAAACAACTTGTTTACAAGATTTTCTGTACATTCGACCGTGCTTTGTATTCTATATTTAGTAAATAAAAAGTAATTTATTCATTAAAGTTGGGCTAAAAGGGAGAAAGTATGTGTCAGTTTCCTGATACCGTTTATCTTTTTTGAGTTTTTGATTTTTAAGGGTAATTATCCCCCAAAAATCGCCAAAAAACATATAAAATCCAAATTTCTCAAAAACGGCTCTAACGATTTTGATTAAACTTTAGTGGTTTGTAGAACTTTAGGTTTCCAAAAAAATGACACCACCCGCATTTCTGTAAAAATTCGGGTTCAGAAATTACAGAACTTAAAACATCCAAAATTCAGTTTTTGGATTTTTCATAAAAATCATAGATGTTAAAAAAGATTACAATTCACCATTAAAAAGAGCTCAAAAAACTAAATAAATTAGTGTTTTAAATTACTATTCTACGATTGCTAGTTGCGGAGAAAATTGAAATTTTCATTTAGCGGTAAACCCAGTACATTGTCCAATGTTATTCTTATGGGGAATCCAAAAATAACTATTTCTCTCTTATTTACTGATCAATTTAATTAAAACTTGATATGCAGGTCAAGTTAGCATTGACAAACAGAGGATGTTCGAAATATGTTGCTATTTAACCCTGGGGGGGCAAGGGGGAATTTCCCCTCTCAAAACCACGAGTGTAGCTATGGATTCTGTAGTGCCTCCCAAAAAGGGATTTGGGTGGGTATTTCTGAAAACAACTATTTTAGACAATTGTCTGTACATTTATCTGTACTTCATATTCTATATTTAGTAAATAAAAAATATTTTTGTCATTAAAGTTTGGCTAAAAGAGAGAAAGTATGTGTCAGTTTTCTGTTACCGTTTATTTATATATTACTTAATAATTAAAGCTACTATTAATATAATTTTATTAGTGAATTGCCTTTGAAAAGTGAACTATTAGCATGACCCGCACGGTGAAACTTAAGCCCGGGACTACCATAGAAGTTCCTAACGTGACCCCCTGAACATGTTTTGGGGGCATTCAAAATTGTATATTTTACAATACACACAATACAATTAAAAACAATTAAACAATTAAATACAAAATCAAATATACAATTAAATATATACAATACAATTGTATATTGTACAATTTTGAACGCCCCCCAAAATGTGTTCAGGGGGACACGTTAGGAACTTCTATGGTGGTCCCGGCCTAAGTTTCACCGTGTGGGTCATGCTAACAGTTCACTTTCCAAAGGCAATTCACTAATAAAATAAAATTAATAGTAGCTTTAATTATTAAGTAATTATATATAAAAAAGTATAAGTATAGTAAGTATATATAAAAAATTAAGTAAGTAATATATATAAAATAAACAAGTGTTTGCACTCTAGCGGTCGCATTTTTTGTCCGATTTACTTGAAATTTGGTAGGGACGTTCCTTTCTCTAATCAGTTGGAAAAGTTCGTTGGGCAAAACAATCAGAAGACTCTACACCCCTTTTTTGGGGATTAATTTTTAAAATTTCGAGTTGTTGGGCCCTAAAAGGGTCAGAAAAGCCCCAGATGTAAAATTAATGCATGTAAAAAGATGGGAATTAGTGAGGCGAATGTTTTAAGCCCTTTCTCGTCATTCTAACATAAATATTTACCGAGTTATTAAAGAAAATGTGTTTCGACTAAACACAGTCCGTTGGGGGTTTTACACTACAAAAGCCTTTTATTCCTTTGTTAGAGTACTTTTAGCATACCCAGCAACTCACGCCTACTTTCAAGCCTGTCCGGGCCTTCTCCTAACATTATAATGCGCAAAATTGTATTCCCAGCTTTGCAGGTAAATGAAACCAGGAGTATCAGATCAGCCAAAAAATCAATGTTTTCAGATTGCAATAACAATTTGAATAAATGTATGTTTTTACACTGATTTTGAGTTTTAAAAGTTGTTATGTGGAAATTCACTTCCCTCACGACAGCGTGCTGCGTGCGTACTCGTTTATTAATCATATCAGTAATTATAGAAACTATAAACTGTAACTGTGATCAAGACAATACGGTTACAGTATCCATGTAACTACTTTGTAGAGCTGAAGTTAGCCGCATCTTTTATGCCTTCATAATGCGAGAGACAGCAAGCGTTACATCAATGTATAGTTTGCTGCAGCCAGCCCTAAGAAATTCTGAGGTGACTGTACTTGACTTTTTGAAACTTTACGTTATGAAACAGTATATTTTTAAAATGTTTCCAAATATTTTATTATTGAATTCGATTCAACAACGGACTGGAGTGAACTATCTTTGGCGTTTACAGTTATAGCTTTACAATATGAAACTTTATTTTGTTAAACAACCATTTATTAAATTTGTTTTTAAAACAAAGCTTTACGTTTTGAAACTTTACGTTATTACAACTCCTTTAGATTAAATTCAACAAACAAACATCTTTACTTTATGCCACTTTACTTTGTGCAACACTACATATTTACTGAATTATAATTATTTCACTTTACTTTATGACACTTTACGTTTTGACAACAGCTTTTATTGCATTGTATTAAATTACAACTTTACTTTGTGAAACTTTACGTTGTGAAATGCTGCTTTAAAAAAATAGAACTTTACGTTATAAACCTTGACGTTGTGCAACGGACCCAAAAAATAAGATATTATGTATACAAGCTTTCTCGCAAAGATGCTATGAAGAGGGTTCGTACTCAAATTATTCCTCCCCGAGGTATACTTACTAATTTAATAATGTTAATATCGTAATTTACATCCCACCTACAATCCAAGCGTCATTAGTAAGGCATAATAGTAATTGGTTACAGCGCTGGCACATCACGTAGAGAATATGGTACACGGCAATTTCCACGTCATCATGTGTATCTGCCCGGAGGTGTTCTGTGCGGGAGCCTCCTCCCCCTACATCCAATATTAGCTGATTACCAAACTAGCACATGTGATGACTGCTCTGCCTTGGGTAAAGGATCGGGAATGTATCGTCAAAACTAAGGTTTTGCTACGACACATTTGTATTGGTTAACCCTGGAGTCGAGGTATAGCGGACCTTACCTCCAGGTTGGGAATGTGTTGATGGACTCTGACTGGCAAATGATTTTCTTGAATTTAAGTTTTCTGGATGAATATTTAAAACTTTCAAAATAATTCCCGAAGCCAGGAATTCACTCCCGGTTTTTCGTGTGATGCGGCTGCAATGCGGCAGCCTTAGGCCCAGGATCAAGAAATGTTTTTTTTTTCTTTTTCAGGTCCCTGATGTCAAAAACACCATTCCTTCAAATTGCCATATATAGATATGTCTGTGAATGCAATAACATGCTTAAAAATGGTCCGATTTTCACTAAATAATTTACAAAAATGAATTAATGATTTATTCTGCAATTAACGAAAGTTTTAACAAACAATAAATGCACTATTCGGAATTTACGTTAGTCATTATTACCAGTAGTAGATGGCCAACGAACTAGAATAATTTACGAGTTTAAATTCGAAAACATACAGATCACCCCATCCGAAGGATTCGAGGGGTGGGGTTTTAACTCACATTGTTTAATATTTTAAGAAATTGAATCAAATATACTTAAAAAATCAATTTATTCTGTTTTATTTTGGATTATTGGTATCTGTGAATTGGTTGCCGTGCTAAACACTGTTCGTTGTCCAACGCTATTCTTAATCTCGCTTTTATGAACATATATTGATGAAACTAGGTAGGTTGATGCACCTGGATATGGTTTACTGATATTTTCACACACAAATATTTGTCGATGATCACCGTAGCAGCAAACTTACTTAACCAATTTTTTACTTGCAGAGAAAGAGTAAATTTTATGTATCCCGTAATTGTAAACATAAATCAATACAACTTAGTATGTGGCTTTAGGTGTATGAGATATTTTGATGTTTCCATAAAAACATATTTTTGTATTTTTTGTTGCAGCAAACCTGCGTACTCAGCCCAAATTTTATACTTATGGAGAATAAATAAAATGTTGTGTAACGCTTATTTATGAATGTATTTTAATGTAACTTGGTAAGTGGCTTTATATAGTATCGAGACACATGTATATTCGTTGGAAATCCTCCATGTATGCAGGTTTTCTGTGACGAGAGTATTTTTCATTGCTAGTTCATATAATCTTAAAATATTATTTTTGTAGAGTGTAATTAATGGAGTTCAATTAATCTTTAATAGAGTCTAACACCATATTTTGTTTATTTATATTTTCTGAATATTTAAAATATCATTGACAAAACCTGAAACAGTTATTTTCATAAATGATTCTTGACACCAAATTTCTCTTGAATTTTAGATATAAGTTACAACTATACATCACTTGTTTACGTTCAGCTGTTTACTAAAATGCCTCAACGATAATGAACATTAAATGGGATTCTTCATTTTAACGAGCCACGGTCGATGTGCTAGAAACTACAGCCCAGTTATGGCAGTCCGGTGTTAAATGTCAAATGCGGTGATGGTAACAAGATGGCAGGTTTTATAAAAATGTGTATTGTTTCGTTATAGATTTTTATTGCATTACAGCATTTTTCACAACTTACGTAGAGTAGAGTGTCGCATAACATAGAATAAACAAACCTTTATCGTATCTGTTGAGATGTGTTAGGCCGGAATAACTTCCATCATTTATAATTTTGTTGCCAAGTTACACCTCCACACGTACACACCTCCGTGCTGAATGGGCGAATTAGTTTCGAAACACAATATCCCCCAAAGTCCTATTGAATCAAATCAAATGGTTCTTAACCATGTGACCGCTACACAACAAAGGTTACGTCAGTTATAACTATTTACAATGTATAACGTAATTGTACATTGCATATAATGATAAATGTTAACTAAAACACTGCAATATGAACCAAGCTAACACTGTATTCTTTTATTTGTAAATCAGTTTTATGAGTTGCAAAACAATTTCCTTCAAATATGTAAGATTTTTGCTCAGTGTTGGATAACAAATTAAAATTATTTTTATTCTACAATGCAACATTGGAAATTTAACTATGTACATATTTTTGGACATTTGATAACCAAGTCGAGTGAATATATTATGGATTACAAATTAGTATTGCAAGGCGATAACGGTAATGACTAATATCGCAGTATTATTAACATATTAAGCATCGAGAATCCTCAAAATGTTGGACCAATGTTATTCACAATTACATAGTACAGGGTATTTTGATGTGTTATACAGACGTAACTTCAAAGCTGTAAATTATGTCAATCCTTTATCTACTACACATTTTTGTCTTTCTTTGAGTTCGCATTTTTATGATAAGCTACACATATTTTATTCGGCGTACTCGCAGAATTAGTATTCGACCAGATAATATATAACAATCCAAGCTAACTGAACCGTGGAGTTTAACCACTCTAACCTGACATCGAGTTACTATGTTTTCAATGGCATCATTTAATTTCATACTACGGTGGAGTAGGAATTGTTGCGCCTACATTCTACATGTAGTTGCAGTGCAGTGTAACCAATCACTGGTGACATGGTTCGTCCAACAAGCCGCTGAATCAGAGCAGAGTCACAAACTACCTCTCTGCGGTTTTGTTATCATCAGAAATGTTACTGAAACTCCAATGTAATTTAGTTAGTGGGCCGATATTATATTGGCCTGCAACTTATACGTAACAGTTGCAATACTCCAATCGATGTTACATTTTACGCAATAGATTTTCAGTTAATTTTACTTTACCAGTTCAAGTATGAGTTTGTGAGCCAACCGTATTATGTGATAAACACGCAAAGCCATACAACCGTCTTCTTCAATGACCATCTGACTATAAATAATTATTATATTAATGATTAGTTCAAACATGAGATGATATTTAAAACATCTTGACAAGGCTTTGCTTGAATGTTGGGCGGCAGGTTAAAGAATCCTTTTCAGATCGGCCTCGAAGTAAGTATTCATTGTTGTACATAAAGGGTCTTCATTAGTCATTAATTAGCCATGAATATGCCAGAGTAAAATCAAACTTGTTTCACTCAAATTCAAATTCAAATCCATATTTACCGCACCATTACCGGCTACAATCGGATTGCTTTTTTGCTTAAATTAATTCTACTTTATACGTAACTGCGTAGTCCCAGGAATTTAGTGGGAGTTCTATGTTACCATTTACTTTTATCCATGAAAAAATAGTACATAAAAGTTTCCTGGTGAACTGGGCATCTTTTTAGACAGCTTCAGTGACATATATATTTACTCTAAAGCCAGATTGGACAAACCGGCCTAACTAAGAACCTACCTCTCTTCCCTAACCGTTGCCCCGTCGCTGCCCGTACCTTTCCTCCACAATCATTGTCAACAAATCGACTGTGTCAGTAGTAATGGTAGTTAATCATAAGCATTGAATAGTAATAGTACAATAATTATTCATTTATTTTAGTAAGCAGAGGCACTGCCGATGGAAAGGTGACTCCCTCTTGTTTCGTCCCTCTGTACGTACTTGGACTCTACGTGTACGTTTAAAAATAGGAATTAGTATAAAACCGTTTAAATATGTATAGCTATTTTAAGTTATTTTATAAATTATCAAGTAATATACATATTCAGTAACATATATTGCAGGTGGTACATGGGATATAGGCCAAAAGGGAATTGCAAAATCAGCTTAATTCTGGTAGATTGGGTTAATCCATATTTGCCGTCCCCAGAGCCTCGGGGTATTTGGTTTACGATTACCGGTGAACCAATAACACATGAGGCTGCTAATTACTTCAACCCTATCTGACATTTGTATTATTTATTTGTAAAATATACTCAGCTCTGAAGTCCAGTTGTATGTTGACTGCAAACTAATTTATTTGCCATGAGGAACACACAATGTATACTCCATCGATATGTACACGTATTTATGTTAATTTAGTAAAAGTTAAGTCCCACTGTTGACTTATTTTGTTATTGCAAAGCGAAACGTTATGTCCGTTAGTGATTATTCCTTGCCATCCTGTAAACTGTTATAAAGGTAAATAATATAACTTACTCATAAATCTATAATTAAATTGGGAGCTATTTGTATGTATTTCCCTATTGTATAATTGTTTTATTAGTGGCAATTAAGAGGGAAACATGTATATTACATTTTTAAATACAAACAACAGGACCACTGCAGAAGGCTACTCTAACTTTTTAATTAAAATTCCAAATCCAAAAGATGATTCACATTTCAGCTTATCATCGAGTGACCATCACCAGCTGAGCTCTATTGTTTGTGTTGTTTGATGTTATACATTACTGGTTTGGTTGCTTGGGGCGCCGATCTAGCCAATAAAGTTGGCAAGGATGACAACTCAAATGTTTACCTTGGGGAGTCACTTTTACGTAAGTAGTTGTAAAACGGGCCGATTTCGGGATTTAAAATAATAATAATAATGCCGGTTGGGAAACAAAATTACTATTTATTCAAACTTACAACTTTACAACAACTGATTTAGAACAATTTAAACGACGTTAACAATAGGTATATCCGCGGTTAAAATACAATAATTAAGGTTACATTACATTTAGAAAGACAATGCCAATTAATAAATTAACAGGGAGAGGCGGCGTGACGCGTGTTAATTACATCGTCACATCTTCGGGACTGGGGCGCGGCTCTGTCTTCTTCGCCCGTGCTGAACCAAGCCAGCCAATCAGAAACAGTTTCGCCCGTGACGTCACGGGAACACTTCACTGACAAGTGCTGCAGCCAAACGATCACTCACGCCGTTACTCAAACTAAGAGGCATGGGAATCGTGCACTGAGGGCCAGTGCTTATCGTCAAGTTACCGACACTACACATCCTTGCTGATATCAACGTCCGGCCGGCCCCGCGGGAGCGTCTAAGTTGAGATTAGCTTGGAGCAAACATCCTAGCGTCTGTTGGTTTATTTTATATTTCATACCAGCCAACTCTTTAAAATGAAATAATAAATGAAATAATTGAAATAATGTTAAGAGCACCGTTCCTCCTTCCAATTATAGATTTTAGTGACGGTAGAAATTTATTTATTAGGAACAGTAAATTGTATTATTTAATTACAGTGTCGTATTAATGGCTTTTAACAGTCTAGGGATTTTGGGCCGTCACACCCCCCTCACCCTTAGACCATGCTGTCCCCAGCATGAGGTAACAGCAGATTGCCAAGTCCAACTTCTCTCAATGTTTGGAGAGTACACATCCGTCTTCCGTTGGCTGGTCGGTGATCAGGAAATTTCTAACTCCGGACAGCTAACCTCAACTCTCTCCGCAAATAAAAAAATATTTAACTTCAATTTTTTTTACAAAAAAAACTCGAATTGTCACCGGTCCGCATTAGCCTCTCCCTTTACAAAGCACATCTCAAAAATATCACAATTAAAACATCTCAAAAGTCAAAGTTAAACAACCAAAAGAAAACCTAAAAAAAAAACTAAAATATCTCCTTTCACAAGCACAAAAGTTACCTAAACTTAAACACAAAGACACAACACACATTCCCATCTAAACAGACCATTACATCAATGTTAGAAGATTCGTTACTGAATTTTAATTATGTGTATTTAGAACCAACTGGTTAATTTTTCTAAGTATCTGAACAGGGTATGAATTATTATATTTTAAAGTTCGAAAGAGGGTAATTGAGTTCAGCACTTTTATGGCTATTTTAGAACGCTACTTGCCCGCTATGGTGAAGCCACATGGGTTTTCACTTGGGGCCGGTCTTACACTCTGTCACCCCTTCAGTAGTAACGGATCTTCCGACATAGGTCAAATACTATCAAAAGAAAATTCAACATTATTCTAACACACCCTTTCCCACGCTACAGTGCCTACTCTAGTTAACTCGTCAACACATGTCAAAATAGCAAATTAACATATTGACACCGAGAATCAACAAAAAACACTTTTTGCCAATACAGTGATTATCCATAGATTCCGGTGAAACTTCACCCACTATCGGCCGAAGCCTCAAAACAACTTGAAAATTACCAATAATAAATCACATAGACAATCGAATAATCAATATGATAGAAAGAATTATTAACTAATCTTTAACACAAACTCACGTTCAGTAGGCCTGGTAGCGGCACAACAATGTCTTGCTGACAGGGTCCGGAAAGTCCCTCAGCAAGGCATTTTCTGCAGTACTCTTGACTGACTATACACTAACTATACGTAAATTTTTCTTTTATTTAAATTTTGAAAAATCATTCAGGCTGGCTCCCGGGTGCCTACAGTCCAGTCGGGGAGTTGAAGGGAAGGGGGTATTAGGGGGGTGGGGAGTGCTAGCATTACCTTCCTGTGGACACCAAGTTAGGCCAGTGAATCCTTTACCCTTCTTGGGATATACTACTACCGTTAGTTGGATCGCTTCGAATAATAATAAAAAAAGTTGCCATTACCAGCCCACAAATATTACATCATTTTTAGAAACACACAACAAAACATACCGGTACACAAAAATCATTAGCGCTACACATACATATACAACTACATAATACACAAATAGGCGATCGCACAACAATCAGAGGGGGATCCCCAGTCCTTTCGCCATCGCGTCCTCGCGGAGACAAGTCCAGAGGTACTCGCTTCTTCACAGCGTAGTACGCGACTTCTAGATCGCGGTCGAAAGTCTATGTTCCTTAATTATACATCACTTACTCAAAGCGTCCCGGGCCCGTAACTCACTCCTCATCACAGTTTACCGTGCAGTCAGCTCGACACTAGCTGTGCTCGTGGAATTTTGTCCTGTGTCCCGCGTAGACTCTGTTACTGGCTCAGCACGAGGTGCTATCTCCCCGTGACTCTGGAGCGGAGACTCTGTCTGCGCAGCCTGCGGGCGCTGATCGCGGCTTCCCAGGGCGGCGCGGAGCAGGTCAGCAACTCGAACTCTCCACCTTAACATGAGAACGACAACAATTATCGTCACGACCAAGGACGTACCTCCAATTACTGTATTCTTAATCAGTGTGCGCCGATGATAGTGGGACCTAAGCAAGTGGATTGATTTCTCCAAGGAATATTCCTTGACACTTAGGGTGCCCAGCTGATCATCTAGTCCCTGCAGGACCTTCAGGGTTTCGTTCATGTCTTAGGCCAACAAGTTTTGCTCGTCACGACTGTATATTCCGTCTACCTCGGGGAAAACTATCTTTCCAAAGTTTCGGGAGTACAAGGAGCTGCCGATAAATCGGGCAGGCACCCTGTACCCATCAGCGATCACGTCACATCGATCCCGGTTAGGAATCTCGCCCACTCCTCTCAAAGTGAGTGTGCTAATGTTCAGACCGGATTTAGGCCCGAAGCAATTAAGCACCACTTTAGCCTCTTCGGAAGTAGTGTAAAGCCAGCGGGTTGGGGTTCTGATCAGCACTGGGGATTTTAGACCTGTTATTAATTTTCGAGTGCACAAAGTTATTTCTTCCTTCAACAAAAGCTCAACTGCGCAATTAGGCCGCTTGTGCACGTTCCAGAGCACGTCGGACAACGGGCACACTGCTAGTTGGCCAAATTTACATTCTCTAATGTAGTGTTCGGGTTCGTATGCTGAGTAAGTCTGTCTGTCTTGGCTAACCATTAATTTCTGTTCCTCTACTTCCCATTTTACCCATTTTTTAGAGAGGTGTCAAAAACGGGATAAGCTACTACATTGTAAATTTCATACAATTGATTATCACTTTTCAGGGGTAGCTTGATCAGCACCCTCAACTGAGTTGTTGTAGCATAGGATTTAACTATTGCAAATTCATAAAAGCTATGAAGGTTTTCTAATTTTACATCGAGAAACAATTTTGCGGGAGGGGGCACTACTCTTTCCACAGATTTCAGAATTTCTAAGTATTGGTGGGGAGGTAAAAGGTTACTAGTCATTCTTTTGGCAGCATGATCTTCTACTGCCTGGTGGAGCCTGGTCATTCTTTGCACGGTCAAATTAATTGCATCCTTAACTTCTGATAGAGCTGAGTTTAATTTCAAGTATTGAAAAAGAGTTTTAAGCTGGTTAGTGTAAATTAATTCTCTTACGTAGTTTCGGGCCATATTTTCGTGCATTACTTGATGGTATTCTTTCAAGGTGGAAATGATTTTATTTATTGTCTTTGAATGATTGGCAATTTCGGTTTGCATGTTCCCTAAAACAGTTAACTGTTCTTGGGTATCATGGAAAGTATCCTCTGTCATACTGGTTACCGTATCTATTTTTTCATTAATTATCTCTAGATCACTGCTAGTTAAGGTCCCAACACAGTGAATTATCCAATTAAAATCACCAAATTAATTTCAAACAAAAATCACAAGTCGTTTGTAGTATTCAGTGAAATTTTGAAAAATCCGGCTAAGTCCTTAGCTCATAATACACAATAAATTTCGAAAATTACTGTCGAACGCCCATTTCCCTACTACTATGGTGGTCCACGTCGATTATTTCTAAGTCCAGATTAATTTCAATGAAATGTCACAGAACTCCTATTTCCCCACTACTAACGCTTTGTTTTGTCGAAAATTTTCAAAGTTCTGATTTACTTAATTTCTTCGGTAAATAAAAATGCACTGGTATCCTTTGACCTGACAATGGAGATAGGCCAGAAAATTGACACAGTTTATAAGTGTCAGATCATTAATTTTTATTAATTTGTAACAATAAAATTTTTCAATCACTTGATTTTAAATTATTGGCCTATTTCCAATGACGCCCAGATTTTTTTCCATGCATTTATAAATTTACCACTTAAATATACGACCCAGAGTTAATCACACATGCAAATAAACTTAGGTTAATTTAGAAAGCATTTATTCTAAGGTTAATATAATAAATAAATCCTACAAACTCCCGTCCTTGGACAAAACAATGTTAAATCAACTAAATAAAAATATAACTTGCTTCAGGAATGACTATCTCATCTATAAACAACAACAAGTGTGGGACTCTGTTTAGATTAATCTATACAGACATCTGTTTACAAACACAGGCAAACACCACTGCCTTGTGCATCACGGCGTCACTGCCTCGTTACGATAATCGTCGCCCAAGTCGCACTTCGGACAATTCGGATTAATTTACAATATAATATTTCTTCAATTTAATTCCCAGATAATTTATAGTTTCACTTTAATATCGTCCTCCTCCCTGTTTCAGGATGAGTTGCAATTACTAACTCATTTATGCTTCAGTTAAGCAGAAGCCAAGATGGCGGATTAGTCTACACAAAGAGACGCTTTGTTAATTGCAAATGGCGGCTCTGAGCTCTTTGTAACAATTAATATTCTGAAAATGAAGTTTTTATAAAATGAAAATTACTTTACTGTGAGATTTAACAAGATTGTTGGATTGAAAATTACGAAAAAAAAGATGCTTCTTATTTTTAAACTGAATTAGAGTGCTGTAATTATTCTATGCATTGAACAAATTCCACTTACCTTGAAAATGCATTTCGGCTGGTCGATCGATGTTGGCCCGTGGAGAATTTGGAAGCGTGGGAAATTTAAACTCAACAAGCTTTCGGTATTTTCGAAACCGACCCGCACCTAGACACCAATTGTAAAACGGGCCGATTTCGGGATTTAAAATAATAATAATAATGCCGGTTGGGAAACAAAATTACTATTTATTCAAACTTACAACTTTACAACAACTGATTTAGAACAATTTAAACGACGTTAACAATAGGTATATCCGCGGTTAAAATACAATAATTAAGGTTACATTAAATTTAGAAAGACAATGCCAATTAATAAATTAACAGGGAGAGGCGGCGCGACGCGTGTTAATTACATCGTCACATCTTCGGGACTGGGGCGCGGCTCTGTCTTCTTCGCCCGTGCTGAACCAAGCCAGCCAATCAGAAACAGTTTCGCCCGTGACGTCACGGGAACACTTCACTGACAAGTGCTGCAGCCAAACGATCACTCACGCCGTTACTCAAACTAAGAGGCATGGGAATCGTGCACTGAGGGCCAGTGCTTATCGTCAAGTTACCGACACCACACATCCTTGCTGATATCAACGTCCGGCCGGCCCCGCGGGAGCGTCTAAGTTGAGATTAGCTTGGAGCAAACATCCTAGCGTCTGTTGGTTTATTTTATATTTCATACCAGCCAACTCTTTAAAATGAAATAATAAATGAAATAATTGAAATAATGTTAAGAGCACCGTTCCTCCTTCCAATTATAGATTTTAGTGACGGTAGAAATTTATTTATTAGGAACAGTAAATTGTATTATTTAATTACAGTGTCGTATTAATGGCTTTTAACAGTCTAGGGATTTTGGGCCGTCACATAGTTGTGTTATTAACCTCACACTATAAAGTTCTACAATCGATATAAAAAATAAAAACATCGATAGTTGAATGGTAGACTGAGAATAAAGAGCACTTTGTATAAAGTAACACTTGAAAATATTTTGTTTACTTCTTTAAACTTGTAACTCCTATTCTCTGCGTTTTCTTTATTACATGCTGCTATAAACACTTGTATATTTCTTTACAGTTCAAGACATCCGACATGGAAACTAAAACGAGAAGGTCCACTTACCTTTAACGTTCCTTAACAGAGATATGTCCTGATAAATCGATTATATAAACTTAAGCCGGAGAAATTCCGTTTAACTACGTAGAGAATAGCATATGAAATTCGTTTTACAATACGTTATCATTAACTTTTACAGTTACGACAGAGCAATACAATTTTAAATAGCAGGACGGTTCACAGAATCATTTTGAGTACTAACACGTGCCACAACAATCATGTAGTACACCAGGTGGCACAGTTCAGAATAAACAGGGGTCGATTGCCACCGCTCACAGACCGCAGGTGCGACTAACTACGGGGACCTGATATTACTGGTTCTCCTCTAATAATTATTTTACATAAAAAGCTCACATTTATAAATAAAATTAAGTCAACCAGCTTTAAAATAAAATAGCTATGATTAAGCATATTGTAATTATTCATTTCGATTCATAAAACTATTTTATGTAACTATGTTTCAGTAATAACAAATTTTTACGGGTTTTGGTTTACTTTACTAAGTCATATTTTCTTTGCTCATTTGTTATGAGGATAAATAAACTACACATCTCTCAACACTAAAAACGTTTCACTTGTTGAGTGTTGTGAGAAGTTTTTTATTTACCCTGTTAATTGTAACTTCAATTTTTATGCTACTCAAGAATTAATTTATTTGTTATGACTATTGTTAATTATATTTGAATTATATTTTTTTCTCTCCTCTACGATAGGGTAACATAATATACGAAATTAGCAGGTGGTCTTTAGTAAGCCAGGTAACAGAGCCAGCTTTCCTTACCTCAGATACCTAAAGCTTATTTGTTGTCAATATAGGTGAATCACACGCAGGAGTGGCTACTGAACCACCGGCCCTCGGCATTATCTCGTGATGAACGAGAGAAACATGGCTGGTCAATGTCAAGGGTTCCGATTATAAAACCAGGCCGAGATAGGTTATTCAAAATAAAAATTTTGTTTTATGCTTTCCATTGTCTTTATGTTTATAACGTAGGAGTAAGAGGTTTAATTTAAATACATTCGCCAATAGTTAATTTTGATCATTGAACTGTTTAGCAAAGATTTCCCAAAAAT
>OY776116.1:84696504-84774004 GCA_963675035.1 Allygus modestus
CGACGGGGTATTATAATTATATAATCACCAACAGCGGAACCTTTACATAATTCAATAACAGGTAAAGCAGCTATATGTTTTACAATTCTTGCTACGTAGAAACAAGTGTACAATTATGGTAATAATAACAGTAACTTGGTAACTAATGGGTTATGCTCTGGTTACAACTACCGATTGCTTACTTCTGGTATATACCGTAACAAATATATTATGCGTAATAATACTTTTCGTGAAATACAATGAATACCTACATTAACTATGATTTCACAAAAATTCAGAAAATTTACAATAATATGACATTACTAGTGGCTTGAAGGACCAAAGCCCCTAACCTTCAATACTCTACCTTTTCTACTTTGAACACATGACATGTTTGTTCGTAAACAAAGTGGAATCTTACTCACATGTTTTAATGTAAACAAAACAGACATTTTTAAACCCCTATGCTTTTCTTATGGGGGACGTTTTACGTTGTTTCTCGTTTGCTGTTAACTTTTTGGAAATACTGCTATTTTTTCCGAGTCCCTGGGATTGAGACCTTTAATTTAAGCTGTCTCCCATCATCCTGCAACTTGCCGAACTCAATTTTGACGTAAAAATTTCGCTTACAGAATTATATATAAAGATAGTTGTTAAACATAACCTAGGAACTAATATGTGTTTTGTGCAATAAGGTCATGGTGGATTACCTGTTTAACTTGATTTGTATTGTGTTGGGTAGAATCTATATTATTATCAGTCTCGCGTGTGTTAATCACAGACCAAACAGTCTGGGGTCAGCAGATATGAGTTACCCAAACAACTAGAGTTACGTTGAGTGTAAACATATTTGAATGTACTATTATAGCAATAGTGTAAATTTGATCTCAGATGCGACAGTCTAGTCAACCGGCTGGCGTTACCGGCGCGGTAGCGGATGTTAGAGGTGTGTGGGTATAAAGGCGTGTGTTGTAATCATGCGCTAACTTATATAGACATTACAAAAGGAAGATAAGAGATTCGTCATTAAACAGCCTCTACACGTTCTATAGTTGCCTCTACTGTGAAGGTAGTTTGTTTGGTATACTGTATACTAACTTACTGACATTACCACTGTACTAATATAGTGTGTAGTTTTAATTTTATGTGACTAGTAAATTATTTTCATAAATACAAAAATCCGTATGAATCTATATTTTTAAATATATTAATCCTAAACAACGTATTGCTTCAGTTTAGTTTTGTAAAACGCATTGGTTTTAAGTAACTAACGTATTTGCATGAATAAATAAATGACAGTGATATAATCACGATTGCAGTTGACGCAATGCACTGTAATTCCATTAATTAGGTACCCGTTGACGCCGTTAGAGCTGAGTGTAACGATTACGTTTATGTTCATCCCAATAAAACTGCAGCCTCACATTCAACCGCAACTGCCGTTGTTGTCAGTCGGTTTTACAACATTGATCACGCTTTCTGTGTAATTAAATGAAATTACAAAAATGTATACTAAGTTTTATTTGGCATGTATTAGTTGGGAGGTACTCAATTTATTTCAAGTCTAAAGCCTTTTTATGTATCATAATGAAAATTCATATGTAGAGAGAGTGTAATCGTTCCGAAGGATATGTATTTCTTTTACTCTCTTCGTCTTTATAAGAAGAAATGTGGAGGCGTGATTAACACAATTTTAATGAATGCTGTAATGGTTGGCAAAAATATTTTATTTTTATTTAAAAACTAGCTAAAGGCTATATCAGTAGTTGAAGAATAAGTTTAGTACTGTAGTGATCTTCTATTCCACTCAACCTGGTGGCAAGAGGCACGAAAAGATCATTCCAGGCTCGAGGTCTAAGATCAGGAACCTAACTAACTTAAATAATACCAACGGGAACGACAACTGAACCGAGATATCGTTGATGTGAGACTACGATATCACTAGGATACAGTCAGCGCCAACTAGGGCAAAGTGAAGGGGAGTTCAAGATTTGTCTCCCACTGCAATTTAGTGATAGACATATAAATTTGTATGGTATCAGAGAAAAACAAATAAGGTGATGTTGAAAGCAGCGAAAATCACTGATTTCGTAAGTCACAGTTTCTTGTGAAATATCAGAGAAACATTTTAATTCTCTGATTTAGGTCACATCACGACTACACTTTTCCACGACGTTCGCGACAGATCCGGATGAATACAGCCAGGACAGGCACTAGTCAATGCCAATAAATGTTCTGACCCTACTCGGATAGATAAGTGAGGGGAAATTTAGAGGGAGCCAATACGGAATCGCCCTTATATTCTTCGCACTTAATCCGAGTTGACACTTCCTGTACCTTGTGTTCTCAGTGATGATGAATCCCCTGTAGCATCATAGTAATACCAAAAGCGATTAAAATACTCGGTAATGAACTTAGAGTTTTCGTAATTGGTTACTTCACCAGTACGAAAATATTGACTTAAAACACGATTCAAAACATTCTATGTTCTTCGTCAATGTGTTAACAGTTATTGAAACCTTAGGTCTCTAAATAATGAGAAATCAAATATAGAAATATTATGTTATTATAAATACTTAAAATATAAATCTGAAGTAATAAACGTAGTATTAATTGAGTAGTAACTCTGCGATCCTATTTCGCGCTTCGTTTGCGTTCCCACAATTTAACAATTACTTTTACTCGACGAACCAGATTTTATTCGTAAGGTATACCAAAGTCATAAAGGGAGAACTGATATGTCGTATTCAATCATGGATCAAAATAACTAAAGCTATATGAACAAATGAATCTAGATTAATCTAAACTATGAGTTTCTTAATATCATCCATTAAAAGAATTTATTTATTTATCATAATTTATTCTGATAGTAGACGAATATATTTTCATAGTGTTTTGTGTGTTTTAAAGACATTTTTGACCAGAGTATTTGTTCTTAAGAATCGTCGCCATACATGGACTAACGCCGCATAACCTGAAGGTTGGTAGGGCCAAATTCAATGTTTTTGAATAATATTTTGTGCCAACTACGTTTGACACAGGCTCATATTTTATGGTGTGTTTAACCAATAACTTGGGGTTTTGACATAATTAGTCAAGCCGCTTAATAGTTAAATCTAATAATGTGTATTAACTTTCCATGGTAAATTAGAATAGATGTATTTAGTATTTTAAATTATGATATTGTGCCGGAATACATCAGTTACTTCTTCATTGTGTTTCTGTTCAAACAAACAGATTGGAAGCCAACTATGGTTTTTATACATTTTTAATCAGTCGTGTACTTAAGGAGATGTTGGTGTCATTTTTATGCCAAAGTTATTATAAAAAATAATTTTATAATTTTTTATAATAAATAATACACAAAAAGCATGATTATTGTAATAATTATGTTCTTGGTGGCTCAAACGATTTGTCAAACTAAAACAGAATTTTAAAAAAACACAATAATATTTGCTGTATTACGATTGTTACATCAGCACTAGCAAAAACTTAACAGTAAATTAATCAATTGCAAAGTTCTTTGAGTGATAACACCTTCACATCAGGTCTATGATGGGAATAATTAATAATTAATTGAAATTCAGTGAGAAATATAAAGTGTACTTGATTGTTTATTCCATACAACACAATGCTTGTTTTTGCATTGGTAATTACCTCAATTGTAATTAATATACTGGTTAGGGTTTCTTGTACAGATCTTCTCTTGGAAATAAATGTTTAGTTAACAATTATTTTAAACGTTCAATTTACTTTGAGATATCAATCAAGTTATGATTACGGTTATGGCTCTTTTGGTTGTCAAGTTATTTCATCTTGCGAGAAAGTACTTGCTTAAAATGTTAATATATGTTTCTGTGAGTAATATTGTTCTTTAGTTGTGATGAGTTGGGTTATTGAATATAAAGCATAACAAGTCTAATTTTTACAATCATTAAGGTAAATTATTTGTTTGTATATTTGTTTGCTCATTAATTCAAGTTTAAAATATAATAATGTTAACAATAAGATAAACTATTTTGTTCAATACATTGCAGTTTTAGAAAACTGTTAAATGGAAAGGGCTAATAAATATTAATGACGGAATTCTAACAACAATTTTCCGATGATTACATGATTATTTCTTGCTACGAAGGTATTATAAATTAGTTAGTTACCTAAAGCCAAAGTGTAAATAAGGGAAGTACACTTATGTACATGTGACCCAAGTAAGAAGCGATTTACAGTAAGGTAATACACTCAATTTCTCTAATCACAATATGACTATTCCATAATCTTATCCTATCAGCCGTTTTTTTTATATACGAGTATTTTAAAAAAGAAATATTTTCTCAAAATATTTTTTTTTTAATTTAGTTAGTTTAATATTATATAGTTTTTGTAATGCAGTATTAGGAAACCCCAGCTTTGCTGCTAGTCACCTCTTCCACAAGCGGGAATATTGCGAAGGTTACCGGAAAGATAGGATGTAGCAGAAATGAAAGGGTGGGAAGGGACGGCAGCCAAATCGACCCCTCAGAGGGCCAATTCCCGTGCCCCTGTGACAGCTGGGATGAGGCTCTCAACAGGGGACCCTCATTTTGCCCTCCAACAGGTCAACTCAACTGACAGGGTATCCATGTACAACAGCCAGAGGCCATTCATTCTCAGGTTGGCAGGAGGGACCAAACCCGGAGATTCTGTCCCTAGCCGCTGCAAATGGAGGCACCAAAGGTGAAAGGGAAGTTAGTCATAATGGACAGCCAAAAGACTTACCATATTATGTAATGACAACCTCATTTGCTGTACCCAATGTCAGCCTCAAAACTGGTATAGACCAGTCTTAAGGTAGTCCTGGGACGTAATGCAGTATATTTAATAGGATATTCCATAGTCAACGTTTTTTGGTATTTATTTGTTTTTTGCACACCCACGCCCTTAAGTAAAGGAATAAATTAAATTATAAATAATATTTTAAAATAAAGGTTCATGCTTCCAACTAAATTCAAACGCTTTAAACTAAAAATATACACTAATTAAGTTCTTTGGAAAAACAATTAATTTAAAGGTAACCCCGCCTTTATAAATCTTTTAAAAAATCACGGAAGATCGATCTTCAAAGAAGATTATTTTGCCCTTGAAGTACAATATGTGAGTTTAAACATATCGTTAATTTGACTGGCAAGCTTTAAGATAGAAATATTATATAGAAGAAAAAAAACATATATTAGATATAACAAGTGACCACCATAACCATATCGTAATTATCTTTCTTCTTAGGTGTAATTTTCATGATACCAAATAAATCAGTTAGATATTTTAATTAAAAAATGTCATGCCATAGCTGGAATATAGATACAATAATAAAACTAATAATTTGTTTGTTCCGTAGATGAATATCCCTCCTGATTAATCCTATAAGACTGATGTACCTAGCTAGGCGTTGACATGGAGCCCTCCTAGCTACGCCAAACACTACTGCACTATGTGTTCAGTTGGCCACCAACTCAAACACAGCCACTGATATGTGATATGTGCTCAAGGGAAGGTACAGATAAAATTTATTGTAGGTGAAATGTGTGGACACTTTGACAATAAGTGGCAGCTCAAAATATTAATAAAATAAACGAGTCAATCAATTTTTGGCGATATATACTATCATGACGTTGAAATAAACCTGACGCCCAACGTTATAAATCTTTAAAAGAATCATTTACATATGTAACCATAAGATTTCATTTTAGGCTTTTAATTGTATCCGGTACTCCCAAGATTTCATATCCAAGACAAGACCTGAACTTTGTCTCTATAGGTAATACAAATACAAATATAGTAACGTGATAAATTTGTCAAACAAATGAATCCAAAGTCTTATTTGGTAATTGTTTAACAAACACTTATAACCCACACCATTGTTTCAATGAGCTATCTTATTAGAAGGTTTTCTAATAACATAGTTTAGATGTAGTATGTCGAACTATCTGAAATTATAGGTCGGAAACATAACCTGACTTTACCTTAAAATTTTCCATCTGTTTTAGCACGTCTGTTGCTAAATGCCTGGTTAAATATCGTTACCATTTTTGGGGGGCAATTAACTACAGAATTATGAGTACTTTAGCGAAACTTTAAGAGCGGTGGCTAGATAAGGTTAAAATAAGTTGTTTTTTTGTCATAAACATATTTATACCTATCCTAACATAACCGCTGCAGCGCACAATATAATCAGGTACAACACATCAATAAACATGTTTAATATTTCTTACCTC
Source organism: Allygus modestus (assembly GCA_963675035.1). NCBI lineage: Eukaryota > Metazoa > Arthropoda > Insecta > Hemiptera > Cicadellidae > Allygus > Allygus modestus. The sequence goes on from OY776116.1 coordinate 84,702,732, forward strand.
ATTTAGTTTTGGAATTATTAACTAAATGAACAACTCAACAACTGTTTCTCGTTTTTGGAGAAGATTATAAATTAAGTAGTGGTAGGCCTACATTAAAACGACACGCCCCTACTAAACAAGCGTTTCTTTGAAATTGGTTGTGATTAAATTCATACATAAACTAAAATGTAGGTTTAAAATTATTTACTATGATTTACAATCATTTTAATAGTGGATATATCAGTTAGTCTAAAAGTGATTGAGGCTAATTTCCAGGGTTTCCGATACCTTGGATCATTTAAAATGATTGAAATAAGACCTTTATAAATATATTAACCCATTAAAAAGATTGGATTTACATACAAATTTGTTTGTGACAGGAAGTATGTACAGGTTGCCATTTTAGACTCAAGTGGTCCGTTCGAAATATAATTTGCGGCATCGTTTTCTACTAACTAAGACCTTTATTTTGATGTACATGTCGACCTGCGCTGTCATTTATAATCGTCTTCTTACTCATCATGGGCTGTTCCCCTGATGAGATCAAAACACTCATAGTTGCTTCAAAAAGTAGATTTATATGAGTAGTATTTATATAGCAAGTCTTATTACTTTATCTGTAATGGTTTAACAAATATTAACCCGTTCCGGGACTTTTCTACCACACTGTATATTTGGTGTATATATTCGGCCTGTCAAGATATATGTTGACTTTGATAGTTAACAGTGTCCAACAATCTCTTGTTCAAGCCACGGCGTTATCGTCTTGTGAAAATATTTTCCGTTATTATAAAGAAAATAAATGTTACAGTTTTTGTTGACGACTAATATATCTCTTGATAACTCTGAATTTAATCTAAGCAAATGTAATTTACTGCTTTAAACTTTCTAACCAACCTAAGTAATACTTCACCTATCCATCAAACAGTTTAGTATTTATTTTCAGTTCAATATGGCAGCTGTTTGGAGAATGTTTTGGGCAAGGTTGGACCATGTTAACGGTTGTTTTAGCACGTATTTGTCTACAAACTAATCTTGATATATTAAGTATTTTTCATTACAAATTGCTTTAAAAGTGCTGATTAGTAGTCATTTTATTTTGAATGTTTTAACAATGACTATTCGATTTATAAGCTACGTTTATTTTTATAATTTCTGTTTTGTGGTGTATGAGGTGGGTGCCTGCAAGGTGTATCTGCAACATTCTTACCACTGCGTGCATTGAGTTGCGTCTTCCTATAACCGGGCGCTAGTTTCAACTGTACATTTTTAGACCAAGCGTTGAATTTTAGAAGGAAAACGTTTTTAAGTCGGAAATTTAAAAGTTGCCAAATAGAGTGTTAAACATTGGTATAATTATTCCTTTTTCTGCCAACTAAACAACTAATTGTTTTTAACGGTGTGGATGTATACAGACTTAAACGCCTGACCAGGTACCTGGGTTCGATAAAATGTGAAATTATAATACAAGACAAGTTATTTAAATAACCTTTTCATTAGCTAACTTTATGTTTCTAAAAGTTATTATACTTCTCAAAAATCAAAAAAGTTACATAAAAAATAACTAGGATCTGATGATTTGAACTATTTTTTCACAGGTCTTCAGGTCCCAAAATATGTTATACCTAGCGAACACAGAAGTCCAATATATTGGTCTTACTGTATATGTTCGCTGGTTGTACCCAGGGCTCTGTTACATTTCTTACCTGGCCGTTGGATATACCACCCGCGTGTTCGGAAAATTTTGGGTCAGAAGCTATGATGATAAACATTGGCCAAACACTAGTTGTTTTGTTTTTTGTTTCCTTAAACCCTTTGAACTAGATTAAAAATAAATATAAGGAATTAGGTATATCTTTGAAATGTGCTCAAAAAGAAAGAAATTAGTCATTTAAATCATTTTTTTAGCGAATTTCGCCTTTAGGGAAGAAGCTATTACCGTAGGTCTCATGGTAAGACTTAAGCCCGAGACCATGATAACTTTTTGTTTTGAGGTCCCCAGATGACAAAAACACTATTCGTTCAAATTTATATATACATGTATATATATATATATATATATATATATATATATATATATATATATATATATATATATATATATGTGTCCGTTAACACGATAACTTGAGTAAAAAATGTTCGATTTCGATGAAATTTGGGTCAAATGTGTAAAGTCACATTCATGATTTAAAGTTCGAAAACCATAAAAATCGGACCATGGGAAGGGGGGTTTATGGGGGTTTTAAATTTTCCAAAAATAAGTTTTTTGCACTTTTCACCCTAAAACTTTTAAAACACTCAATTTTGGTTTTGAGCATTTTGTAGAGCTTAAAAAAATAAATAATATAGTATTTTGAATTATTAACCTAGGTTAAGTGGTTGGAGAGAAAATCCAACAAAAACCTGCTCATAAAATCTCCCATGTTAATCTTATGGGAAAAAGGTTTTTGGCTATTCCTCAGTTAATTTTAATGTAAACTTCACATTTGCTTTTACAGATCGATTCAGCTCTACAAAACAATCATTTTTGTGTTTAAATTTTGAATCTACGTCCAACCGTTGCAGAGATATTCAAAATGGCTAACACAGTACGTTGTCCAATGTTATCCTTACGGAGAATAAATAAAATTTGATATCTCGATTATTTATGAATGTATATTGATGAAACTTGGTATGTGGCTTCACGTAGTACTGGTATAATGATATTTGCACAAACAATTGATTTTTTGTTGATTATCCCAGGAGCAGCAAATCTGCAAACTCAGCCCTAATGTTATTCTTATGGAGAATAAGTAATGTTTTATATCTCCCTTAATTATGAACATAAATTAATAAAACTTAGTATGTAGCTTTACTTGGTTGAGTTATATTGATAATTGCATAAAAACACATATTTTGTGTTCCTTGTTGCAGCAAACCTGCGTACTCAGCCCTAATGTTATTCTTATAGAGAATAAATAAAATGTTATAGATCACTTATTTATTTATGTACTTTTATGAAACTTGGTAAGTGGCTTTATGTGGTAGAGAGAAACATATGCATGCATTGGAAATTCGCTGAGTACGCAGGTTTGCTGCGACGGGGGTATTTATTTAGTTAAAATATGGCTGTAAGTCCAGGGTATATATATTGCTAACGGCAAAGATCTCTGCGTGTAAAGCTTGAAGCACACTGGGCAACTCTCGCAGAAGCGCGGCGCGGCGCGGCGGAAGAACTTCCACTGCTCTCTAGAAAAGTTACTTGCATGTTATCTGATGAGAGTAAGCACACCTAGCGACTCTCGCGGAAGCGGAAGAGAAGCGCGGCGCGGTTGAAAACTTCTTCTCGAATCCGCCGGGGGGAATTCGAAGTGGAAGTTTTTCGCCGCGCCGCGCCGCGCCTTCTCAGGGTTGCTAGGTGTGCTCAGGGAAGACCCGCGGAAACGGCGACGACCGTGCCCTTTGGATGTTTTCGGAACGTCTCCTATGTTCTCCATCGTCCCGGTTCCGTGGTTCCACCATCGACGTAAATACTACATATTGTAAAGTATTTACATCGATGGGTGCCACATGGTCTGTACAGTATACTGAATAATTGTTTTAGTGAATTTCTTCTAAAACATAAAAAACTCTTTTTGAAAAAACATCCGATTTCGATTAAATTTGGCCCAAATGTGTAAAGCAACTTTATGACTTTGAGTTTGAAAACCAGAAATAACGGACCGTGGGAAGAGGGTTTTATGGGGATTTGAAATTTTCAAAAAAATCTGTTGTTTGCATTTTTTCCCCTAAGATTTTTAAAACCCTCAATTTTGGTAGCTGTATGTATGTATAGAGCTTACAAAAAACAAATAATATAGTATTTTGTATCATATGGGTTAAGTGATTTGGAGAAAATCCAAAAAAGTGTTTATACAATTTTTCATGTTAATCTTATAGGGAAAATGTATTTAGCTTTTGCTCAGTTTATTTTACTAAAAACTTCACATTTGTTTTTACAAATAAGTTCAGCTCTGCAAAACAATCATTTTGGTGTTTTTAATTGTGATTCTACGACCAACCGTTACAGATATATTCAAAGTGTTTCAACACAGTCAGTTGTTCAATGTTATCTTTATGGAGAGCAAATCAAATTTTTTATCTCTATTATTTATGAATGTGTATACCTACTATTTGCCTAATACCTGGTACTGGTTTCAATGACAGAGAGACAGACAGACAGATAGACACACAGACATCACGTAAAAATCACTTTACTCTTAATAAACTGAAATCCCCACGAGGGTTAAGATTATAAATATTTAATAGGAAAGACATTTTTCGTGACTAAGAATTGCCACAAAACGGTGAAAATATTAAAATATATAATTAATCCATGTCGATAACGTAGACAGCTACCTAAGGGTGAATAATATAAAAATATATTATTATAATATATAATTAAATTAAAATACCCCCGTCGCAGCAAACCTGCGTACTCAGCGAATTTCCAATACATATATATATATGTGACTAACTACTACATAGAGCTATTTACCAAGTTTCACAAAAATACATCCATAAATAAGTGATATATAGCATTTTATTTATTCTCCATAAGAATAACATTAGGGTTGAGGACGCAGGTTTGCTGCAACGAGGAAGATAAGTAATGTGTTTCTTTTGCAAATATCAATACAACTGAACCAGGTGAAGCTACATACCAAGTTATCTTAATGTAGGTTCATAATTAAGGGAGATATACAACTTTACTTATTCACCATATGAATAACATGGGGGCCGAGGATGCAGGTTTGCTGCTACGGGGACTATCAACAAAAAAATCTTGTTTTTGTGCTAATATCAATATACCACACGTAGTTGAAGCCACATACCAAGTTTCATCAATATACATTCATAAATAATCGAGATATAGAATTTTATTTATTCTCCATAAGGATAACATTGGACAACGTACTGTGTTTAGCACTTTGAATATCTCTGCAACGGTTGGACGTAGAACAACGATTAAAACACCAAAATGTTTGTTTTGTTGATCTAAACACATGAATAAACAGAAATGTGAAGTTTGTAGTAAAAATATCTGGGAGAAATCTAAAAACCTTTTTCCCATAATATTAAAACATGGCACACGTTTTTTTTGATTTTCTCCGCAACCACTCAACCTAGGTTAGTGATTCAAAGTACTAAATTTTTTTAAGCTCTATAAAATGGTTATAACCAAAATTGAGTGTTTTTAACATTTTGGGGTCAAATTTTCAAAAAAACTTTTGGAAAATTGTAAACCCCCATAAAACTCCCTTCCCATAGTGCGATCGATCTGGATTTCGAACTTAAAGCCATAAATGCTACTCTCCACATTTGTGCCAAATTTCATCAAAATCGGGCGTTTCTTTCAAAAGTTATTGCGGTAACGGACATATATATATATATATATATAAATTTGAACGAATAGTGTTTTTGGCATCTGGGGACCTCAAAACGAAAAGTTATCGTGGTCTCAGGCTTAAGTCTTACCATGCCACCTACGGTAATAGCTTCTTCCTTATAGGGGAAATTCGCTAAAACCAAAAAAAATTATAAAATTATAATAAAATAAAATTATAAAAAATTCAAAATTACATTATTATGTATATTATATACATAATATATAATTAAATTTTTTATTAGGACAGATAGGGGAAAATTGATTTTTTGTTGATTATCCTCTTAGCAGCAAACCTGCAAACTCATCCCTAATATGTTATTGATTGTGACAAATATTTTAATTCATAGGACATATTTTCAATTGTGGTTTTGAAAATTAGTATTAGTGGAATTGTAATCTAGTAAGTGGTATAAGATACTGTATTATGCATTGCACGAACGTAAAAACATCCGTAAATAAATAAAATATGATGACACTGCAGCCTTAAAATATGTAATTCGGACCTTTAGCCTCAAAATTCTGACTATTTTAATCCTGAATTAGCGCTTTTCAATACAGTTTTTCAGTTATTTCGTAATTTATACTTTTATACAAGGAATTGTAATCTAGTAAGTTGTATAAGATAGTGTAATATGCATTGCACGAACTTAAAAACATACCAACAACACAATACGACAAACATGAAATGGCAAATAATTTCGTTGATAGGTTTTAGTTGTTAAGAATGCAATTATAAAAAATAAATCAGATTTTTATTGTACTTGCACAACAAATATTTGTTGTTGATTTTTATATAGCAGCAAACCTGCATACTCAGCCATAAGGGAGTTAAACTTCAGTTAAATAATAAATTAAATATTGCACTGTTTGTAAAAACAAATTATTAGTGAATAGGCAATAGGCCTACTCATTTGGAATTCATTTAATTTATTTTGTAATTTAGTAGTAGTAAATACAAATTAATATTACAAGTTTTAAACTTTATTTTCCGTCGCGGGTTCACGTCTGCGGAAGTTTCGTGCCAAACCGCGCCACGTGTGCTTAGCCCCCTCTGGAGAAGTGAAGCCACCACGCCGCGCCGCGCCGCCCGCTCTTCTGTGAGAGTTGCTAAGTGTGCTTCAACAATAACAATTAAGACCCCTGTGGGGGGCTTCGCCCCCAGGAAGCTGTTTGGCCTTAGTATAAATAAAGTGGTGTCATATAAAGTGGCCCAGAACCGACACATTATAACTACTCATACTATGAATTCTTCAGAAAAATCAGCAGATGTTTAAAATTGGAGGGGGTTAAATATATAAATATTAGGTTTTAGCGAATTTTCCCTATAGGGATTAGCGAATTTCCCCTATAGGGAAGAAGCGATTACCGTAGGTCTCATGGTAAGACTTAAGCCCGAGACCATGATAACTTTTTTTTTGAGGTCCCCAGATGCCAAAAACACTATTCGTTCGTATTGATATTTGCACACAAAATTGATTTTTTATTGATTATCCTCTTAGCAGCAAACCTGCAAACTCATCTCTAATGTTATTCTTATGGAGAATACGTAAAGCTTTATATATCCCTTAATTGTGAACATAAATTATTAAAACAACTTGGTATGTAGCCCCTTACCTGGTTGAGTTATATTGATAATTGTAACAAAACTTTATCTTCCTTGTTGCAGCAAACCTGCGTTCTCACCCCTAATGTTATTCTTATGGAGAATAAATAAAATGCTATATATCACTTATTTATACATTTATTTTTATGACACTTGGTAAGTGGCTTTATGTGGTAGTAACAAATATATTAATTCATAGGAAATTCACTTGAGTACGCAGCTTTGCTGCGACGGGGGTGTTATAATAAATGTCTGTGGATAAATTTAAAGTTTGTATTTTGTGATCAAAACAGAACCTAGTCCAGAACTATTCGTTGAATTGACATTCTTCTCATGTTTCCAACCTTTTAGAAAAATTAAATAAAGATTTTAAGCATTGAATTAGGTAAATATTAATAAATGTCAACATCTCCCTCTGTTCCGTTATAAAGCAAAGCCCCCTGTTCTAATTCAGCTAACCTTTTGCATGAAGGAAGATAATATATGTAGTCTTTATATAGACTTCACCCAATGGTATTCTAAGACGTATTCATATGTTTTATGATTACCGCGGCAACAGCAATAACATTTTCAAATTATCTGCATCTTTTTATCATGAAGTCCCGGTGCGAAGATGGCACTAACAATAGAACAGAAAATAACGAAATTATGTTACAATCTTGAATAAGTTGATTTATCCGACATAATATATCCTTCTTGCAATTTATATGTAAAATTATGTTTTTTTACGATACCAGTTAAGGCCGTTATTATTAAGATTATTAGTAAAAATTGGAACTTTCTAGAAATTATCCAGATAACTCAGATTTCAAGTTAAATTCCTAGGTAAATTGGGTATTCTTTGTTTAAATTACATTGTTGGTGATAGTGAGTTCATCTTTTTTAAGAGATTACTGCGGAAATTTTCATCACTGATTAGTAAAACCAAGTTTCTAGATCCCGAAACGTCGTGCAACTTTTTTACTAATCAATGATGAAAAATGTCCGCAATATTCTCTTAAACGACATAAATTGTGTAGTTTTTCATGAAATAAAAACGAGTTCGCACGCAGCACGCTGACGTGAAGGAAGTAAATTTCCACTGATAAAACCTTTAAAAGTCAAAACCAGTATAAAAACATACATTACCAATTTTATTGAAATCTGAAAACATTGATTTGTTGGCTGTTCTAATGCTCCTGGTTTCATTTACCTGCAATGCTAGGAGTAGAATTTTGCGCATTATAAGGTTAGGATAAGATCCAGTCAGGCTTGAAAGTAGGCACGAGGTTGCTGGGGATGATACAAATACACCAACAAATGAATGACATGCTTTTCTAATGTAAAAACTTCATAATACAACATACTTTGTTTAGCCGATATACATTTTCTTTAATAACTCGGTAAATATTTACGATAGAATGACGAAAGAGGTCTTCGTCATTCACTTCACTTATTCCCATCTAATTCCCATTAATTTTACGTTTGGGGCTTTTCTGACCCTTTTTCGAAATTTGAAAGAATAATCCCCCAAAAAAGGGGTTTAGAGTTTTACGATTGTTTTGCCCAACGATCTTGTCCAACTCATTATAGAAAGGAACGTCCCTACCAAATTTGAAGTAAATCGGACAACAAATGTGACCGCTAGGGTGCACACACAATCACACACACACACACACACACACACACACACACACACACACACACACACACACACGCGACACGCGACACGCGACACGCGACACGCGACACGCGACACGCGACACGCGACACGCGACACGCGACACGCGACACGCGACACGCGACACGCGACACGCGACACGCGACACGCGACACGCGACACGCGACACGCGACACGCGACACGCGACACGCGACACGCGACACGCGACACGCGACACGCGACACGCGACACGCGACACGCGACACGCGACACGCGACACGCGACACGCGACACGCGACACGCGACACGCGACACGCGACACGCGACACGCGACACGCGACACGCGACACGCGACACGCGACACGCGACACGCGACACGCGACACGCGAGACGCGAGACGCGAGACGCGAGACGCGAGACGCGAGACGCGAGACGCGAGACGCGAGACGCGAGACGCGAGACGCGAGACGCGAGACGCGAGACGCGAGACGCGAGACGCGAGACGCGAGACGCGAGTCGCGAGACGCGAGACGCGAGACACGAGACGCGAGACACGAGACACGAGACACGGCTTAAGTTTGACCGTGCTAATAGTTCACTTTCCATAGGAAATTCACTAATATATACAAATTGGAGTCTTGAAGAAGCTACGTCCTGTTTATTAGGGAAGAGAGTTATAATTTTACTTAGATTTAGATTGCATAACAATATCACCTCGATGGCTATTGACCCAGGCAAGTAACTTAAATATTGTTATAGACTAATACATAGTTTCCACTTGTATATACAGTGTAAATTCCATGAGGAGGGTGAACGTAGGGTAGTGTGTTGGCCCATGCACAACTGTTATACACACACCTGCGGTCAGTACGATGGGCGATATAGGCCAACTTGCGGTCGGAAACATCTGTTTTCTAGTACGTAATATCTACAACACGACTTGAACTTGTAGAATTACATTTGCAATACAACTGGCAACATGGTATATATTCATGAAGGGGTGTTTTACATCATAATTACCATTGTTAATGTTGGACAGTTTCACAATGAACATAACTGCATGTAGTTTATTGTAAGATATGGTACTAATTAACGAAATTAGCGTTGGAATCCATAAAGCAATCAGTAAAGATTATTGTCGTGCTAATATTGTGCTATCAAATATTAAATTATATCTGATTGTATCGTGTTACAGCAATGCGTAATCATATGGCAAGAACAAATATAGATAAAATCGTTCAATTGTCTCTCGCTTTTGATGAAAAAATATTGATAAAAACCGAATACTATACCATACAATGTTTAATCTATATGCAGAAGATTATGGCGTATTTAATGTGCTAAATTAGGATGTATAAGAATTGAGTTCAATCACAGGTATAAGTCTTTAATTCAAGGACGCTATATGCAGTAGTATGGGTCATATTACTTTAATGTTTTGTTTAGTTACAAAATTTTAAAAACTAATAATTTTATTTATCGCGTACTACTCTCCTAAATAACTTGTAGATTATAGTTCGTGAGGACCAAAAGCATGATAATTGTAAATATTGATCATTAAACTGAACTAATTTGCTACAGTTATCATCGATGCAAACAGGGCGTTTAATTACCTACTATAAACGGTCTGATTGCGGCAATAGTCCTTGGATATGGCATACATTTTTCATAAAAAAATTGTATATTGGCTAAATCATTTTCGAATCAATCATTTTGTAATTTCAACCAATAATCATAAAACGACTGTTGTCATTTTTACGAGGCATGCAGTCTGCATACCTTTATACAATTATTAGTGAATTTCCTATGGAAAAGTGAACTATTAGCATGACCCGCACGGTGAAACTTAAGCCTGGTACCACCATATAGAAGTTTCTAACGTGACCCCCTGTACACGTTTTGGGGGGTCGCTAGAAACTTTATATTTGTGTGTGTGTGTGTGTGTGTGTGTGTGTGTGTGTGTGTGTGCGTGTGTTTGCACTCTAGCAGTTGCAATTTTTGCCCGATTTACTTGACATTTGGCAGAAAGCTTCTCCCGCCTGTAAACATTTGGACAAGTTCGTTGGGCAAAACAATCGGACAACTCTGACCCCCTTTTTGGGGATTTGAATTTTTCAAATTTTGAGTTTCGGGCCCAAAAAGGGTCAGAAAAGCCCCGAATGTAACATTATTGCATATTAAATAATTTTTCGTATAATGCCAACAACTATAAGGCCTCTCTCATCATTCTAGCACAAGTATTTACCGAGTTAATTGTCTTAACACTGTACGTAGATAAATAAATTACCTAATATTTCATATTGTAGTAGGATTAAATAAATTAAAATATTATCTAACAACTAATCTTGTTTTATTGAGATAAAAGAATCATTCTTAATCTAAAGGGACCCACAACCCAATCATACGTTGCTAAACAAAATAACTTGTTTAACGTTTGTCTTATACATATTTTTTTACATAATCAGTTGTTTTTCTTTACTAAATAATGACATAGCATCTTAAAAATTATTTTACAGACAAACTTAATTGTAAACATTGTATCGTATCCCTGAAATTCATCATTAATTTGTTTATTCATTTTTGTTAAAGTGAACACGTAAACCACTAATATCAAATTGTTACATGGCCTTTAAAACCACTACCTTTGAAGTAACTACAAACTTTCAATGTAAGTTTATGGGTGCTTTCATTTGGGTTGATTGAATACAGCTTATAGGCAAATTTTACTGTGGTAGAAATTTAGGTCAGTTTTTCAGCTTTCAATACCTACACGTTATAGCACAGATTAATTCTGGAATTATAGATATAATATAAGAGAATGCATGAGTACAACAATACCGTTGCATGTAGTTTTCAGATTAACATATTTTTAATTTAGAATAATCCTAATTGTTATCAACTTTGGGGATTTAGTATCATATATATATTGGTTTATTTAATCAAAGCTTTATATTCAAAAACACATTTTTATTTACGTCATTCTTGTGTCCAACTTTAAACAACATGACCTATGGTCAAAGCGTAATTTACGTAAGGGTTTAGCAAGGAATTAATTTTAGAGAATGTCCAACAAATGAAATCAAACCAGTTTCTCCACTGCTGATATCAGACCATAGGCCTATATCCAATAAATTTTAAGAATCACTGTAATAAAAAGAGCTCATGTAGTTACTGTACTACCTTTTTAAAGTAAAAAGTTGTTCATTTTAGGGAATTAAGAAGAGAGAGTTATGAAAATACTATGCAGTTATATGCTCCAATTGGCAGGTACAGGCAAATATTTTACAAATAACGGAATAATTTTCTACAGATGAAAGGAAATGTCGCTCCATTTTCTCCATCTTGACGTGCAGTTGTATAAGCAGCACCATTCGCCAATAATTAATTTAAAATACAACAAAACAAGGCATTTTTAATACAAATACGAAGATTAAAAGCTAAATCTGTCAACACACAGTTAGAATCCAGAGCAAGTTTATTCAGCAGTAATCTCTGAAGAACAACGATGAGTAGACGAGTGAGACGATATCCCGCAAAATATAACCTGTGTCTAACAGGGAGGGGATAATCAGCTGTTAAACATATGTTACAGTACGATTTTCCGCACGGCCAGCCGGCGCCACCTTACACGGTTTCGCGCCATCGCTTTTGCCCATTCCGCCTGCAAGATAATAGAATCCGGCTGCAACCCCGCAACACGTATCGGAAAGCTGCACCCGTGCCTTACGGGCAGCGCGCGATCCAGTTCATCTACGTCATCGATATCGTGCAGACGATATCGATGTATAATTATGAAAAGTGTTCATTTTGTTATAAATTATAGTGGGAAATATAAGAAGCTGCCCAAGAAATACATGTTGGAAAGAATAAAAAATACTTTTTTTTAGCCAACCCTGAAAAAGCAAAGATATATATTTAAACAACGGGATCTAGAGTTCTACTGCACCGATTTTCATGTTTTAATCATTGCTAATCTCTGATTACATCCAGTCTGCACAAACTCATGATAGTTTGGTCATTTATTTATGATGTATGAGTAAAAAGTAAACTATCATGTTTACACAAATTACTTAAAACATATACAGGTTTTTCGTTTAACTTTTGAGTGAGAGTTTTATTACTTTTTTCAACAAACGCTTATTAGCAGGTTGTATTAAATGGTCTAAACTTAAATTATAAGACCATCCAGTTTGGTAGATTTCCTCACCGTTTTTGAATTACAGGTTAAAGCCTATAGCCTTATAGGGCTTATATGGGCTTATGGACGACGGCGGGCTTTCTCACTCGTGCCATTCTCGTACATAGAGTTCATATTTCCGTTGAGTTTGTGATTTTTTATACCGTTTATACGGAGGCTGAACTTTTATGTTTTTGGTACCAGAGTGTGAGGAATGGCCCGAGTCGACACGCCACTGCCCTGCTATGACCTTGATAATATATCCAGGTTCAGTGTCACGACCTTCTATGCGCAGGAAGTGCCCTGAAATAGTTACTGCTATATTTTAGAGTAACTGTTCCTTCGAGGAATGCCGCCAATGCCAGGTAACAGTTACTGCTTTAGTTTAAAGTAACCGTTTTATCGTCTGCTTCACATCCTACATTTGCAATTCCAGTAGTATTTTTACTCAACAACCTCATATTTATTAATCAAAAATAAAGAACAAATGTTTACCAGATGCAGATTTTTATTGTGATAACCTTTTCTATGATATAAATTAGTAATTTATATCGCAATAAAATACAAAATCATTTATTTTTCATTGACGTTTTACATGTATTATTGTAATTGACAAAATTATATAGGTACTATAAGCTGATGCAAATAACAACTTAGCTGTGATTAGTCTTCACAAAATAAATAATAGGCAGTGCATAAAACTGGTAGTATTAGGCTATAAGGCAAATCTGGTCATCTATCACTAAAACATCCACATTTGTAAAAGTGAAAATCGAACCTAACAGATAAATAAAATATAAGTGTCAATAAAAAATATCGCTTCAATTTAGTTATACCGCACCAAATAATCTATTATTTTATTATTAAGGTAAACTGTCATAAAATATCTTAATATCAACTAATAAAAAAACACCTAGAAAACAACCGAGCATTGAAACTGTTACATTACACACTGTTACTTATTTAACCGTGGAACACAGAAAGGAACGGGTGAATAATAGTTGTAACAGTGACACCTATCCAACGCTGGTGCGCATGCGCAACAGCTTCGGCATATCCTGCGCGTAGAAGGTCGTTCAGTGCCGCCTATCCCCTCCTCCCGTCTCTCAAGTATAAAAACTCTTCGCACACCAGTCACTAGTGATGGGACAAACGACTGATTTTAACCATCCGATGAATCATCCGATGGTTTTTCCATTCATCCAATCCTTTCAGATGGATGATTCATCGGATGGTTTCTCATTGGTAGTGGGGGTACTGCCGATTGCCGAGCTTCCCGCGCTGAGGTTCGGAGGATTCACCTGTTCAGTGGACGGATAGATAAAACATCCAAACGCGGGGTTCAGATGGTTCGCCTGATTCATCCATTCATCGGATGGTTTCTCATTGGCAGTGGGGCAGCTGCTTGCGCTGCTGTGTGGAGGATTCATCTGTTTAATGTATGGATAGGTGAATCATCCGTACACGGGTGTTTTAGATGTTTCGCGTGAATGAATAGGCCTAGTTCATTGTTTGACTGTTGGCTTCAGCTTATTTATGTAATATACTCCGATTAAACTGCTTTAATTCCTCCAACATTAAATTTATTTGGCAAAATATCCGCTTCATATGTTTAACGGATTAATAGATGAATCGCCCATTTTCGGGTTTTAGATATTTCACCTGAATGAATAATTGTATGATAATATGGTTGTTTCAGCCTATAAATCTACTTCACACCGATCTGATGAATTAAGAGTTTTAATTCCTCCAACTTTTAATTGAACATTTTCTTGTCAACAATAATTATTAATTGACATCAAATCGCCCAATATTTATTGTAACTGATATTTAATTAAAATGTTGTAAAATAAACACCATTTTTTGAACAACATTTTATTTACGATCGTAATCCTGCGATTTTGATATGTACATGGATTTTTTCAACAACAAAACCACCGCATAGATTATTATAATAAAGTGTTTATATAACAAATAAACCTTTGATTAGTAATCAGATTAAGTAATCCTATACATAACATCTAAAGTTTAACCTACTACTGCCGTGCTGTCAGGAATAAAATTAAAAACTACTCAACACACGCAGATGGCAGCTAGATGAATAAATATTATCAGATGTTTCTAACGCAAGGGAATGAATTGTCCAAACGGATGGTTTTCTGAATGGATGAAACTACGGGAACAGATGGTTCATCCGTAAATGAATGGATGAATCATCCAGATGAAAACTAGAGTTTCCATCGGATGAATGAATTGCCGCTCAACAACCGGATGAATCGTTTGTTTTCATCCGATGGTTCCCATCACTACCAGTCACCAGTCCAGCTCATCTCGCCTCCGGGTACACAGAGGTACGTCACAAGACTGATCTTTGTATATAATATCTTGTTCTTATTTAAGAAAAGGTACCATGGAGACGGAGCCATACTATTTTATTTGATTTGTTTCGCAGGTAAATAAGGTGTCCACTCTAAATAAAATCTTCATTCAATGGTTCTAGTCACTGCTTGAAGAAATCATCTCTTGATACTTTACCTTGGAAGTACAACAGAATACATAATGTGCCTTGTGATGATTCTTTTGTTTTGATTTGAAACTCCATAAGCCCATGTTAAAATTTCCAATTTTCAAATGATAATTTTTACAAAATATGAATTTTTCAGGGGTTTCAAGCCAGGGGTAACAAGTCTAAAGGAAATTATTGTTCTCATAGTTTACATAAATTGACATAGTTATTAAAATTCACAGCGAATTATTAGTGAATTTCCTATGGAAAGTGATCTATTAGTATGACCCGCATGGTGAAACTTAAGCCCGGAACCACCATAGAAGTTCCAAACGTGACCCCCTGAACACGTTTTAGGGGTCCGTTATATATATATATATATATATATATATGTATATATATATATATGTATATATATATATATATATATATATATATATATATAGACATAATATATATGTGTGTGTGTGTATGCACTCTAGCGGTCGCATTTTTTGTCCGATTTACTTCAAATCTGGTAGGGACGTTCCTTTCTATAATCAGTTGGACAAGTTCGTTGGGCAACACAATCGGAAAACTCTAAACCCCTTTTTTAGAGATTAATCTTTCAAATTTCGAATTTTTGGGCCCAAAAAGGGTCAGAAAAGCCCCGGATGTGAAATTAATGGATGTAAAAAGATGGGAATTAGTGTGGCGAAACTTTTAAGCCCTCTCTCGTCATTCTAGCATATATATTTACCCAGTTATTAAAGGAAATGTGGATTGACCAAACACAGTACGTTGTCTTATGGGGGTTTTACATTAGAAAAACCTGTTATTCATTTGTTGGTGTACTTTTATCCTCCCCAGCAACCTCACGCCTACTTTCAAGCCTGACTGGACCTTCTCCTAACCTTATAATGCGCAAAATTGTATTCCCAGCATTGCAGGTAAATTAAACCAGGAGCATCAGAACAGCCAAAAAATCAATGTTTTCAGATTTCAATAAAAATTGGAATAAATGTATGTTTTATACTGATTTTGAGTTTTATAAGATTTTTATATGGAAATTCACTTCCATCAAGTCAGCGTGCTGCGTGCGTACTCGTTTTTATATTGGACCAAACCTACTGAAGGAATAACTTGTATTGCATTTTATAAGTTAAAAAAACGCTAGATATTTTGACAAATATTATCCATACTATTAAAATATACCGAGTGTCCCATAAAGGACCCCCCCTCTTAATTTTTGAACAATTGTACATTTTCAAACAATCTTTGGTAAATGTCACTAGCATAAGTCAAAGTAATTTTTTAAGTGGTTAAGGGTTTCAACCCTCACCCCTAAATAGCATAGGTTTTTAAAGGTTTTTAGAAATCAACCCCTAACAAGTTGCATATAATTTTAAAGAGGATAAAAAAAATTAATGCCGCAAACTAGACCTCTCTATATTTATTTAATCTATTGTTATGGCCAGCCAAAAATGTATTGATTTTGTTATTTAAACTGCTAAGATTCGCCTCTTTACCAAAAATCAGATACAAAGCGGGCAAATCCAACTTTCCCTTGATCATACCTTTGAACAAAGACCATTTAAAGTACAATAAAGTAATTTTAAAACCTTCTTTATTTTTGCCAAGAGGCGAATGGAGTTCTTTGTGCAACTTGTTAGGGGTTGCTATTTAAAAAAAACTACCCCCAGCAACCCCAATTTAGGGGTCGAGCGTTGACACCCTTAACCATTTAAAAAAAAATACTTTGACTTATGCTAGTGACATTTACCAAAGATTGTTTGAAAATTTACAGTCGTTCAAAAATTAAGGGCGGGGGACGTTTATGGGGCATCCGGTATGTACTACCTGTGATATTACAGTGTTATGTTTTAAAATTACTTAGCGATATTTATTTTTTTTTTTTACAATCCTTAAATGAACAATAAATAATAAAAATGTGACAAATTTCATAGTTAAATAATTAAAAACATGTCAGGTTAGGCATTTTAGTCAACAATTTACAAGAAATTGTGTTACTATAAATATAATATCACAAATGTTATACAAGTTTGTGGACACACTACATCAATCATTTAATTTTGTAACTAAATTGCATATATCATCATTTCCACTATTTGTTTTACAGAATTCTTCATTCAAGAGGGCTTCAAATACTAACAAACGTACATATCACTCAGGAGCAAAGAGGACTGGCTCCTTATTTTTAAAGTTCAACAGAAGCAAGACAACTCCGAGCACATTTTAAGAACTGAAAATATATCAGTTTTGAATAAGATATAATCAGACAGAAAAACAGTTGAACTAAAACAAGAATAGTAAAATTATTAATGTGAGTATAATAAGTATGAATAACTAAAGTTGTAGAAAACGTAAATTATTAAAATTAAAGTAGGTCTATTTGCAAAGTAATTGTAACCTTACTAAACCTACAACTATTTGATATATAGGTATATAATTTGTTGTTTATTTTTTCTGGTGTGCCAAAAATCAAATAACTGTGGGAATTTAAGAATCTTGTGCATTGAGCTCTTTCTTCCTACTCCGATTTCGGAAATTTTTGCCAAGTAACATTGGCATTAAAGGAAAGAAATGTTATTATTGTGGAATAGGTATTATCATACAAAAATTTCATCTTAAATCCATAATGTTTAAAGTGCTATAAAATTGAACAAAAAACTTTAAACATTCCATGTGTGTTTAATATTATTAAAAACTAGATGGGGCGTATTCCCATCTCTTTTTTCATCAGATTTGCTCAGCTTTAATAAATTAAACTGCTCAGCTGATCAAATTGTAATGTTTTAAAATTTATCTCATTTGCCATTTTACTTTATTCATGCCTTTATCACTTAATCACTGTTTAAGACACTGGCTCAACTAGGATGTATTTTAAGGCAATTTGAATGAATTATAAGAGAAGTTTTCACAGAAAACAAATATTTTTCCTTTAAATTTATTTCAAATATGGAGTAATAGATCGCAGTATAGCGAGTTTCATCTACAGTTCCTAATACAGTTTAACTTTATGTACATGTGTCCAGAGCTTTGACTGTCCAAAACTTTATGGTGTTGTTTGTCAAGTCAAAACAAGCAAATGATGCAATAACATGTGTCCAATCTCATTTAATTTTCTGAATGTGAGACTGTGTGTTCTATAGAAAAAACTTAATATCTCACAAACCCTTCAACATAAAACTATAAATCTTGGTATGAGTATTGGTCTAAATTAGTTTCAAACAAGCTGATTACCTCTGCTTCACACAAAGAATTCAGGAATGAATAGCTGATATCAAATTGTTGCTGCAACTACAACTGTTTCTGAACTATTAAACATATTGCTCATAAGAATAATATGGAAACTTTCAAGTCAAATGGGGCGAAGTATATTGAACTGAGGGAGACAAATGTTATTCCATGACTTCTACCGAGAAATCCCTTTAATTTGACACCTCAATCATCAAAATCGGTTCATAAATAAAAGAGTTTTGCTGTTCGGAATTAGTATAATATATTCCTTAAATATTTTATTACTATGGAAAATTCCATTTCAAAATAACGGTAGTTCAAAATTTTTAATCTTATCTTGTTCTATTTTTTTTATCCAAAAATATGTATTACATTTTATTACATCCCCAAAAAAATGAACAAAAAACAAAAAAATGTAAAATGTTATAAACATATAAATGTGTAATTTGATAAAGATATAAATATGTACGAGGACTTTTTAAAGACAGTTTTAACGATGTGTAATTTTTGAAATCAGATGTTGGATAGTGGATAAGAAAAAACTCAATTTATTTGTCAGAGGTAGGGTTACTTTGCTGCACCAGATGATATCCCTACTTGGCCACAAACATTGAAGTTATACGATCACATTCCATAAAACACATGTTATATTACATTACAGTGGAGTCTCACAAACTCGACACAATGTGGACTACGACCCTGTCGAGTTTGTGGAATGTCGAGTTATCCAGAATTACATTGGGAGGGGAGGAAAACATATTATTTAGCTGTAAATTGTGTACTGAATTAGATTTTACTTAAACACATTATAGTACAAATGTATAATGATACTGTATTACAAACTTAAGAAAAATATAAAAATTAGATAAATACTTAAAAATTGAGAATTAATAACTAATTGTCCTCGTTTCCAAAATATATAGTCCTGTAATACATGTACTGTATAATAAATGAGGTGTCGAGTTTCCCAGAGTGTCGAGTTATCGGGAGTCGAGTTTGTGAGACTCTACTGTACTTTATTGTTTTTGCTTGACAAACAACATGGTAAAGTTTCAGATAGTCAAAGCTGTACATTCTATACAGATAAATATAAGTAATTGGAATAAAAACTAATATCAAATAATTATACTTAAATATGAATTAAAAATTATTTCCTTTGAATGGAAATATCACAATTTAATCAGATGGATTTAAAAAATAATAATATTGTAATAAAAAAAAACTTTAGTCAGTCATGGCAGAGTTGACACGTGTCAGACCTATTGCGGTTTTCTCAAAATGTCTTGGTTCGGTAGAGCTTTTTTATTGATAGGAATTAATTTTTGTATTGCTCTTTTTCAGTGAAATGATAGGATGGGTCGGTCAACTTCTACTGACAATAATTATCATACTGGTAACTGGTCCATTCATCCTGAAGAAGCTCCAAAGTCTAAGAAGATACAAACAATTCTTAAACGAGATCCCTGGTCCTAATCCTGGTTGGAAATTTAGTTCTTCTTTTGAATATTTTGTTCCTAGAGAGCGTGAGTTAATGTATTTTAATATCATTACAAATAGGCTAGTGAGTGAAACTATAAAGGAAAACAAAAAATCAACCTCCTTGCCAGACATCCGCACTCTATTTCACATTATAATCATGCAATGGCACCTATCATAACTCCCAAAATTAAAATTGACAGGACCCATTTGGATTAAGTAATATAATATAAGCCGCATGTGTAACTGACTCACTGAGTTATACAAATTCTAACCCACTTCTAGATAAGCTAGGGACATTAAATTTGGCTCCCACTCCTGACCACTGTGACAGGCACTGTTATAAAACAAACAACAACAAAAAGTCCTGTCGCAGTGTGTTCATCTTTCCTCCCCCAAACATCCCCTGGCCACTGTAGCAGGCAAAAAAAAGTCCTGTTGCAGTGTGTTCACCTTACCAACCCCCAAACCATCCCCTGACCACTGTTGCAGGCAAAAAAAATAATAAAAAAAGTCCTGTTGCAGTGTGTCAAACTCCCCTCACCAACCAACCCCTAGACGGCTGAAGAGGGCCCAAGCGCCCTAAAGCAGCCACAGTGGGCCAGGGACTTTCCCGCCCACTGGAACCTCACAAAACGAACGAACTAACTGACTCACTGAGTTATAAAAATTCTAGCCCACTTCTAGATAAGCTAGGGACATGAAATTTGGCATGCAAGTACCTTGTACCTAGAAACCGCCAGGAAAATCCCCAAAACTCACATTTTTTTCATTAATTAACCTTTAAATAAATATTTAAAAATCTATTAGTTACGTAGACTTTGTTGTCGACATGCATTATTTTGATTTCAAAATATGTTCGGTAATATCGGTAATGCAGGATGCAAAAATTTAAATAGGCTTTCGCATGTATACGTTTTGTGGCAATCCACAGCCACGAACAACTTGTTTCTTATATTTTTTAAATTGCATTTTTATATTTAATTAAATATTTTTCCATAATCTCAGATTCATTGACTAATAAACCTGTTATTCATTTCTTGCAATACCTACCAAACATCGAAAACCATAATTTTAGGTTCTCACTGATAAGAAATTTTCCTGTTATAACCACACCCTTTGATGGTACGGTTGTTGATTTTTACAACTTTCTTGAATTGAATCTTATGTTGTTGAGTAGCTACGTGCATGGCGAATTCTGCTAGTGCTCTGGCTATGCTATGATGCTATGCCTTAGTATAGTAACTTCCGGATGAGCTAGGAACGTGAAATGTCCATGCAATGTAGCTTGTAACTAGAAACCATCGGAAAAATTGCCAAATAACATAAATTTGTAAACATAAAGTTGTTAAAATTTTAAAGTTTTTTTAAAGTCTTAAAAGTTAAATCGTTAAACCTAAAGTTAAGTAAACTGCGTTATAACTTAAGGTTGTTATTGGTGGTTCTATCCCCCAACAATACCAACAAATCGTATTTAAAAAATTACTATAGTTAAACATTTGTTTACGATTTGCATTATTCACAAGCACTTGGTAATATAGGAGTTGGCCTATTCCTTAAAAAACTACACGTCTACATGCTAGGACCAACAGCAGTCACATGAACAGTTTATTTATTAAAAACCCACAAGAAATAATTAAAATCTCTAAATTGTTTTATACCTTTTGGGATGATGTGCTCTCATAGCGGTAGAAAAAGCCCTAAATACATATTTTGTCAAATTAGGATGATAATTTAATATTTACATATGTATTTTACTCAGTGAGTTTTATATGTGTTTTTACTTAGAGAGTACCTGGTGGCGTAAAAAATGGCAAACGACATATTATTAAACTATACACCAGGAGTATCATATTTTGGTATCTGATTTCTGAATACCATGACATATACTATATGAAACAACTCAGTCAAATAAACAATTTAAATTGTTTCAACCCCTCAAAACAAAATGCTTAATATTGGTTAAACATTGTTTCATGTTTGTAAGTTATGATCCTATACAAAATAAGCCCATCTTTGCAATACTACAAGTCTTCTGAAATAAGTAAGAATAATTGAGACTTTTTTTATACTCTGTTGATCACTATGTGCAAAACATACAATAAAATTAATGTAAAAATATGTCAAAGTTTAAAGATTACGATTTTGTTGGCTATTTAAATCATCAAAACTGGGTGTATGACACTGCAGCAGATAAATACTTAGTATGATGTACACATAATGTGTGTCAGATAGTATGCTGCTAAGAACTATACTAGGACGAGAAACAATTCAAAACCACGAAGAGATGCCTTATGTTAAGCTCGAGCTACTACTATTGTTCGTTTAAAGTAGAATTTGTGGCATTGTATTGTATAGGTAATGCTACATTTTTCAAATGTTGGCTATTTGTGAAGGTCTCTTTGTGGTTTTGAATTGTTTGTCGCTCTAATTACTGGTTACTTACTGGTTCTATGTTTTATTTCCACATATTCTATAATATAGAATATGTATGATTTTCAGGATAAGTTTTGACCGAATTTAGATAATTTTCTATGATTTTCGTGGTTTTAAAAATTGTTTTCTACTTTAATATTGTAGTGAGAGGCCTAATTCTTTGCACACAACACCACACTTAGTATATAGACCAGCAGTAGTAATTTAACCAGGTTTTATTATATAAACTTCTAATACAAGGTTATTGTTTGCTTTTACTTTCTCCATCTATACATAGTATATGGAGAAAGTATTGTTTTCGTCAAAATTTTCGAATTTGAGTTGTTAGTGGAAATATTTGTTTTGGTGTTCCCTGAACCCAAAAAAGTGGTTTTTACGTGATGTCTGTCTGTGTGTGTGTGTGTGTGTGTGTGTGTGTGTGTGTGTGTGTGTGTGTGTGTGTGTGTGTGTGTGTGTGTGTGTGTGTGTGTGTGTGTATGTGTGTGTGTGTGAGTGTGTGTGTGTGTGTGTGTGTGTGTGTGTGTGTGTGTGTGTGTGTGTTTGTGTGTGTGTGTGCGCGTGTGCGTGCGTGTGTGCGTGCGTGCGTGTATGCGTGAGTGTGTGTGTCTGTGTGTGTGTGTGTGTGTGGATGTGTACAGAGCTAGAGCCCTAACCAATGGGCCGATTTTTATGAAATTTGGTATTTAGGTACTAATCCACGATATCTCCTGGTATTTTTTTCATTTTTTTGAATTTTTGATTTTTAAGGGTAATTATCCCCCAAAAAACATGAAAAATCAAAATTTCTCAAAAACGGCTCAAACGATTTCGATTAAACTTTAGTCGTTTGTAGAAATAGTTTTCCAACAAAATTACACCACCCGCATTCCTATAAAATTTGGGGTTCAGAAATTACAGGGCTTAAAACATCAAAAATTCAGTTTTTTGGATTTTTCATAAAAAGACATAAATATAAAAAATATTACTATTCACCATTAAAAAGAGCTCAAAAAACTAAATAATTTAGTATTTTGAATTAATATTCTACAATTGCTGGTTTCGGGGAAAATTGAAATTTTCATTTTGCGGTAAACGCAGTACGTTGTCCAATGTTATTCTTATGGGGAATACAAAAATTACTATTTCTCTCTTATTTACTGATCAATTTCATTCAAACTTGATATGCCTGTCAATTTAGCATTGACCAACAGAGCAAATTCGAAATATGTTGCCCTTAATAACCCTGGGGGGGAATAGGGAGCATTTCCCCTCTTAAAACCACGAGTGTAGCAGTGGATTCTGTAGTGCCTCCAAAGCAGGGATTTGGGTGGATCTTTTTTAAAACAACTTGTTTACAAGATTTTCTGTACATTCGACAGTGCTTTGTATTCTATATTTAGTAAATAAAAAGTAATTTATTCATTAAAGTTGGGCTAAAAGGGAGAAAGTATGTGTCAGTTTCCTGATACCGTTTATTTTATTTAGTTTACGTGAACTACAAATGAACAATAGCTACCATATTTACTATGTTTTTGGTTGTTTGTAATGATTTCAACCCTTGGAATAAACAAAATGTTTCACAAAAGACTTGGATGTTGGAATATATAAATTCTACAGCTTGCTCTTTTCTATATTATAAGTTTGATATGTACTTGCTGATCTTTAAAAATCTGTTAGTACAAATATAACGGTTGGTGCATCTAGTAATTTTTTAATCCATCCATGCAACAGCGGTTATAATTGCATTGTTAACAACTAAAACCTATCAACGAAATTATTTGCCATTTAATGTTTGTCGTATTGTGTTGTTGGTATGTTTTTACGTTCGTGCAATGCACATTACACTATCTTATACAACTTTAGGTACTGATTTAAAATTCCTTAGAAAAAGGCTTATTTTAGATTTTTTTTTTGGGCTCTAGTGGACGAATGGATGCACCTATCGAGAAACGGACACCACCACGCCACACCAATTTTTCAAGATCTGCATCTTTGCTCTTATGACCTTTTGTCGTATCTCGTCTCCTTTACCCTTAGGTAGACAATTTTCAAAGATTTATTTCCTGGTTTTAAATTTCCTTTAGACTATAGTTTCAAAAATCTGTCAAAGATATTTAATTATTTCAATAACTTAAATTATACCCGGAGACTTATTGATTGGTAGACATTTTCCCCTCACCATGGCATATATTTAACAAGAGCCATTTCAGCATTACAAGTTATATGCCCTTAAAAAAATTACAATTCTTTCGTTTGTTTAAATTTTGTCTTCATTACTCTAGAATTACTTCGAGGGTCAAATAAACCCTCAAAAAACACTTTAACATGAGGTCAATTGACCTGTGGTTAACCTGTGGGCGAAGCTTAAAAATACCCCCGTCGCTGCAAACCTGCGTACTCAGCGAATTTCCTATGAATTAATATATTTGTTACTACCACATAAAGCCACTTACCAAGTTTCATAAAAATAAATATATAAATAAGTGATATATAGCATTTTATTTATTCACTATAAAAATAACACTATAGGTGTACGCTCATTCCTCGCGTATAAGGATAATTGAAACACATGATCAAACTTAAATCGAGTCTCATAAAAAATTCAACATCTGACTTGAGTAACATCATCAGAATACATTCCGTTATCATTTAACTGACGCCAGAATCCGGGTTTTATGTCTATATAGCTATAGTTTTAAGTCACTTCTCCCCTAAGAATCAATTATCGCGGTAGCTGAGAGGGTATCGCACTGGCTCTTGAAGCGTAAGGTCGCTGGTTCGGATCCCGCCGCCGACCTAACATTTTGTCCGTAGAAAAACATAAATACATTTATCACTTGTTTTTATCAAAATAAATGTTGTATAAATCTGTAAATTTATTTATTTTTAAAATAAATTGAAGATTTCAGGCATGGTTTGTTGTTAGGATTGGCATGGGTGCGTTATCTTAGAACAAACAGAGTATTTTGGGCTAAGCAGTGACTTCAGCAGTGTGGTTAATTTAACTTTTAAGAGAAGAACGAGTTTCCTATATGAACTAATGTTAACAATTTCTATAGGCCAAGTCAAAATATCCTTAAGGATTAACAATAAGTCGTCAGGTCCAGTTATTTAGATGAAAAAATGAGATTTCAATATATTGTTTCAATAGCCCAGGCTATCATGAAATTAAACGGTATAAACATGGGTTGGCCCAAGTCCGTACATGAAACTTCTAAAATGACAAGTAGCCTAAGTGTATATGCCTACATTTTATAGTCATAGGTTTATGATGAAAAAAGCTCACTATAATCCAAACCTAGGAGATGTCAAATCATTTCAGATAACCTGTACAAAAGGCTTAGTTTGGTTAGAATAGTTTAAAGCTTTTGTTTTGGTTCGCTACAACATTCCTGGTAAGGTGTTTAAAGTATTTTACAACAGTTGTATTTTACAAAATGATATTTCAATATATTGTTTCAATAGCCTAGGCTATCATGAAATTAAATTCTATAAACATGGGTTGGTCCAAGACCGTACATGAAACTTCTAAAATGGCAAGTAGCCTAAGTGTATAGGCCTACATTTTATAGCCATAGGTCCAAGTTTATGATGAAAACAGCTCACTATAATTCAAACCTAGGATTTGTCAAATCATTTCAGATAACCTGTATAAAAGGCTTAGTTTGGTTAGAATAGTTTAAAGCTTTTATTTTGGTTCGCTACATCATTCCTGGTAATGTGTTTAAAGTATTTTACAACAGTTGTATTACCAGTTGAATGTCGGCTTACTCTTACTGTAATCCAACCCTAGGCTATGTTAAATCATTCAAGATAACCTTCCGAAAAAGGCTGTTTGGTTAGAATAATCTATAGCTTTTATTGTGGTTGCCTACTACATTACTGGTAATGTATTTAAGGTAATGTAGACAATTTTTATTATTAATTTAGTCAAAATATAACCTAGCAACTAATTGTCCTACAAAATAAATTTTAAGTTTGTTCGCTTACTGTGACTAGCTTCATCAACGCTTTCTAGACAAATTGAGGCTTTGCATAATTTTTACACATGACAATCACAATATTACCAATTTTCTAAGAAAATGTAATAAAACAAACTATTTTATAAGTTAAGTTAATGTCTTAGTATCTACAGTTATCAAAAAGTTATTTTGAGTTTTTCGATCTGCCACACGCGTCGTCTGTCGTCTGCCACTGTTACAATCGTCGCCTCCGACGACTGACGATATTTACACAGAGTAGTCGTACTAAGGGAATATTAACTGAATGGATTTTTTTTTAAACGAACACTCAATAATAAATATGCTCACAACTTAAAAAAATATACTTCGATTTATCTCTCTTGTGTGTTTTTTGTTGGTAAAAAAACTTTTGTTATCCAGTATAACAAAGTATACTCTAGTAAACTAACTATTGTTACTCTGTGGTTGATACAGACGTCGGCTAAATTTTAACGATTCAAGTACCACTAAAATGGCTTCCAATGTTATTCTTATGGAGAAAAAAATTAATTTGGTTTTAAGATAATTAGATTAATACTGAAAGAAATTATCTGAATAACGAACTCGACCGAGATTTTGACCTGTAAAGTTTTTCTGGAAAATTTTAAGTTTAACTGTGGAGGCGTTCTCGAGTAATTGTGGTCACAGACACGCCAGTTGAGTTGATTCCCTTACCAGTCTAAGCAGTAAAGTTGTGTATAAGATAACTTCACTTCGTTCAATTATCCAATTAGGGGTGAGAACAAAGGTTTGCTGCAACAAGGACGATATTTTTTTTTTGCAATTATCAATATAACTCAACCAAGTCAGGCTATACATACCAAGTTGTTTTAATAATTTATATTCACAATTAAGGGAGATATAAAGCTTTACGTATTCTCCATAAGAATAACATTAGTGATGAGTTTGCAGGTTTGCTCCTAAGAGGATAATCAACAAAAAATAATTTTTTTTGCAAATATCAATATACCAGTACTAGATGAAGCCACATACCAAGTTTCATCAATATAAGTTCATAAATAATCGAGATATTACATTTTAAATTTTCTCCATAAGTATAACATTGGACAATGTACTGTGTTTAGAACTTTGAATATCTCGGCAACGGTTGGACGTAGAATCACAATTTAAACACCAAAATGATTGTTTTATAGAGCTAAACTGATTGGTAAAAGCAAATGTGAAGTTTACAGTAAAATTAATCGAGGAAAAGCTAAAACCCATTTCCCCATAAGATTAACATGGGAGATTTAAGAACAGGTTTTTTTGATTTTATCCGCAACCACTTAATCTAGGTTAATGATTCAAAATACTATATTATTTGTATTTTAAGCTCTATAAAATGGTTAATACAAAAATTGTGAGTTTTAAAAATTTCAGGGTAAAAAGTGCAAAAAACTGATTTTTGGAATATTTTGAAACCCCATAAACCCTTTCCCTTTCTCATGGTTCAATTTTTCTGGTTTTCGAACTTAAAGTCATGAATGTCACTTTACACATTTGAGCCAAATTCCATTGAAATCGGGCGTTTTTTACTCAAGTTATCGCATTCACAGACACACACACACATATATATATATATATATATATATATATATATATATATATATATATATATATATATATATATATATATACCCCCGTCGCAGCAAACCTGCGTACTCAGCGAATATCCAGTGCATATATATGGGTATATCACTACTACCTAGAGCCACTTACCAAGTTTCATAAAAATACATTAATTAATAAGTGATATATAGCATTTTATTTATTATCTATAAGAATAACATTATAATTGAGTACGCAGGTTTGCTGCAACAAGGAAGATAAGAATGAATTCTTTTGCAATTATCAATATAACTCAACCAGGTGAAGCTACATACCAAGTTTTATTAATTTAGGTTCACAACTAAGGGAGATATAAAACTATACTTAGTCTCCATATGAATAACATGGGGGCCGAGTATGCAGGTTTATTTGCTGCTACCGGGAAAAATAAAATACCCCCATCGCAGCAAACCTGCATACTCAGCAAATTTCCAATGAATATATAACATAACACATTAAAACACTCAACAGGATTCATAAGAAATGTATTCACAAACAAGCGATATTTAAAATATTAATTATTCTCTATAAGAATAACATTGGGGATGAGTACGCAGGTTTGCTGCAACAAGGCACACAAAATAGTGGGTTTTTATGCAAATATCAATAGAACTCATCTTAGTGAAGTTACATACCAAGTTTCATCCATATACATTCATAAATAAGCGATATATAACATTTTAAGTATTTTCCATAAGAATAACATGGGGACCAAGTACCTAGGTTTGCTGCTACAGGAACCATAGGTGAAAAAATTTTGTTGTGCAAACAACAATAAACCACAACCAGATCAAGCCACATACCAAATTTCGCCAGTTTATGTTCATAAATAAGCGAGATATACAATTTTTCTTTTTCTCCATAAGAATAACATTAGACAACGTACTGTGTTTAGCACTTTCAATATCTCGGTAACCAATTGACGTAGAGCAATGATCAAAATACCAAATTGTTTGTTATTTTAATCTGAATTCAATGGTATAAATTAAAATTTGATTTAAATTAAAATTACATGTGAACACCCCAAAAACACATTTTTGGAGTACAAAACCCCCTTCGGATGGTGTGATTCATCTGGTTTTCGAAGTCGTTCAAATAAATGGTACTTTACACATTTGTACCAAATTTTATTAAGATCGGACCTTTTTTACGAGAGTTATCGTGCTTACGGACATATATATATATATATATATACATATATACAAATTTGTACAAATGGTGTTTTTGGCATCTGGGGACCTCAAAATGAAAAGTTATCACGGTCTCGGGCTTAAGTCTTACCTTGAGACCTACGGTAATAGCTTCTTCCCTATAGGGGAAATTCGCTAAACAACTTTTTTTGTGCTAATATCAATATACCACAACTAGATGAAGCCACATACCAAGTTTCATCTATATACATACATAAATTATCGAAATATAACAGTTTATTTATTCTCCATAAGGATAACATTGGACAACGTACTGTGTTTAGCACTTATTCAACGAATATCACTGCAACGGTTGGACGTAAAACAACAATTAAAACGCCAAAATGATTGTTTTGTAGAGCTAAACTGATTGGTAGAAAGAAATGTGGAGTTTTTAGTGAAATTATCTGAGGAAAATCTAAAAACCGTATTCCCATAAGATTATCATGGGACATTTTATGGACACATTTTTTGACTTTTCTCGACAACTACTAAACCTAGCTTAATGATTCAAAATAATAAATTGTTTGTTTTTTAAGCTCTATAAAATGGCTATAACCAAAATCTAGTGTTTTTAAAATTTTAGGGTAAAAAGTTCAAAAACATATTTTTGGAAAATTGTAAACCCCCATAAAACCCCCTTCCCATAGACCGATCGATCTGGTTTTCTAACTTAAAGTCATAAATGTTACTCTCCACATTTGTGCCAAATTTCATCAAAATCGGGTGCTTCTTTCAAAAGTTATCGCAGTAACTTGTACAAATGTAATTTTCAGTAAAAAGGGCTACTAATATAATTATTATTTTAAACATTTTAAACACAGTACCCTGGTTTAAATTATTTTATTTCAAGAGCGACATGTTTCGGACCTTAATGCCATAGTCATGGTCATAAACAAAACATAACCTTACAATTATTAAAAAGATTTTTTTTTTTTTTACAAGTATTTATTTCTGGTTCAATGTTAAATGTCATTATTCACAGAATTTTTAACATACAATGATTTTACGAACACATATTTACATTATCGGGTTCGTCCTAGTTAGGATCACCCTGGAACATGAAAAAATAATAAATAGTTGAAACAAAACATCAGGCTTGAACTAAACAAATACAAAAGAAAACATAACAATACTCTCAATCCATTCTGAACAGAATATCTTGAGGAAGTCTCGCTCGTAGCCTCCTGTTTATTGTAATTTGTCCAATGTTGAATACCACAGCACCAGGAACAAAGTCCAAAGTTTCGAGGAGTTTTTGAGAAGATTTTTCTATAAATTTTAATACTGGTTTGACTCCGAGCTCTTCATGAATGTGGTTATTTCTAACGAACCAGGGAGCATTCACTGCGATTCTGAGAATTTTGTTTTGTAGAACTTGAATTTTGTTAAGTTTATTATGAGATACAGCCAAACCCCAGACAGGACAGGCATACATAACTAAAGGCCGAATTATTGTTTTGTAGATTAATTTTGCACACTCTGGTTTTAAAGTTGATTTTCTGTTTATTAGGGGAAAAAGTTTAGCTAGGCGAGTGTAGCCCTGAGTTAACTTTTTGTTAACATGAAAGTTCCAATTCATTTTCTTGTCAAGCCAGACTCCTAGATATTTTACAGCCTGGTCGTCAGGATTCCATGGTAAAAATTGTCCATAAATTTGTATTTGTTGAGGTAACACATGTTTTTTTAGAGAAAATATTTTTGCCTCACATTTTGTAGGGTTAAGTTTAAATTTCCACTGGAAAAACCAATCAATTAGAATATCTATGGACGACTGTAGAGAATAAGCAGCCTCATAGATGTCAGAGTTTTGACATAATATAGCAGTGTCATCTGCATAAAGAGCTAGTGAAGCATTTTCAGGAAGAGGCATGTCAGCCATATATAGATTGAATAGTACAGGGCCGAGTATGGATCCTTGTGGGACACCTGCCCCAATCGGTCGAGATGTTGATAGAGAGGAATTTATCTTCACAGAGAATGTTCTTTGATGAATAAATGATTTGATGATATTTACTATGTACATTGGGAAACCAAAATTTATTAGTTTGAACACAAGACCATCGTGCCATACTGTGTCGAATGCTTGTGCAATGTCAAGGAAAGCCGCCACTGTATGCTCTTTTCTTTCGAACCCGTTCACTATTGTTTCATATATTCGTAGAATTTGATGAACTGTTGAATGTTTTGGTCGAAAACCGAATTGATGTGGAGGGATTATATTTGCAGCGTTAATATGCCACAACATTTGTTTTAAAATGATTTTTTCAAAGACTTTTGATAATGTTGAGAGTAAGCTGATAACTTGATGGGGATGAATTAGGCTTGTTGGGTTTATGAATGACAGTTATTTCTGCATGTTTCCAAACGACTGGAAAGTAAGTTTTAGACAAGCATGCGTTAATTATAGAAGTAAATCTTGAAAGTCATTTATTAGTAAGATTTTTTAAGACAACATTCGGGATAAGATCGTGGCCGGGTGATTTTCGAAAAGGAAGTTTTTTAATTACCGTCTTTAATTCAGATTGAGAAGCAAACTTTATAGGCAGCTCAGCTGACAAAATGTTTGCACTCACTGTCTCTTTTACCATCTCCTCGCATTCATGATCAACCACGCCATTAGATTGAAAAGCAGTTTCAAAATAATCTGCAAACAGTTCACACTTTTGTAAATCACTTTCATATACTAGGTCATCGTGTTTCAAGGTAGGAATAACAGTACGGGTATTTAAAAGGCGTTTTGTTGCTTTCCACATGTTTGTATCACTCGGGTGAATATCAGAAACATATTTCTTGTATGAATCTATCCTGTATTCTTCAAGTTCTGATTTAACCTTCAAGTTCGCCTGCTCAATTCATTTAATTGCCTCTTTAGATGGGGTAGCCTGTGCCGCTGCCATCGTCGTCTAATTTTGTGTTTTTCTTTAATGAGGTGCATGATTCTTATTGGTGGATGATAAAAGTCATTAGACTTTGAATTTGCTGGTTTTACAACAGCTTTATTGATACAAAGTTTTATAGTCTCCGTAAAGGTTTGGATTGAATTTTCAATTTCACGACAAGATGTTAAGGTTTGATTATTTTCTAAACATTTATCTAATTCGGATCTAAATACTTCCCAATTAACTTTCCCATTAATCAGTCGTTGAGGATGTAAACTCATTTGAGGTCGCGTGAAAAATGATATTATTACAGGCGAATGGTCAGAATCTAGCTCAGGTAAAACTTCCTGAATGATGGGTGCTGTGAAATTTTTGTGTAATACCAAATCAAGTATGTCGGGTTGGTAAACTGGTTGCCATGGATAATGGGTAGGTTCGTCTGGGGCTGAAATCATTATATTTGAATCATTAGTGTATTGAAGTAGACGATTCCCATTTGGATTAGTTTTACGACAGCCCCATACCTGATGTTTACAGTTTAAGTCACCTACAACAACGGTCGAACAGTCATCTTGAAAAATAATCTGCAAGTCGTTGAAGTGGAGCCGTTTGTTAGGGGATTTGTACACAGATATAACACGAAAGTTTGTACCATTGTTCAAATTAATTTTGACACCAACCGATTCTAAAGAAGCGAGAGTAGGTAAAAATATATGGTGATGGTCTAAAGTTCTTCGTACGAAAATTGCAACACCACCTGATGCTACTGGATCCGGTCTGTCTTCCCGGACCCACTTACCCACTTACTTTAAAACTTTCAACAGCAGTTAAATGCGTTTCACTGATACATGCAATGTCAATGCTATGTCTGGCCATAAACGAAACAAAAGTAGCTCTTTTGTCTCGAAGTCCATTAGCATTCCAGTTAAGGAGGGTTAAACCGTGCACTTGGAAATTATTGAACTGATCCATTAGAGAGAATAGAGCTAATAACATTACTTATTATTTTTCTAAGAGCAGGAATACAAGATTTAACTATGTCTAAAATTATTTGTTCTAAACTTTGTGATAGAGATACATCAGTATTATTATAACCAGTTGATTCTGGTGAAATAGAACCAGTGTCACGTTGCTTAGAAGCGGCAGCTTAAGCAAACGGAACTCTAAACTTAGGAGGAGCCTTAACTGAGTCATTGTCACAGATTGAAGGGAAATGAGCAGACGAATCTATATCAGGTGGGCGTAGATTAGGAGTTTCATTCCGATCATTTGAGTTTTGTGATCGATTTAAAGGACTTTTGTTATGCTCTTTTGTTTTAAGGATTTCCTGATACACTTGGCATCCTCTGTAATTAGCAGTGTGATTTTCTCCACAGTTAATACACTGAGGAGTTTCGGTTTTACTTTTTGGGCACTCAGAATAATGGTGCTGTCCAGTGCACCAAACACGTCTAGGATCTAATTTACAAAAGTTTTTTGTATGTCCGTATCTTTGACAGCGGATGCATTGAGGGATTTGCCTGGGTTTTCTCTTCACTTCGACGCTTACAACTGCATAAAAAAGTGTGTTAAGTTTTAAAATAGCTTTGCTGTCATCATTGTTTTCCAAGTCTACTGCACACAATGGAAGTGGAAGTTTATTTTTATTTAGTAATCTAGTTACTCTAAGAACGGGATAGTTCTGATCAATTAGTTTAGTTTTTATTTCATTTTCCGACAAAGAAGTGGGAACGTTTCTAACGATTACCTCTAGCTTTTTGTCATGGAGTGGTTGAAAAGTGTGGTACTTGATGCCAGACGTGTCATAAAACGCAGTTAATTTTCTAAAATCGTCGATATTGGAGAGATTAACTTTAAGAGACTGGCCACGTACTTGAGTTGAAAAAGAGGCTTTTGCTACATTTTGCACATCTTTAATAATTTCTTGATGGTTGTTTGCATTGTGTAAAAAGATAGGAGGGATTTTTAACTTAGGATTGTTTGTTTGGTCATTGGGGACAGAATCATCCATATCTTCGGTATGGTTTTCATTACTACTGGGGGAAGCATATGAGTGTTCCGAAAGAACCTGATATTTATTGTCCTTGCATAATTGACTCGAATCTAAAACATATCGTTTAGGTTGAGAAACCGAACTTGCAATAAACTTCCGTTTATTAGGAAAAACAAAATTGTCATTGCGTTCATTGAGATTCTCGTTAGACTTACCAAGCAATTCTGACATTTTACCTTGTTTGATATCACATTTAAACTTTACTTTGTTTACAACAGATGTTGTCATTCCATGAACTGAAGATACTTGTAGGTTAGTTTTCTTTTTGAACAAAGACGTTTTGTTAAATTTGACAATTACTATAAAAACTAAATAACAGGAAAAGAAGCAACTAAAAAAAATAAAGTTCGTAAGTAATGTAGCGAGTAACTTAAACCAATAACGTTTTAACTTTGGAAAATTCACAGAGAAAAAAAACAAACACAATGTCACTGTAATATTTCACCAGCTCTATTAAAAATAAATCTAAATGTAAACAATAAATTGCTGATAATATAATCATATGACTTTTCCACAGTTCTTTTAACATGCTTCTCAACTGTTGTGGCTTAATATATCTTGGTTTCAATATTTTTTCATATATTGGGTTTTGCATATGAATTTGCATGGTATTAATAATATATTTTGGATCTTTTTTGTAGCTGGAGTAAATGTTGAACTCTTCTTTAACGTCAAGTTTGTCTCCTTTTGACCCATATTCTATTATTTGCAAATCATCTTCTATGTTTTTGAATTTATGATTGTTCTTTATCAAATGCTCTGCAAAATTTGATTTCATGCTTGTCTGCATTTAAATTGAAAAACAAGACAAGCATGAAATCAAATGTTGCAGAGCATATGATGATAAAGAACAATCATAAATTCAAAAACATAGAAGATGATTTGCAAATAATAGAATATGGGTCAAAAGGAGACAAACTTGACGTTAAAGAAGAGTTCAACATTTACTCCAGCTACAAAAAAGATCCACAAAATATTATTAACACCATGCAAATTCATATGCAAAACCCGATATATTAAAAAAAATTGAAACTAAGATCTATTAAGCCACAATAGTTGAGAAGCATGTTAAAAGAACTGTGGAAAAAGTCATATGATTATATTATCAGCAATTTATCATTTACATTTAGATTTCTTTTTAATAATTGTGAGGTTATGTTTTGTTTACGACATTGACTATGGCCTTAAGGTCCGAAACATGTCGGTCTTGAAATAAAATAATTTAAACCAGGGTACTGTGTTTAAAATGTTTAAAATAATAAATATATGCATATATATATATATATACATTTAAGAAACTAACACCATTTTGTTGCAATATTTCGAGGTATTCTCTTTATCAAGCACAAAAAATGAATGACAAACAAAAACAACAGATCATATGTTATTTACACATTTGGTTAAGATCAGATGATGTGGAATAAAACTATTTTGATACTGTAGAAAGAATAAGGAAGCAAAAATTATCAAATTAACGAATGTTGAGTCCATGTGGTTGTTTCGTTCTTAAAACTAACTGGTGAGCCAATTCGACTGTTCTCAAATTCATGTCATTTAATTCTTTGTTTTCGACACTTTGGATTTTGTGTATAGCTTTAAGATGGAAACAATCTTCAAACTCAGCATTATGTTGAACAGCGTGTAAGGCCACCGGCTTGTGTTTGTCTTTATGGTTGACAGAAAACCGATGTCCTGTCATCCGAACACGTAAGGAGTTGGATGTTTGTCCAATGTACTCCTTAGGACAAAGTTTACACGTTAGCTGGTAAATCGCATGGTTGGATGAACAATCCATATGTCCAGGTATCGGGTAAACTTTGTCCGTTACTGTGCTTCGAAAGCGGTCTGCCTTACACATAATTTTGCATATACCGCAACGTGGTTTATTACATGGTTCACATCCATGGGCCAAATTGAGATTTCTATTTTCAAGCTTGGGCCTTACAAGCATGTTCTTTAAATTTGGAGGTCTTTTAAAAACCATTCTAGGTGGTCTAGAAAAAATGGTTTCGGTTAAGGAAGAGTTTTTTAAGAGTTCAAATCCTGTTTTCATTATTGAATTTATATGTACATATATATATATATATGTATATATATATATATTTGAACGAATATTGTTTTTGGCATCTAGGGACCTCAAAACAAAAAGTTATCATGGTCTCGGGCTTAGGTCTTACCATGCCACCTACGGTAATAGCTTCTTCCCTATAGGGGAAATTCGCTTATATATATATATATATATTTATTATTTTTAAAAGAAAATTACCAGAGTACCCTTCAAAATTCATTTTTAATTCACTGACACGTGTTTCGAGGTTTACCTCATGATCACAGTGCAGCTAATAACCTTAAACTTAAAATTAAATAACCTGTAAATAAACAAAACAGTATGATAATTTTGTTAACATATGCTAAATTATCTATCTATATATGATTAATTACTTTTGATTTTTTTGATTGTTTCAAAGATTGGATTTTTTTGTTGCGCCTGCATTATATTTAGTATATTAGTTTTGTCTTCTGAATAATTCATGTAAATGTGAAGCTCTTCTTTTGCATTCATTTTGTCACCTTTCTTTTCAATAGACAAAACTTCTAAACTTTCTTGCAGTGTACCAAAATTGTGATCTGTAGTTAAAATATGTTCGGCAAATTTTGATTTTTGTGTGGTTTGGTTATTTGATTTTATAGCTTGAATATGCTCTTTATATCTTTATATATGTAGATATGTAGATATAAAGAGCATATTCAAGCTATAAAATCAAATAACCAAACCACACAAAAATCAAAATTTGCCGAACATATTTTAACTACAGATCACAATTTTGGTACACTGCAAGAAAGTTTAGAAGTTTTGTCTATTGAAAAGAAAGGTGACAAAATTAATGCAAAAGAAGAGCTTCACATTTACATGAATTATTCAGAAGACAAAACTAATATACTAAATATAATGCAGGCGCAACAAAAAAATCCAATCTTTGAAACAATCAAAAAAATCAAAAGTAATTAATCATATATAGATAGATAATTTAGCATATGTTAACAAAATTATCATACTGTTTTGTTTATTTACAGATTATTTAATTTTAAGTTTAAGGTTATTAGCTGCACTGTGATCATGAGGTAAACCTCGAAACACGTGTCAGTGAATTAAAAATGAATTTTGAAGGGTACTCTGGTAATTTTCTTTTAAAAATAATAATTATAATAGTAGCCCTATGCAGTGAACTTAATAATATAATATATATATATATATATATATATATATAAATTTGAACGAATAGTGTTTTTGGCATCTGGGGACCTCAAAACAAAAAGTTATCATGGTCTTGGGCTTAAGTCTTACCATGAGACCTACGGTAATAGCTTCTTCCCTATAGGGGTAATTTGCTAATCCCTATAGGGAAAATTCGCTAAAACCTAATATTTATATATTTAACCCCCTCTAATTTTAAATATCTGCTGATTTTTCTGAAGAATTCATAGTATGAGTAGTTGTAATGTGTCGGTTCTGGGCCACTTTATATGATACCACTTTATACTAAGACCAAACAGCCACCTGGGGGCGAAGCCCCCCACAGAGGTCTGGGGGCCCCCAACGAGCGAAGCGAGTAATTGTTATTGTTGAAGTACACTTAGCAACTCTCAAGGAAGCGCGGGCGGCGCGGCGCGGCGTGGTGGCTTCACTTCCCAGAGGGGGCTAAGCACACGTGGCGCGGTTTGGCACGAAACTTCCACAGACGTGAACCAGCGAGGAAAAATAAAGTTTAAAACTTGTAATATTAATTTGTATTTACTACTACTAAATTACAAAATAAATTAAATGAATTCCAAATGAGTAGGCCTATTGCCTATTCACTAATAATTTGTTTCACAAACAGTGCAATATTTAATTTATTATTTAACTGAAGTTTAACTCCCTTATGGCTGAGTATGCAGGTTTGCTGCTATATAAAAATCAACAACAAATATTTGTTGTGCAAGTACAATAAAAATCTGATTTATTTTTTATAACTGCATTCTTAACAACTAAAACCTATCAACGAAATTATTTGCCATTTCATGTTTGTTGTATTGTGTTGTTGGTATGTTTTTACGTTCGTGCAATGCATATTACACTATCTTATACAACTTTCTAGATTACAATTCCACTAATACTAATTTTCAAAACCACAATTGAATATATGTCCTATGAATTAATATATTTGTCACAATCAATGACATTAGGGATGAGTTTGCAGGTTTGCTGCTTAGAGGATAATCAACAAAAAATCAATTTTCCCCTATCTGTCCTAATAAGAAATTTAATTACATATTATGTATATAATATACATAATAATATAATTTTTATTTTTTTATAATTTTATTTTATTATAATTTTATAATTTTTTTGTTGTTTTAGCGAATTTCCCCTATAGGGAAGAAGCTATTACCGTAGGTGGCATGGTAAGACTTAAGCCCGAGACCATGATAACTTTTCGTTTTGAGGTCCCCAGATGCCAAAAACACTATTCGTTCAAATTTTTATATATATGTATATATATATATATATATATATAAATGTGTGTTCGTTACCGCGATAATTTTTGAAAGAAACACCCGATTTTGATGAAATTTGGCACAAATGTGGAGAGTAGCATTTATGGCTTTAAGTTCGAAAACCAGATCGATCGCACCATGGGAAGGGGGTTTTATGGGGGTTTACAATTTTCCAAAACTTTTTGGAAATTTGATCCCAAAATTTTAAAAACACTCAATTTTGGTTATAACCATTTTATAGAGCTTAAAAAAACAAATAATTTAGTACTTTGAATCATTAACCTAGGTTAAGTGGCTGCGGAGAAAATCCAAAAAAAACACGTGCCATGTTAATCTTATGGGAAAAAGGTTTTTAGATTTTCTTAGATATTTTTACGAAAAACTTCACATTTCTGTTTATTAATGTGTTTAGATCAACAAAACAAACATTTTGGTGTTTTAATCATTGTTCTACGTCTAACCGTTGCAGAGATATTCAAAGTGCTAAACACAGTATGTTGTCCAATGTTATCCTTATGGAGAATAAATAAAATTCTATATCTCGATTATTTATGAATGTATATTGATGAAACTTGGTATGTGGCTTCAACTACGTGTGGTATATTGATATTAGCACAAAAACAAGATTTTTGTTGTTGATAGTCCCCGTAGCAGCAAACCTGCATCCTCGGCCCCCATGTTATTCATATGGTGAATAAGTAAAGTTGTATATCTCCCTTAATTATGAACATACATTAAGATAACTTGGTATGTAGCTTCACCTGGTTCAGTTGTATTGATATTTGCAAAAGAAACACATTACTTATCTTCCTCGTTGCAGCAAACCTGCGTCCTCAACCCTAATGTTATTCTTATGGAGAATAAATAAAATGCTATATATCACTTATTTATGGATGTATTTTTGTGAAACTTGGTAAATAGCTCTATGTAGTAGTTATATATGTATTGGAAATTCGCTGAGTACGCAGGTTTGCTGCGACGGGGGTATTTTAATTTAATTATATATTATAATAATATATTTTTATATTATTCACCCTTAGGTAGCTGTCTACGTTATCGACATGGATTAATTATATATTTTAATATTTTCACCGTTTTGTGGCAATTCTTAGTCACGAAAAATGTCTTTCCTATTAAATATTTATAATCTTAACCCTCGTGGGGATTTCAGTTTATTAAGAGTAAAGTGATTTTTACGTGATGTCTGTGTGTCTATCTGTCTATCTGTCTCTCTGTCATTGAAACCAGTACCAAGTATTAGGCAAATAGTAGGTATACACATTGATAAATAATAGAGATAAAAAATTTGATTTGCTCTCCATAAAGATAACATTGAACAACTTACTGTGTTAAAACACTTTGAATATCTCTGTAACGGTTGGTCGTAGAATCACAATTTAAACACCAAAATGATTGTTTTGCAGAGCTGAACTTATTTGTAAAAACAAATGTGAATTTTTTGGTAAAATTAACTGAGCAAAAGCTAAATACATTTTCCCTATAAGATTAACATGGAAAATTGTATAAACACTTTTTTGGATTTTCTCCGAACCACTTAACCCATAGGCCAATGATTCAAAATACTATATTATTTGTTTTTTGTAAGCTCTATAAAATGGTCAAAACCAAAATTGAGTGTTTTAAAAATATTAGGAGAAAAGATGCAAACAACAGATTTTAAAAAAAATTTCAAATCCCCATAAAACCCTCTTCCCACGGTTTCGTTATTTCTGGTTTTCAAACTCAAAGTCATGAAGTTGCTTTATTTGTGCCAAATTTAATCGACATCGGATGTTTTTTCAAAAAGAGTTTTTTATGTTTTAGGAGAAATTTGCTAAAACAATTATTCAGTATACTGTACAGACCATGTGGCACCCATCGATGCAAATACCATACAATATGTAGTATTTACGTCGATGGTGGAACCACAGAACCGGGACGATCGAGAGCGTAGGAGACGTTCCAAAAACATCCAAAGGGCATCGTCGTCGCCGTTTCCGCGGGTCTACCCTGAGCACACCTAGCAACCCTGAGGAGGCGCGGTGCGGCGCGGCGAAAAACTTCCACCCCGAATTCCCCCGGCGGATTCGAGAAGAAGTTTTCAACCGCGCCGCGCCGTGCTTCTCTTCCGCTTCCGTGAGAGTTGCTAGGTGTGCTTACTCTCATAAGATAACATGCAAGTAACTTTTCTACAGAGCAGTGGAAGTACTTCCGCTGCGCCGCGCCGCGCTTCTGCAAGAGTTGCCTAGTGTGCTTCAAGCTTTACATGCAGAGATCTTTGCCGTTAGCAATATATATACCCTGGACTTATAGCCATATTTTAACTAAATAAATACCCCCTGTCTCAGCAAACCTGCGTACTCAGCAAATTTCCAATGCATGCATATGTTTCTCACTACCACATAAAGCCACTTACCAAGTTTCATAAAAGTACATAAATAAATAAGTGATCTATAACATTTTATTTATTCTCCATAAGAATAACATTAGGGCTGAGTACGCAGGTTTGCTGCAACAAGGAACACAAAATATGTGGTTTTATGCAATTATCAATATAACTCAACCAGGTGAAGCTACATACTAAGTATTATTAATTTATGTTCATAATTAAGGGAGATATAAAACATTACTTATTCTCCATAAGAATAACATTAGGGCTGAGTATGCAGGTTTGCTGCTCCTGGGATAATCAACAAAAAATCAATTGTTTGTGCAAATATCAATCTACCAGTACTACGTGAAGCTACATACCAAGTTTCATCAATATACATTCATAAATAATCGAGATATCAAATTTTATTTATTCTCCATAACGATAACATTGGACAACGTACTGTGTCTAGCATTTTGAATATCTCTGCAACGGTTGGACGTAGATTCAAAATTTAAACACAAAAATGATTGTTTTGTGAATGTGTTATTGCTGAATCGATCTGTAAAAGCAAATGTGAAGTTTACATTAAAATTAACTGAGGAAAAGTCAAAAACCTTTTTCCTATAATATTAACATGGGAGATTTTATGAGCAGGTTTTTTTGGATTTTCTCTGCAACCACTTAACCTAGGTTAATAATTCAAAATACCATATTATTTGTTTTTTAAGCTCTACAAAATGCTCAAAGCCAAAATTGTGTTTTAAAAATTTTAGGGTGAAAAGTGCAAAAAACTGATTTTTGGAAAATATAAAACCCCCATAAACCCCCTTTCCCATGATCCAATTGGTCTGGTTTTCGAACTTAAAGTCATGA
Source organism: Allygus modestus (assembly GCA_963675035.1). Taxonomy (NCBI): domain Eukaryota; kingdom Metazoa; phylum Arthropoda; class Insecta; order Hemiptera; family Cicadellidae; genus Allygus; species Allygus modestus. The sequence goes on from OY776116.1 coordinate 84,744,695, forward strand.
ATGTGACTTTACACATTTGAGCCAAATTTCATCGAAATCGGACGTTTTTAGCGAATTTCCCCTATAGGGAAGAAGCTATTACCGTAGGTGGCATGGTAAGACTTAAGCCCGAGACCATGATAACTTTTTGTTTTGAGGTCCCCAGATGCCAAAAACACTATTCATTCAAATTTATACATATGTGTATATATATTTATATGCGTCCGTTACTGTGATAACTTTTGAAAGAAGCACCCGATTTTGATGAAATTTGGCACAAATGTGGAGAGTAACATTTATGACTTTAAGTTAGAAAACCAGATCGATCGGTCTATGGGAAGGGGGTTTTATGGGGGTTTAAAATTTTCCAAAAATATGTTTTTGAACTTTTTACCCTAAAATTTAAAAAAACACTAGATTTTGGTTATAGCCATTTTATAGAGCTTAAAAAACAAACAATTTAGTATTTTGAATCATTAAGCTAGGTTTAGTGGTTGTGGAGAAAAGTCAAAAAATGTGTCCATAAAATGTTCCATGTTAATCTTATGGGAATACGGTTTTTAGATTTTCCTCAGATAATTTCACTAAAAACTCCACATTTCTTTCTACCAATCAGTTTAGCTCTACAAAACAATCATTTTGGCGTTTTAATTGTTGTTTTACGTCCAACCGTTGCAGTGATATCCGTTGAATAAGTGCTAAACACAGTACGTTGTCCAATGTTATCCTTATGGAGAATAAATCAAATGTTATATTTTGATTAGTTATGTATGTATATTGATGAAACTTGGTATGTGGCTTCAACTAGTAGTGGTATATTGATAATAGTACAAAAAAAGTTCTTTGTTGCTTTTTCCCGGTAGCAGCAAACCTGCATACTCATTTATAATGTTATTCTTATGGAGAATAAATAAAATGCTATATATAACTTATTAATGAATGTATTTTTGTGAAACTTGGTAAGTGGCTCTAGGTATTCCCCCATGTTATTCATATGGAGAATAAGTAAAGTTTTTTATCCCCCTTAATTATGAACCTAAATTAATAAAACTTGGTATGTAGCTTTACCTGGTTGAGTTATATTGATGTTTGCAAAAACAACACCCTAACTAATCTTCCTTTTTGCAGCAAACCTGCGTACTCATTTATAATATTATTCTTATGGAGAATAAATAAAATGCTATATATAACTTATTAATGAATGTATTTTTGTGAAACTTGGTAAGTGGCTCTAGGTAGTAGTGATACCCTTATATTTGCATTGGAAATTCGCTGAGTACGCAGGTTTGCTGCGACGGGGGTATTTACTCAAGTTATCGTGTTAACGGACCCACATATATATATATATATTAGCGAATTTCCCCTATAGGGAAGAAGCTATTACCGTAGATGGCATGGTAAGACTTAAGCCCGAGACCATGTTAACTTTTTGTTTTGAGGTCCCCAGATGCCAAAAACACTATTCGTTCAAATTTATATATATGTATATATATATATGTCTGTTACCGCGATAACTTTTGAAATAAACGCCCGATAACAAACCAAACAAACAAACCATACAAACTTTGTATGTGGCTTCACGTAGTTCTGGTAAATTGATATTTATACAAAAAAATTATTTTTTGTTGATTATCCCCGTAGCAGCAAACCTGCGTACTCAGCCCCCATGTTATTCTTATGGAGAATAAGTAAAATATAATGACTCCCTTAATTATGACTATAAATTAATAAAACTTGATATGTGACTTTAACTGTTGAGTTATATTGATATGTGCATAAAAACCCATTTTTTTGTTCCTTGTTCCAGCAAACCTGCTTACTCAGCCCCCATGTTTTTCTTATGGGGAATAATTTAAATGTTATACAGCGCTTATTTATGATTGAATATTAATGAAACTTGGTATGTGGCTTTGCCTAGTTAAATTCTATTTATATTTGCATAAAAATTAATTGTTTGTGTTCTTTGTTTCAGCAAACCTACGTACTCTTTACCAATGGTATTCTTATGGAGAATAATTAAAATTGTATATATCGCTTATATGTGAATATATTTTTATGAAACTTGGTATACGGCTTTATGTGGTATTAAGACATATATTATGCATTGGAAATTTGGTGAGTATGGAGGTTTGCTGCGACGGGGGTATATATATATAAATTTGAACGAATAGTGTTTTTGGCATCTGGGGACCTCAAAACAAAGTTATCATGGTCTCGGGCTTAAGTCTTACCGTGAGACCTACGGTAATAGCTTCTTCCCTATAGGGGAAATTTGCTAAAACAGCTGATTATAAACTAATGTTCTTTTCACTGTAATTATAACATTTTTATAATAAAATACCCCCGTCGCAGCAAACCTGCGTACGACGAATTTCCAATGCATAATATATGTCTTAATACCACATAAAGCCACATACTAAGTTTTATAAAAATATAATCACATATAAGCAATTTTAATTATTCTCCATAAGAATATCATTGGTAATGAGTACGTAGGTTTGCTGAAACAAGGAACACAAACAATTGGTTTTTATGCAAATATAAATAGAATTTAACTAGGCGAAGCCACATACCAAGTTCCATCAATATTCAATCATAAATAAGCGCTTTATAACATTCTACTTATTCTCCATAAGAATAACATGCGGGCTGAGAAAACAGGTTTGCTGCAACAAGGAACAAAAAATGGGTTCTTATATAATTATCAGTATAACCATAGATTAAGCATACTCCTTAGGAGTATGCTTAATCTATGGTATAACTCAACCAAGTGAAGCTACATACCAAGTTTTATTAATTTATGTTCGTAATTAAGGGAGTTATTACATTTTACTTATTCTCCATAAGAATAACATGGGGGCTGAGTACGCAGGTTTGCTGCTATGGGAAAAATCAATTAAAAATAAATTTGCTGTGCAAATATCAATATACCAGTACTACGTGAAGCCACATACCAAATTTCATCAACATACATTCATAAATAATCGAGATATCAAATTTTATTTTTTCTCCATAAGGATAACATTGGACAACGTACTGTGTTTAGCACTTTGAATATCTCTGCAACGGTTGGGCGTAGAATCACAATTTTAACACCAAAATGATTGTTTTTTGGAACTGAACAGATTGGTAAAAGCAAATGTGAAGTTTACATTAAAATAAACTAAGGAAAAGCCCAAAACCTTTTTCCCATAAGTTTAACATGGGAGATTTTATGAGTAGGTTTTTTGGATTTTCTTCGCAACCACTTAACCTAGGTTAACAATTCATAATACCATATTATTTGTTATTAAAGCTCTATAACATGGTCAAAACCAAAATTAAGTTTTTTAAAAATTTTAGGGTGAAAAATGCAAAAAACTGATTTTTGGAAAATTTTAAACCCCCATAAACCCTCCTTCCCATGGTCCGATTTTTCTGGTTTTCGAACTTAAAGTCATGAATGTCATTTTACATGTTTGAGCCAAATTTCATCAAAATTGGACGTTTTTTACTCAAGTTACCGTGTTAACGGACACACACATATATAAATTTGAACTAATAGTGTTTTTGGCATCTGGGGACCTCAAAACCAAAAGTTATCATGGTCTCGGGTTTAAGTCTTACCAAGACGAGACCTACGGTAATAGCTTCTTCCCTATAGGGGAAATTCGCTAAAACTATATTAGTAAGTGGAAAGTGATGAGTGCTTTCATTGAACTACACTAATCTTATTATTGCTATAAATTATTTTTATTATTATTATTATTATTATTATTATTATTATTAGCAAATTTCCCCTATAGGGAAGAAGCTATTACCGCAGGTGGCATGGTAAGACTTAAGCCCGAGACCTTGATAAATTTTTGTTTTGAGGTCCCCAGATGCCAAAAACACTATTCGGTCAAATTTATATATATGTGTGTGTATATATATATATATATATATATATATATATATATATATATATATATATGTGTGTCCGTTACCGCGATAACTTACGAAAGAAGCTTCTTTTTTTGAAATTTGGCACAAATGTGGAGAGTAACATTTATGACTTTAAATTCGAAAACCAGATTGATCAGACTATGGGAAGGGGGTTTTATGGGGGTTTAAAATTTTCCAAAAATATGTTTTTTGAACTTTTTTACTCTAAAATTTTAAATACCCCCGTAGCAGCAAACCTGCGTACTCAGCAAATTTCCAATGCATATATATGTATCTTAATACCACATAATACCAAATACCAAGTTTCATCAATATACATTCATAAATAAACGATTTATAACCTTTTTAATTATTCTCCATAAGAATAACATGGCGGCTGAGTATGCAGGTTTGCTGAAGGAAGGAAAACAAAAATGGGGTTTTATACATATATCAATATAACTCATTTAGGTAAAGCCACATACCAAATTTCATTAATTTATTTTCATAATTAAGGGAGATAACATGTTACTCCATTCAAGAATCCATAAGAATAACATGGGGCTGAGTACGCAGGTTTGCTGCTACGGGAGCCTTTGGCAAAAAATTGTTTTTTTTTAGCAAATATCAATGGTCCAAAACCAGATGAAGCCGTATACCAAGTTTTGTCAGTATACGTTCATAAATAAGCGAGATATAAAATTTTTATTTTTCTCCATAAGAATAACATTAGACAACGTACTGTGTTTAGCACTTTCAATATCTCGGTAACCAATTGACGTAGAGAAATGATCAAAATACCAAATTGTGTGTTTTTTTAAGTTGAATCCAATGGGAAAGAATAAAATTTGACTATTTCCAAAATTATATGTAAAAAATTCAAAAAACCCATTTTTGGGGTACAAAACCCCCCCCAAAATACCCCTTCGGATAAAGCGATCTGGCTGGTTTTCGAACTTAAAGTCATAAATGTTACTTTACACGTTTATACCAAATTTCATCAAAATCGGATAATTTTTACGAGAGTTATCGTGCTCACGGACACACATATATATATATATATATATATATATATATACAGTTTCGAACGAATGGTGTTTTTGGGGTCTGGGGACCTCAAAACGAAAAGTTATCATGGTCCCGGGCTTACGTCTTACCATGCCGACTACGGTAATAGCTTCTTCCCTATAGGGGAAATTCGCTAAAACACTAGATTTTGGTTATAGCCATTTTGTAGAGCTTAAAAAACAAACAATTTATTATTTTGAATCATTAAGCTAGGTTTAGTGGTTGTGGAGAAAAGTCAAAAAATGTGTCCATAAAATTTCCCATGTTAATCTTATGGGAATACGGTGTTTAGATTTTCCTCCGATAATTTCACTAAAAACTCCACATTTCTTTCTACCAATCAGTTTAGCTCCACAAAACAATCATTTTGGCGTTTTAATTGTTGTTTTACATCCAACTGTTGCAGTGATATTCGTTGAATAAGTGCTAAACACAGTACGTTGTCCAATGTTATCCTTATAGAGAACAAATATAATGTTATACTTTTATTATTTATGTATGTATATATTGATAAAACTTGGTATGGTGCTTCAACTAGTTGTGGTATATTGGTAATAGCACAAAAAAAGTTTTTTGTTGATTTTTCCCGGTAGCAGCACACCTGCATACTCAGCCCTAATGTTATTCATATGGAGAATAAGTAAAGTTTTATATCTTCATTAGTTATGAACCTAAATTAATAAAACTTGTTATGTAGCTTCACCTGGTTGTGTTATATTGATAATTGCAAAAAACACATATCTTATCTTCCTTGTTGCAGCAAACCTGCATACTCATTTATAATGTTATTCTTATAGAGAATAAATAAAATGCTATATATCACGTATTAATGAATGTATTTTTGTGAAACTTGGTAAGTGGGCTAGGTAGTAGTGATACCCACATATTTGCATTGGAAATTCGTTGAGTACGCAAGTTTGCTGCGACGGGGGTATCATCATCATCATCATCATCATCATCATCATCATCATCATCATTATTATTATTATTACTTTAGTTAAAGGTGTTATTTAGTATATAATATGTTCATGAATTTCAGATATTTATGCTGTATTTGACAAATGGTTTGAGGAATATGGCTCCATCGTCAGAGTATGGAACTTAACGTATTGGGATGCAGATATTTTTGTATCCAAGCCAGAGTTCTTAGAGGTAAAGTAAACTCTTTCAGCAGAATCTAATATATATACAGCCGCATGTGTAACTGACTCACTCACTCACTCACTGAGGTATACGAATTCTAGACCACTTCTAGACGAGCTAGAAACCTGAAATTTTGCATGCAGGTAGGTTATAGCTTGTAACCCCCAGGAAAATCGCCAAAACTGACAGTTTTTTATCATAACCCCCCCAAAAAAATATTTAAACCCCCCCCCAAAAAGGCTTATTTTAAAATGACAGTTTTTGAGCTCTAGCGGCCGAACGGATTGACCTATCGAAAAACGAACACCACCACGTGCCACGGATTTTACAAGATCTACAACTTTGTTCCTGTGACTTTTTGTCGTATCTTGCTCCCTTCACCCTTAGGTAGCGCTAGATTTTTCAAATTTCAGGCTTTTTCGAAGGTTATTTTTGTGGCCTTTAATTTCCTATCACTTTAATTTAGTATGTAAAGGCTTGATATTTGGCACTCAATATGTTGACACATTACCCTTCACGAAACACTCAATAAACTAACATGTTTTAATAATTAAACATCCCAAAAAAATTAAAACCCCTAATTATTCCATAAATGTCAAACTGCATTATCGACTTACTCAGGTAATTCTAGGTAAGCTAGAAACATGGAATTAGGCCTACATGTAGCTTGTCCATTGAAACCCCCAGAAAAATTTTAAAAAGGTATAATTTTTTATTTTAACCTCCTCAAAAAAATTCAAAATGGAGGAAATTTTGAAAATCTCCAAAATAGTGCATTTTTTGTGGCTGTAGCGTTTGAACGGTTGGTCCTATCGAGAAACGGAGACCTCCACGACACACGGATTTTAGACGATCTACAACTTTGGTCCTATAACATTTTGGCTTATCTCGTCTCCTTCACCCTTAGGTAGCGCTAGATTTTTCAAATTTCGGCATATTTTCTATATTTTGTCCTATCAAAAAACGGAGACTCCCAGAGAAAATTTCAAAATTTTACTTTAGTCAGTTTAAATTCCCTTAATAAAAATTAATAATGGCAAATCAAAAAATTAAATAAAAAAGTGTCGTTTTATTTGAGTTCTAGCGGCCAAACAGATTGTCCTATCAAAAAACGTAGACTATCACGTTCCACGGATTTTAGGCGATCTACAATTTTCTTCCCATGAATTTTTGCCGTATCTCGACCCCTTAACCCTTAGATAGCGCTATATTTGTTAAATTTCAAGATTTTAACGTGGTTTTCAATGGTTTGCCGTTCTAATACAGAACTTAGAGGCCTAGTATTTGGCACATAGTATTCCTATATTACAATTAATTAGTATTTAGAACCAGTCATATGCCCAGATTATATCACTTAAACACCCGACAAAAAAGACTTTGAACTTTTGTAAATTTATTTGTTTTTATTAGGTGTATTTTTATGTAGCGCTCCAGCAAGGGTAAAAACCCTTATAAATAATGTTATATTTGTTGCGGAATGCTTATTGTTGACCAAATACATAGCAATTTAGGTTGTTAACTTTGTTTTCCCCCTTATAAGGTTTAGGCGACGTCCTATAAAGGCTATATCACAAAATCCAGTGTAGGGTTTCAATTTTCTCTCCAAGCACTTAGGTAATAAATGGAAACTTAACATTTAACATACAGTACTTCTCCATGCCAAGTAGTATTCACCAACTGGCATATGACCAGATTTTATAGGTGAAATCCCTAAAAATAATAAAAACCTTGGAATATTTGTAGAGTTTATAGGTCTTAAAGAGAACTAGTAAACCTGTCGCGGCTTCGCTCGCGATCATCATTTATAAATATCGTGTTAACGTTCCAAAGCCAACATGGCCTGCTGATTAACTGTGTTTACTCTATCCAGCTGATTGCTTAAAACTTATAGTTATTTCCCAATGTTAAGCTTATAGGAAAAAACTCAACTTTAAAGGGCCCCTGGGCCTCACTCACAAATTATTTCTCTATAAAAAAAGTTTCCTGCACAACTTCACGTTAGGCTCTTTCCAATGACACCAAAAACATGAAAATCGGTTGTGTAGTTTAGGAGGAGTGATTGTCACAAAAAACCTGCTCTCCTATTAAATAAGTATAGATCTGGACCAATTTACATTAAATTTTGGCCAAAGAGCGACCTGGGGGCGAAGCCCCCCACAGGGGTCTGGGGGCGGAGCCCCCAGCGAGCGAAGTGAGTCTAATATATATACAGCCGCATGTGTAACTGACTCACTCACTCACTCACTGAGGTATACGAATTCTAGACCACTTCTAGACGAGCTAGAAACCTGAAATTTTGCATGCAGGTAGGTTATAGCTTGTAACCCCCAGGAAAATCGCCAAAACTGACAGTTTTTTATCATAACCCCCCCAAAAAAATATTTAAACCCCCCCAAAAAGGCTTATTTTAAAATGACAGTTTTTGAGCTCTAGCGGCCGAACGGATTGACCTATCGTAAAACGAACACCACCACGTGCCACGGATTTTACAAGATCTACAACTTTGTTCCTGTGACTTTTTGTCGTATCTTGCTCCCTTCACCCTTAGGTAGCGCTAGATTTTTCAAATTTCAGGCTTTTTCGAAGGTTATTTTTGTGGCCTTTAATTTCCTATCACTTTAATTTAGTATGTAAAGGCTTGATATTTGGCACTCAATATGTTGACACATTACCCTTCACGAAACACTCAATAAACTAACATGTTTTAATAATTAAACATCCCAAAAAAATTAAAACCCCTAATTATTCCATAAATGTCAAACTGCATTATCGACTTACTCAGGTAATTCTAGGTAAGCTAGAAACATGGAATTAGGCCTACATGTAGCTTGTCCATTTAAACCCCCAGAAAAATTTTAAAAAGGTATATTTTTTTATTTTAACCTCCTCAAAAAAATTCAAAATGGAGGAAATTTTGAAAATCTCCAAAATAGTGCATTTTTTGTGGCTGTAGCGGTTGAACGGTTGGTCCTATCGAGAAACGGAGACCTCCACGACACACGGATTTTAGACGATCTACAACTTTGGTCCTATAACATTTTGGCTTATCTCGTCTCCTTCACCCTTAGGTAGCGCTAGATTTTTCAAATTTCGGCATATTTTCTATATTTTGTCCTATCAAAAAACGGAGACTCCCAGAGAAAATTTCAAAATTTTACTTTAGTCAGTTTAAATTCCCTTAATAAAAATTAATAATGGCAAATCAAAAAATTAAATAAAAAAGTGTCGTTTTATTTGAGTTCTAGCGGCCAAACAGATTGTCCTATCAAAAAACGTAGACTATCACGTTCCACGGATTTTAGGCGATCTACAATTTTCTTCCCATGAATTTTTGCCGTATCTCGACCCCTTAACCCTTAGATAGCGCTATATTTGTTAAATTTCAAGATTTTAACGTGGTTTTCAATGGTTTGCCGTTCTAATACAGAACTTAGAGGCCTAGTATTTGGCACATAGTATTCCTATATTACAATTAATTAGTATTTAGAACCAGTCATATGCCCAGATTATATCACTTAAACACCCGACAAAAAAGACTTTGAACTTTTGTAAATTTATTTGTTTTTATTAGGTGTATTTTTATGTAGCGCTCCAGCAAGGGTAAAAACCCTTATAAATAATGTTATATTTGTTGCGGAATGCTTATTGTTGACCAAATACATAGCAATTTAGGTTGTTAACTTTGTTTTCCCCCTTATAAGGTTTAGGCGACGTCCTATAAAGGCTATATCACAAAATCCAGTGTAGGGTTTCAATTTTCTCTCCAAGCACTTAGGTAATAAATGGAAACTTAACATTTAACATACAGTACTTCTCCATGCCAAGTAGTATTCACCAACTGGCATATGACCAGATTTTATAGGTGAAATCCCTACAAATAATAAAAACCTTGGAATATTTGTAGAGTTCATAGGTCTTAAAGAGAACTAGTAAACCTGTCGCGGCTTCGCTCGCGATCATCATTTATAAATATCGTGTTAACGTTCCAAAGCCAACATGGCCTGCTGATTAACTGTGTTTACTCTATCCAGCTGATTGCTTAAAACTTATAGTTATTTCCCAATGTTAAGCTTATAGGAAAAAACTCAACTTTAAAAGGCCCCCGGGCCTCACTCACAAATTATTTCTCTATAAAAAAAGTTTCCTGCACAACTTCACGTTAGGCTCTTTCCAATGACACCAAAAACATGAAAATCGATTGTGTAGTTTAGGAGGAGTGATTGTCACAAAAAACCTGCTCTCCTATTAAATAAGTATAGAACTGGACCAATTTACATTAAATTTTGGCCAAAGAGCGACCTGGGGGCGAAGCCCCCCACAGGGGTCTGGGGGCGGAGCCCCCAGCGAGCGAAGCAAGTCTATAATATATACAGCCGCATGTGTAACTCACTGACTGACTGACTGAGGTATACGAATTCTAGACCACTTATAGAAGAGCTAGAAACCTGAAATTTGGCATGTATGTAGCTTTTACCTTGTAACCCCCAGGAAAATTCCAAAAAGTTACAATTTTTTATTTTAACCTCCTCAAAAAAATTCAAAATGGAGGAAATTTTGAACATGTCCAAAATAGTGCCTTTTTATTTGAGCTGTAGTGGCCAACTGGTTGGTCCTATCGAGAAACGGAGACCACCACGTGCCACGGATTTTAGACGATCTACAACTTTGGTCCTATGACTTTTTGTCGTATCTCGTCTCCTTCACCCTTAGGTAGCGCTAGATTTTTCAAATTTCGGCATATTTTAGAAATATTTTGGCCGTTTTTTATTTCCTATCACGTTAATATACTTGATGGAGGCCTAATATTGGGCACGCAGTATGTCTACATCACACTTAGTAAATAGCAGCAGAAATATGACCATTTTTTATTATTTATACCTGTTGAAAAATGAAAAACTGTAAATATCTTTAGATATGACCGTTTTCTTAGTATAAGTAGTGGTGTATTGGGGGTTCTGTCCCAATTTATATTATTGGACATACACGTGACACCAATAATACTTGAGCTAGAGACGTGAGATTTGGCATGCATGTGCCTTGCACCTTTTCTTCCCAAATCCTACTATTTTTAGTTTGAACTATCGCAAATAAATAAATAATTGTGAATAAAAAAATCAAAATGTAGTCTTTTTTTATTTGAGCACTAGCGACCGAACGGGTTGTCCTATCGAAAAACGAAGACCACCACGTGCCACGGATTTCAGACGAACTACAACTTTGGTCTTGTGACATTTTGCCGTATCTCACCCCCTTCACCCTTAGGTAGCGCTAGATTTTTTAAATTACAATTTTTCCAAGATTTGTTCGAGGTTTTTAATAGTTTGACGCTCTAAAATAGAACTTAGAAGCCTAATATTTATCACACAGTATTCCTACATTACAGTTAGTACCAAGCAACACTCCCACGCCCAGATAAAGTATCATAAATACCCCAAAAAAATCAAAGTTTTTGATATTTTGTAGACTTTTTCGTGTTTTTCAGGTACATTTTTTATGTTTCGCTCTGTCGAGGGTAATATCCCTTATAAATCATGTCATATTTGTTGCAGAATACTTTTGGTTACCCAAAGTCATAGTATTTCAGGTTCTTAACGGTGGTCGTATCCCTTATAAGATTCAAAATACGCCTTTTAAAGGCTACATTATACATCAGTTAAGAGTATAATTTACGACAGGGACCTGGGGGCGAAGCCCCCCACAGGGGTCTGGGGGCGGAGCCCCCAGCGAGCGAAGCGAGTCTAAAGTATATACAGCCGCATGTGTAACTCACTCACTCACTCACTCACTCACTCACTCACTGAGGTATACGAATTCTAGACCACTTCTAGACTAGCTAGAAACCTGAGATTTTGCATGCAGGTAGCTTATAGCTTGTAACCCCCAGAAAAATTGCCAAAACTGTCAATTTTTTATTTTAACCCCCCTAAAAAAATATTTAAACCCCCCCCCCAAAAAGGCTTATTTTAAAATTACAGTTTTTGAGCTCTAGCGGCCGAACGGATTGACCTATCGAAAAACGGACACCACCTCGTGCCACGGATTTTGCAAGATCTACAACTTTGGTCCTATGACTTTTTGTCGTATCTCGTCTCCTTCACCCTTAGATAGCACCAGATCTTTTAAAATTTTGAGAATTTGTGGCGGTTTTTTATTTTCTATCACGTTAATATACTTGATGGAGGCCTAATATTGGGCACGCAGTATGTGTACATCACACTTAGTAAATATCAGCAGAAATATGACCAGTTTTTATTACTTAAACCTGTCGGAAAATAAAAAAAATCTTAAATTTTATAGATTTGACCGTTTTCTAAGTAGTAAGGAAATGCCGGTTCCGGAACAATTGTTATTAATTAGAATGCACGTATCACCATTTATAGTTTAACTAGGATCGTGATATATGGCTTATATGTGCATTGCACCTTTTCTTACTAAATCCTACTATTTTTAGTTTGAACTATCTCAAAAAGAAAATTTGGGAATACAAAATTAAAATGTTGTATTTTTTATTTGAGCTCTAGTGGCCGAACGGGTTGTCCTATCGAAAAACGAAGACCACCACGTGCCAAGGATTTTAGACGAACTACAACTTTAGTTCCATGACATTTTGCCGTATCTCACTCCCTTCACCCTTAGGTAGCGCTAGATTTTTTAAATTTAAGCTTTTTTATAAGATTTGTTGTGGCTTTTAATGGTTTTTCGCTCTAATATAGAACTTAGAGGCCTAATATTTATCACACAGTGTTCCTACATTACAATTAGTACCAAGCAACACTCACACGCCCAGATTAAATATCTTATACACCAAAAAAAAATCAAAGTGTTTGAGCTTCTGTAGATTTATTCATGTATTTCGGGTATATTTTGTATATTGCGCTCTGTCGAGGGTAAAATCCCTTATAAATCATGTCATATTTGTTGCAGAAGGATTGTAGTTACCCAAAGTCATATTATTTTAGGTTGTTAACGGTGGTCGTATCCCTTATAAGGTTCAAAATACGCCTTTTAAAGGCTACATTATACATCAGGTAAGGGTATAATTTTTTTCAAGCACTTAGGTAATACATGGAGGCTTAAAGTTTAACATGCTACGTCTCCATACCAAGTAGTATTCATCAACAGGCATATGGCCAGATTTTATAGGTTAAACCCTTAAAAATAATCAAAGCCTTGGAATAGTTGTAGAATTTAGGACTTAAATAGAACTTGAACCAATTTACATTAAAATGTGGCAAAACAGTGACCGGGGGGCGGAGGCGGAGCGATTTGTAAATTTTTATATCCTCTAATATTGTATTGCTAGGCCTAAATTTGTTTACTCAATAAGTCTACTTTATATGTTGAGTATACATAGGACCTTGGATTACTAGCGTAATTAAACCATGTGCCATAGGTACTACGACAGGGACCTGGGGGCGAAGCTCCCCACAGGGGTCTGGGGGCGGAGCCCCCAGCGAGCGAAGCGAGTTCTATAATATATACAGACGCATGTGTAACTCACTCACTCACTCACTGAGGTATACGAATTCTAGACCACTTTTAGACGAGCTAGAAACCTGAAAATTTTCATGCAGGTAGCTTATAGCTTGTAACCCCCAGGAAAATCGCCAAAACTGACAATTTTGTATTTGGACTCCCCTAAAACAAATATTTAAAACACCCCAAAAAAGTCTTATTTTAAAATTACAGTTTTTAGCTCTAGCGGCCGAACGGATTAACCTATCGAAAAACGGACACCACCACGCCCAGCGCATGTGGCAATATCTACAACTTTGTTCCTATGACTCTCTGTCGTATCTTGCTCCCTTCACCCTTAGGTAGCGCTAGATTTTTCAAATTTCAGGCAATTTTGACGGTTATTTTCATGGTTTTTAATTTACTATCACTTTAATTTAGTATTTAAAGGCTAGATATTTGGCACTCAATATGATTACACATTACCCTTCACGAAAAAGTCAATAAGCCAACCAGTTTTAATAATTAAACACCTCAAAATAATTAAAACCCTAATTGTTCCATAAATGACAAACCGCATTATCGACTTACTCAGATAATTCTAGATAAGCTAGAAACGTGGAATTAGGCCTACATGCAGCTTGTCCATTGAAACCCCCAATAAATTTGCAAAAAGGTATAATTTTTAATCAGAATCACATAAAAAAATCAAAAATGGAGGAAATTTGGAATATGTCCAAAATAGTGCCTTTTACTTTCTCCTCATTATACATGGTATATGGATTATTGTTTTCGTAAAAATTTTCGAATTTGAGTTGTTAGTGGAAATATTCGTTTTGGTGCACCCTGAACCCAAAAAAAGTGATTTTTACGTGATGTCTGTGTGTCTATCTGTCTTTCTGTCTGTCTGTCTGTCTGTCTGTCTGTATGGATGTGTACAGAGCTAGAGCCCTAATCAATGGTCCGATTTTTATGAAATTTGGTAAGAAGGTACTAATCCACGATATCTCCAGGTGTTTTTCATTTTTTGGAATTTTTGATTTTGAAGGGTAATTATCTTCCAAAAAACATAAAAAATCAAGATTTCTCAAAAATGACTAACGACTTTGATTAAACTTAAGACGTCTGTAGAATTATAGATTTCCATCAAAATGACACCACCTGCATTTCTGTAAAAATTCGGGTACAGAATTCGGGTTACAAGACTTAAAATATCAAAAATTCAGTTTTTTTGATTTTTCATAAAAAAACATAAATATAAAAAATATTACTATCTCCCCTTAAAAAGAAATCAAAAACCTAATTAATTTAGTATTTTAAATTACTATTCTACGATTACTGGCTGTGGAGAAAATTTAAATTTTGATTTTGCGGTAAACGCAGTACGTTGTCCAATGTTATTCTTATAGGGAATACGAAAATTACTATTTCTCTCTTATTTATTGATCAATTTTGTTCAAAATTGATATGGTTGTCAAGTTAGCATTGACCAACAGAGGAAATTCGAAATATGTTGCACCTTAACCCTCAGGGGACAAGTGGGCATTTCCCCTCTCAAAACCACTGTGTTTAGCAACTGATTCTGTAGTGCCTCCCAAACAGGAATTTGGGTGGATATTTTTGAAAACAACTTCTTTCAAAAATTTCTTGTTTCAAAGATTTTCTGTACATTCGACCGTGCTTTGTATTCTTTATTTAGTTAAGAAAAAGTAATTTATTCATTAAAGTTGGGCTAAAAGGGAGAAAGTATGCGTCAGTTTTCTGATACGTTTATTTATTTTAGCTCTAGCGGACGAACGATTGGTCCTATCGATAAACGGACTACCTCCACTTGCCAAGGATTTTAGACGATCTAAAACTTTTAGTCGTATCTCGTCTCCTTCACCCTTAGATAGCGCTATATTTTCAAATTTCAACATTTTTTTGAGGTTTTGGTTGTGGTTTTGCATTTTTATCTGATGATTTAAACCCAATCGATCTAGGGGCGAAGCCTCCCACAATGGTCTAGTGATTTAGGGGTTGAGGAAGTGGGGCGGTAGGAGAGGTCAAGGAGGGGAGAGGGTTGCAGATTATTTGTTTGGGTATATGAGATATAGCATGAATGTGCCTTGAACCCTCAAATATCCTTAAACATTCCCAAACTCTACTATTTCAATTGTTAACCTCCTCATATTTAAATAACTGCTGATTTGTCTATTTTTTTGTATAAGTATTTGTATAATGTCGGTTCTGGGCCACTTGCTATGATACCACTATCACTTGAACTAAGTACCCGGGTCACTTACGGGTACTACCCACCCGACCTGGGTCCTGGGGCGAAGCCCCACCACAGGGGTCTGGAGTCGGAGCCCCCCCCACCCCCCGCGAGCGAAGGGAGTCTAATATATATACAACCGCTTGTGTAACTGACTGACTGAGGTGTACGAATTCTAGACCACTTCCAGATGAGCTAGGAACGTGAAATTTGCATGCAGGTAGCTTTTACCTAGAAACCCCAGGGAAAATTACCAAAACTCACAATTTTTTATTATTAAAACTTTAAAAAAGTAGTTAAAAATCTATTAGTTTTGTAGACTACGTTATCGACATGGATTAATTATATATTTTAATATTTTCACCGTTTTGTGGCAATCCTCAGTCACAAAAAATGTCTTTCCTATTAAATATTTATAATTTTAAACTTAATACAATATTTTTCCATAATCTCATGATTACATTGACTAATAAACCTGCTCCTTATTCCTTAACCTCGAAAAAAATAATTTTAGGTTCTCGCTGGTAAGAAAATTCATTGTTTTAACCACACCATTTGATTATTTAGTTTACAATTTTTGAAACCTTATACGCTTGAACCTCATGGTGATGAATTGTCCAATTTTTACGTTGTTTTTGTAGATATGACATATTCTTGCCTTGCCCGATCAAAACCATTTATTTTTAAAACATTTCAAAGAAATTATACCGGTAGTCACCAAAGATACAAACTACGTTATAAATTAAGCTTGTAACTGGCGGTTTAATCCACCAAATGATTTCATTATTCACAAACAATTTGTAATTATATACACAATACAAACAATTTTATTTATTAAAAACGCATAAGAAATGTCTAAATTGTAGTGGATTTGTTAGTGTTTTGGTCATAGTATTTGGGAAAAGTCCTGCATGAATTAGGTAATATTTGTTGCAGGTTACTTTTAATTGGTACAAACATAATATTTTATGTTATTAATAGTGCCCCCTCCCCTTAAACCCCTTTAAAATACAAATTATGTCAAATAAGGACAGTTAAGGGCAAGGATTTAAATTATTGTACGCAATTAAATAGCACCTGGTGCTTAAAAAAATCGCAAACAATATATCCTTAAACTATACCTGAAATATCATAATTTGGTATCCGATTTCTGAATCTCTATACGAAACAACAGTCAAATTGTCAATTTAAATTGTTTTATCCCTTCAAAATGAAATTTTTAATACTGGCTAACTATTCTTTCATGTTTTTAAGTTATGATCCTGTCGAAAATAAGCCCCTTATAGTTTTATATCAGTTACAGATAACTTGTTCAGTGTCTCAAGAGGAATAATTTTTTTAAACTTTGCTAATGTTTCTTTCATTTAAAGCTCGAGCTAGTGCTAATACTGACTCTGTGGTTCGTTTAAAGTCGGATTTGCGGCACTGTATTGTACAGGTAGCACTAGATGAATAACATTTCAGCAATTTCTCAAAGTCTCTTTGTGATTTGAATTGTTTGTCGCTCTAATTTAGCTCTAATCGATATACTATTTGACACACAGTATATCTACATCATACTAAGTATTTATCTGCAATAATACACCCAGTTTTTTATTTTATTTAAATAGCCAACAGATTCAACATATTTTTCATTTTTCCAAAGTTTGCCTTTAATTAAAGATCCGTATCTCAAATCTTTATTAAATTATGCTATATGTATTAGTCTAAGAACCTTCAGTGAAATACCGGCTTTCATTTAAGTCATTGATTATTGAAATTGGACGAGTTTTAAGCGAACACACTGTGGACAACCAACATAAAGTTTAATTTTTCAAAGGGTTCTTTAAGTAAAGATCAATGGCTCCAACATAATTTATGATACTATATATGTTTTGGTATGAGAACATTAGTGAATTACAGGCTTTCAGTTGAGCTATTGTTTATTGTGGTAGGATGAACATTATGCGAACTGCTTGATTCCAAATAACTCCGATTTTATTTTTTATAGGATTCGTCTTCAATGATCCATAACTCCAGTTTTATTGAAGTTATTTGACATATATTGGTTTTAAAATACTCATAAAAATAACTCTTTCATTTGAAATGTTGATTGTTGGAATCGGGCAAGTTTAAGGCGAGGAATAAACCTCTATATAGCTCAAATTTGACTTTTTCCAATTTATAGTTCTATATTTCCATGTATAATTATGTTATTCTAAATATTTTGGCCTAAGAGCCTTCAGTGAATCTTTGGCTTTTTATTGAGGTATTAATTATTACATTCTGATATATTTGTGCTATAAAGGATTTTGAGAGTTAAAAAGTAGAAGGTATGTTGGGCAAACCCTGCTCTCCAGTTTCAGCATAGTTTTCAGACATTTTCTTTATAAAATCCATTTCTCATTTTTCAACAAAATATAAATGTATACATCTGACAGGCCTAATATTTGACTACAATATTATCACCATTATTAGGTTAAGAAATGTTGTCATTATTAATTTCAATGCTGCAGAGGAGCACGGGTCCTCTAGTATTAGTATTATTAGCTTAATACAAATATTTAAAGGGTACACTGTTATAATTATTTTAGTATTAATTATCTTAATTATATTATTATTATAATTATATTAAATATATTAATTTTCTCCCAGTTTATTAATGGCTCCCGGTTACATGGCAAGAATAAATACATAAAACAGATGAACCAAATAAATTTATTCCAACTTTTATTACTTTTATTTCAGTAAGGTGCACAAGCAGATTCGATTAGAAAAACAAAACTAAAGTATTGTCCGAGTCGTGTAGGAGTAGACTATTGGTAATTTCTATATTCCACTCCATCCTAATGATCACATGAGTCGGAACGGCCGCAGGGGTTAAGGCGTGTAGACAGTAAGTCAAAGATCGTAGGTTTGAAACCTGACCTGGTCATGCCATTTTTGCAACTAAAATCCTTTTTAAAAATTTATATTATTGGTTTATTAAGCAATTTAATTTTAAAAACCATACTATTTTAAACTAAAATAACCATTTAAATAAAAATATTATAGTTCAATATTATAGATTTTATATTTTGTATCATTAAGTATTATTCGAATTTAAATTATTGTATTATTGAGTATTATAGTATTTTAATAATACTTTTAATGATACTTCCTATAGTAATTTCAAGTATCATTGTCAAATTTACGCATTGAATATTATTGGTACTCAATAATAATTTAAATAATATTTTATGATACTATTTTTGGTTGACTTCAATAATACTCTATGTTATGAAAAATACCTTGTATATATCCTCTTTAGCTGACAACTACTAAAATGTAACTCTTTATCTTAATTAACTCACTTACTTAAAATCTAATACAGAGATGTGGAAGGCTGCTGGGCCCGGGAAACCTTCGTGGATCTCTGAATATGTGTGGGTTGCTTTCAATGAGAACAATGGTTGAAGGAAATCAGTTTATTAAGTATAAGTTTGTCACATGTCCTTTGGAGGAACAAAGAGCCATAAAGGGTGATCTTGAATTATAATTACTTTAAGTTAGGTTATTCAATCGTTTGGCGGATTTTAAGGCCTTACTATTTACTTATTATTGAAGAGTTTAATTGCACTTTAGTAAATTACACAATGTGAGTCAGCAGTGAGATATGGACATAACAGGGTATAGAATAATATTTACTGGCACGTGGCACTGCCGCAAGCGAGTTCCTGGGAATTTAATATAATGTACACTATCTCCACCTAACCTCCAGTACTCTAGCCTTCAACAATTGCCACTAATCCATTTGATGTACTCACAGCATTGACTAGATCGAGGATGACATAAGAGTGTCCTACTATCTGCTTATTTGTGCATATTATTTATTTTGTAAAATCAACCAAACTCATGAATCCTTTGATATTCAGATTTAATTTAATTTACTGGCACGATTTACAGCTCTTACAATAATTCTTTACAATATACTCAATTTAAACAATTTTAATTTTAAATACTGAATTTCCTGTATGTTTCAATATGATTCCTAAGGGATGAGTTCACACCAGATTATTTCACAGTGTTTTAAAAATATAACAATAAAATTTCAAGAATTAACAGTGAATAAAGATATGAGAATTAACAATATAACAAATAAGATTTAAATACAATATCCGTCAACAATGATATACTACAATGTTATAGAAACTGTGACCAAGTACTAAAATTACAATATTAAATCTAGTTACTTACGTAAACATTTGAAGTACAATAATAACACACCATAAACTAAATAACGATAAATGATTTTGCACTTCAAATAAATTACTAATCCCCTTTAATTGTTACCTTTGCCCAACTTTTGCCTGACTCGACCTGAATTTTGAAAAGAAATGTGCTCACAAGATTTGTTTAAAGTTACCGAATTGAATTTAATTCAAATCGCGCGTTTATACTTTCCCGTTAATAATTCGCGAAATAGAATTACGTTGGTGGGGTGCACCCGCAAACAAATCGACGAATTTTGAGAGAGTTTAAAGTAGCGATTTAATTTTGAAGAACGAAGTGAAGCACGCGGTCAAGTTACGAGGAATGGGGCGATTTCGCGGTTTCCAGGAGTTTTGTTGGTCGGGCTGTCACGTGACTGCGCCGGTTGCCTGGCTTATTCTCTCGGTCGAGATTATATTGTTGTTTGTTTCTTGCGTTTTCGTGTTTGGCAATGTCTTGCATGTAACAATTTTCCCCCCCTAAAAGCTTTTTAATTTTTGTCCAACCCTGATCTAAAAAAAAAATTTCCTACCACAAAAATTAAAAATTCCAGAAAATGAGGAGCGCTTAATACTAAAGGTACATTTGACAATTCAATTTCAATAGCAGTAGAGGTGGTGGACTCTTACGGCGATGATACCTGTAAGTTCCACTTCGGTCGAAGACTCACCCCCAAAACTTGGTGAAACCTAACTGTCCAGAGCGATGTTGTAACTAAGTCCATTGTGTTGCGTTGCACTTAACTTAAACTGTACTTCGTTCATAATTAGAAAAAATGCTTTGTGATTTAGGTGAATTCCATCTTTCCTGCCGTTGCGATAAAAATGTTCAATCAATGTTGTGATGTTGTGACCAGAAAAAATTGTTTGTAGGTTGAGGATAAAAACATTCGATTTTGAGTTTAAAGATTGAATGAAGTGGTTTAATTTCTTAATTTTCTTGTTAGATTCACTGTTGAAAAGAGTTTGTGGCACTGTCAAAATAAAAACTGTCCTCCCTGAATAAGTTAAGATGTTGCATATTGTCTTGATGTTGTGCGTGGAGACTGTGTGAGGGATGTTGCGTTTCACGTCATTCGTGCCGATGAGCAGGATACAAGTTGGTTGTAGATGTGCAGTGGATCTGCGCACCTCCGTGACTATTGTATGTGTCGTCGCCCCAGAGATAGTGATGATGGTTGAGGGTGACAGGTGCCAATGTCTCGCTGCTCTGCTCAGATGAGAGTCTCCCACACATGAGAATCTGTTATAATATGGGTTTACAAAATGAAGCTTAAATATAAGGTCAATTGATCACAACAGTTTAAGTGCTAAAAATGAAATCAATTAATTACGTTGAAGGAGAAAAACTTTTTTATTTGATCAACATTTACAATCTGTTTGTGAGTTGGATCACTGTCCAAGCTTATCTCAACATTAACTGGTGAAGTAAGTCGAGTTATTGTATAAGGACCCTTCCACTTGTGATTAAGTTTCGCTGTTATCTTCTTGTCTTTGTTACTAAGGGAATGCTTATACAACACGACTTTATCGCCTATTACGAAGGTAGATGGAGTTCGATTTCTGTCGTATCGCAATTTTGTCCTATTATGTGCCCTAGTGAGATTCTGAAATACTGTGTCTAAATTCGGCTTATTTGTGTTTCCGGCTTCCAAGTTCCAAAGAAATTGTAACGGATGTGTTAGCTCTCTGCCCAAGAAAATACTTGCTGGAGTGAACTTTGTTGCTTCATGAGCAGCGGAATTAAAGGCAAGCATTAAATATGGCAAATAAATATCCCAAGATTTGTGGTTCTGGTTGTGAAAAATTCTTAAAGCTGTGACTAAGTTCCTGTTGACTCGTTCCGCGACATTAGCCTGAGGTCTATATGGGGAGGTTGTGATATGCTTAATTCCTAAACCAAAAAGAAATGAAAAAAATTTCTGTGATCTGAAAATGGAGGCGTTATCTGTAATTAATCGTTGCGGAAGGCCATGTTGAGCAAAAATGTTGTTTCGAAGAATATTTATAGCGGAGTCTGACGTTTGTTTCCTAACTGGGTATAAAAAACAATATTTTGAGAAATTATCTACCAAAACAAAAATTGATTCGTTACCTCGCTGCGTCCGTTGTAATGGTCCAACAAAGTCGCAAAACCATTGCTCGTTACAATTTGTGGGAATGTAGGAACTTAACTGACCTATTTTCTGATTTTGTGCCGGTTTTGAGAGTTGACATTGTTCACACTGCCTAACAAAATTCCTAATAAACTGTATCATGCCTTTCCAAATAAATTGCTTCTGTATGTGATTGATTGTTTTGGCTATGCCCGCATGTGCAAACATAGGGTTCTCATGAAAATATTTAACAATAAAAGTGTGCATGGACTGTGGTACTACAATTTTACTCTTTCTGCCCTGTTTACCAAAGTATAAAATATTGTTGCGCAATGAATAGTCCTTAACTGGAATTCTATTTCTCAAGTCTGAAATAATTAAACTAAGTTCTGTGTCCTGAGCCTGTTTCTCCCTAATTGAAGTGAATAATTCTGGAAATAATTGCAGAGTACAACATGCGGAATCTTCGGTGATTTTAACGTTTTTGTCCGTATCACCCTTGAAGACCCTACATAGTGCATCTGCTACAACATTTAACTTGCCCCTAATATTCTCTATTTCAAAATCAAATTCTGATAACCTTAGTTGCCACCTGGATAACTGACTACTAACTTGTTTATTAGCCTTCAAAATATACATTACTGCTGAGTTGTCGGTTTGTAATGTAAATTTGCTATTTAAATATGGCCTAAACTTCTCTACTCCATACAAACAAGCTAAAAATTCTTTTTTGTGCATCGGGTACTTGCGTTCTGTTTCGCTTAAAGTGCGTGAAGCGAAGTGAACTGGTAAAAGATTGTCCCCGTCTCGCATTTGTAAGACTGCCGAGATTGCCTCATCACAAGCATCGCACGTTATAACATATTTTCGCTCAAAATCCGGCAATGCAAGCGTTGTCGATGTTGCTAGAGAATTTTTTAGTTTGTCAAAAGCTTCCTGGTGTACTGTTGTCCATTGAAATTTTACGTTCTTCTTCCTGAGGTTATTTAATGGTAGTGCGATCTTAGAAAAATTCTTAATAAAACGGGAATAAAAATTGACGCATCCTAAAAATCTTTGAAGCTGTTTCAAATTACGTGGTCTAGGATATTGCAGGATAGGTGCTATGCGGTCGGGATCTAAGGAAAGTGTCCGGTTTGAAATAATGTGTCCCAAATATTTAATTGAAGTGTGGCCTAGCTTTATTTTCTCGGGATTTATGGTAATGTTGTACTCCTTGAATTTATTTAAAACTTGTGTTACATGCTGTTTATGAGTTTCCCAATCTTCACTATAAATTAAACAGTCATCTAAAAAATTGAAGACAAACTTGAATTTAAAATCTCCTAATATTTCATCCATGACTCTAGTAAGGGCTTGGGATCCTATTTTTAAACCTTGTGGAACTGTGTTGAATTCAAATAAACCATACGGAGTACAAAATGCTGTATACTGTCTTGATTGAGAATCTAATGGGATTTGAAAAAAGGCATTATTCATGTCCAGTGATGTGAAGTACTTGGCTTTACTTAAAAATTCAAATGCTGAATTCAAGGTAGGTAGCGGGTGAGCATCATAGGAAATAAATTCATTTATTCTCTTATAATTACAAACAAGTCGGTATTTATTTTTATCAGCTTTAGAAACGAGAAATGCTGGGGCACAGTGTATACTTGTTGATTTCCTAATAACCTTATTATTCAGTAAGTCGTCTGTGATCTGTCTCATCGCCGCTAATCTGTCCGGGGGCAAGGGGTAGGGAGGGGAACAAACTGGTTTGGCTGGCAAACAGCTGATATGATAAGGAGCAACCTTCGCTTGACCGATGCGCTTAGTTATAACAGAGGGAAAATCACTTTTTAATTTCTGTAAAAATTCTTCTGTTTGATGTGAATGTGCTTTATTTGCTTCCGATAACTCCAAAAATAAAGAATTACTGGGTTGTGATTGCTTGACAAAAATATCTTTCATTGGAAGATTGACATTACTATTGAAGTTAAATCTTATGGTATTACTGGAAAAATCTAAGTTCATTTGTGATTTCTGCATGAAGTTAACCCCTAAAATAATCGGGAAAGGTAGCGAATTTACTACAAAAAAATCAAATGTCCAAGAGAAATGACCTATCTTGAAGTGAAGCTTAACTATTTTCCTAACTGTAGCGCTTTGTCCATTTATTGATTTAACTGACATACTTGTTTTAATAATTTCCTTGACACCTGGTGATGACTTGATATTTTGAAAAAAATTCTGGTCTATAAAACAGTTTGTCGATCCTGAATCTATGAGTGCATCTGTCATTAAACATTGTGGAATAAAAAACTTGACTGTCGGTAGCTGCAAGGAGAAATTCAAAGGAGTAGCAGAAATAGAGGTGTTAATCTGCGGCAATTCAACTACCTCCACGCCAAATTGCCTCTCGCGTTTCCCTGTCTACAATTGCGTGCGATGTGTCCAAGTTCCCCACATGTGAAACATTTGATAGGGGGTCGCTGCGCAAACTGCTGTTGACTTCCTGAAGTGACAGCGGTCGCTTGTTGATTCTCAGGGAAGGTGTGAAAATAAAATTTGTCCGCCTGAATCGACGCATTCACTGAGTTCGCCAAAGATCTCAATTCCCAAATTGTTTGGGGCTTGTTCTGGAATGTGAAGCTACTGCGCATGCGCGGATTCATGTTTGAAAGTATTACCTCTATTAAATAACTATCCTGGAAATTACACTGTAATGCTGTAGCGGAGGAGATAATATCATTAACAAAACTCGAAAAAGATTCCTGAGGTCCCTGTAGTCGCTTTACAAACCTGTTTGTCACTCGTTCTAACTGTAAGCCAGGAAAAAAGGCTGTTAATATTGAAAAGTGCAAATTGTCCCATGTGTAATTTAATTCTAATCCCTGTGACCAAATCTCGAAAAGAAGTGCTTGAGTTTGTGGCAAAATTAACTTCATGACGTCATAGTGCCCAAAACGAACTATTTGAAAAATTGTGTTAACTTGCTTCAAAAAATGTATCAGATGGGCTTCATCCTCTCCCGAACAAGGCTGTAATTTACGAACTAATTCTATTACCACGGTGCGATCAGTTGTTGAAAGTGTGTCCAAGTGTTGGCCTGTAAAATCACGCGTGATAAGAAGATCTGATTCCGGTTCGTTCGACAGAGTTTGCCTTAGATGCGTTGAATTCCCGCGCGGTGCAAATTGGCGAGGCATTAAGTTCGCGCTGTGTAACCTGTCTTCTAAACTACCACGTGGCGCTGCGGGAGATTGTGGTATATCTACATTATTTACGGCCTGCGACTGGGGTTCAATATTAATCACAACTGGGGTGGATCCATCTACATTTGGAATTCTTAGATTACGTGATTGAATTCTCGTTGCCCGATCCCTAGCTGTTGTGATATATTGACGTCCATGAAGCATTATAAATCAAATAGTTCAACTTAAATAAATTAAATTAAATATGTTTAAGAATCACAGAAAAATAGATTAAAACTAAATAACAATAACTTGGTCACGTTTCTGTTTCTGGCAACCCACAATTCAGTTGATAGCTCGCTACCACTTGTTATGAAAAATACCTTGTATATATCCTCTTTAGCTGACAACTACTAAAATGTAACTCTTTATCTTAATTAACTCACTTACTTAAAATCTAATACAGAGATGTGGAAGGCTGCTGGGCCCGGGAAACCTTCGTGGATCTCTGAATATGTGTGGGTTGCTTTCAATGAGAACAATGGTTGAAGGAAATCAGTTTATTAAGTATAAGTTTGTCACATGTCCTTTGGAGGAACAAAGAGCCATAAAGGGTGATCTTGAATTATAATTACTTTAAGTTAGGTTATTCAATCGTTTGGCGGATTTTAAGGCCTTACTATTTACTTATTATTGAAGAGTTTAATTGCACTTTAGTAAATTACACAATGTGAGTCAGCAGTGAGATATGGACATAACAGGGTATAGAATAATATTTACTGGCACGTGGCACTGCCGCAAGCGAGTTCCTGGGAATTTAATATAATGTACACTATCTCCACCTAACCTCCAGTACTCTAGCCTTCAACAATTGCCACTAATCCATTTGATGTACTCACAGCATTGACTAGATCGAGGATGACATAAGAGTGTCCTACTATCTGCTTATTTATGCATATTATTTATTTTGTAAAATCAACCAAACTCATGAATCCTTTGATATTCAGATTTAATTTAATTTACTGGCACGATTTACAGCTCTTACAATAATTCTTTACAATATACTCAATTTAAACAATTTTAATTTTAAATACTGAATTTCCTGTATGTTTCAATATGATTCCTAAGGGATGAGTTCACACCAGATTATTTCACAGTGTTTTAAAAATATAACAATAAAATTTCAAGAATTAACAGTGAATAAAGATATGAGAATTAACAATATAACAAATAAGATTTAAATACAATATCCGTCAACAATGATATACTACAATGTTATAGAAACTGTGACCAAGTACTAAAATTACAATATTAAATCTAGTTACTTACGTAAACATTTGAAGTACAATAATAACACACCATAAACTAAATAACGATAAATGATTTTGCACTTCAAATAAATTACTAATCCCCTTTAATTGTTACCTTTGCCCAACTTTTGCCTGACTCGACCTGAATTTTGAAAAGAAATGTGCTCACAAGATTTGTTTAAAGTTACCGAATTGAATTTAATTCAAATCGCGCGTTTATACTTTCCCGTTAATAATTCGCGAAATAGAATTACGTTGGTGGGGTGCACCCGCAAACAAATCGACGAATTTTGAGAGAGTTTAAAGTAGCGATTTAATTTTGAAGAACGAAGTGAAGCACGCGGTCAAGTTACGAGGAATGGGGCGATTTCGCGGTTTCCAGGAGTTTTGTTGGTCGGGCTGTCACGTGACTGCGCCGGTTGCCTGGCTTATTCTCTCGGTCGAGATTATATTGTTGTTTGTTTCTTGCGTTTTCGTGTTTGGCAATGTCTTGCATGTAACATCTATAATCATTTTTGCATAGGGTATATACGACGTTGGGTACTGATTTGACACTGCATTTCATATGTCCCTAACGCAGTGTGTGGATTCCATTTGATTCATTTCTGTGTGAACTATAATCTAAGGTAAAACATGTGAGGGCCCCCAACGGGGTCTGGGGGAATTTGAAATTAAACTTATTAAGATTAGTTTAAAATGACAATTTTTTTTTCAAAATGTAAAAAATATTTTTCGTTTTCTTTATTTATTTGTGATTAAAAAATATTTAAAACATGCAATAAAAAGTTGTATCCACCCCTTAAATATTTTTTAAAGTTAACCTTTCACTGAATAATTTTAGCTTCCCTCCTATGCATGAACGCTGCTGCTCGACATTCACTCTTATATTCACGTTAGGATTACTGCATTATTATATGTATATATATATATATAGAATTTATAAATGATCTTCAACTAATTTGAATGCCTTAGCCCCCAGCCCACTACATAACAGTGATATTTTTTTTATTTGTCTCTTTTTTATCAGCTTTCTGCTTTTATACAGCAGCTGATTTCTGTTGTTGTTTGTTTACCTTCTGTTGTTTATCTGCACAGTATTGAAAATGTAAGGCAGAAGCTACGTACACGTCCGACATGAGCCGCTACTGTTCACGTCCGTTACAAATTATGCACCGTACGTTACTTTTCCTGTAATTTTTAAAACAAATTGAGAGCCACAAAACCTCCTAAGGCCGGTGACACACGAGCGTCGCTGACGTCTGACGTAACGTCAGGTGGCAACGTTTCCGTGTGTCACTAGCGGAACGTTACAACGGACAGTTCAGGCTACACGATGGCACATGCTGTTCAAATGGTGTGTTTGGAGGGTGACCGAAGTTGTAATGTTTAACATTTCAATTAATAACTACATTTAAAACACGTCATTACAAAATTAAACTATTAACGTGTGTGGCTCTCCACCAACTACAATTACTGGGATCTCTGTATTATTTTGTTTGTAACAATATTTGTGTATCGTCTAATAAAAATTAAATAATGACGCCAACATTTTACCCGATAAAGGAGTTTTTTCGGTTTATAATCTCCTAAAAGAGGACCTGGATACATAACTACTACTATCGACGTCCCTCGCTTATGAACATGTAGTCTATTGCTATTCTCTCTTATTTACTGATCAATTTCATTAAAAATTGATATGCAGATCGTTAGCATTTACCAACAGAGGATGTTCGAAATATGTTGCCATTTAACCCTGGAGTTGCAGCAGGAATTTTAATCAGCTACTGTGCAAGCACGGGTATCAGCCAGTTACTTATAAACGTATGTTAATGGAACCTTTGGTCATCAGCTTCATGTGTGGTATAGTGATATGAGGTATATTTGTATTACTGTACGCTGGTTTACTTTGACAGGGGGATTATTTAAAATTTGTAACCCAAAACAACCTAAAACTCGTAAATTTGTAAACAAATATATAAAGCTAATTTTTGTTGCTCGTTTAGTTTTTTTTATAATATAACTGTGGGAACTACTAAAAAAAGGATGAAAGTAAAATAGAGCGTCTATTATTGTGCAGATACCCATGAAATACAAAGTACATGGGCTACCGATAAAAACAGTGCATAATATTAGGCCCTTCTTACTTTCATCCTTTATTGTCTGAGAGATTAACTTTTACAATACTCAAAAGGATACAAAATAATTAACTTCTTCTCTATGGGGAAATTCGCTAAAAGCACTTTGATGTCTTTAAATATAATTCAAGGGCTTTTAGGTTTTTAAATTTAAAGTTTTTAAATCGCCGCCAGTTTGAAAAGGATGAATATATTATGCTGATTGATTTCTAGAAAATTACGTGCTAATAAAATAAAGATCTATATAGGCCTACACAATTTAATAATAATCGGTTAAACTAAGTTCAATAACTGTACAAGAAATTTATATTATTTCTGGGAACAAAAACAAAATTGCAGCTATAAGGGGAACTGAGCGTTTTAGGACCTCAGATTACACGAAAATTATTACTGTAAATTATGCAACAAAACCGCTGGTAACACATGAGCTCATGTTTCGTTGACATCCTATATGCATACGTCCGTTGCAGCATGACCCTCCGTTGCCCCGCTGCAACGGACGCGGGAAGGGTTCCAGCATTCTACACTCATCATTCGGCGGCGTCATACACTATAGTCACAC
>OY776116.1:84776504-84846504 GCA_963675035.1 Allygus modestus
TCACGGGTTTAAGTCTTACCATGACACGGTAATAGCTTCTTCCCTATAGGGGAAATTCGCTAATAACAAACAATTTTTTAAATATTTAAACTAGTTTTATAGTAGATTGAAAACAAGTGGTTTTATTTAGCAAAAATGTATATAGATTACTGTTTGTTTAGATAATTTTGACAAGCACAAAACACATCAAGAAGAGCAATTTCTATGAAAAGATCCACTCTTGGCTAGGAACTGGCCTCTTAACCAGCTCAGGTAAACTAATCATAAGAACTGGAGTAATAATGTCTGCCAATAATAAGTACTAGTGAGTGCCCGTCGAAATTCGGCGGTTACAGTTATTGAGGTTGGGTAATCTCACGGTACCCTGTAGTAACAATCACCAAAAATAAATTACTTTTTAAATGTTACATTAATTTGATGTTTACGTTGATGTTTACTACAGATTAAATAAATCAAAATCTTGATGAGCTGATCAGTTGTCTAATGAAAATCACAAAGTCGGAATTATAATCAGCTGATCGTTGTAAACATAACAACTACAAATCCCACCAAAAAGGTTTGTAGGCATTTACATGTTGTATCATTTAACTTAAACTTTATGTAAACTTAAAAGGAAAAAATGATAAATCTGACATTTTGAGGGTTGTCAGAATGTTTAAGCCTAAAATTGGTCCAAATTCCATGACCAACCTGGTCATTGGTAATTCCGTTACCTGGTCTACTCAAACTAAGGCCGAGTTCCTTCAAGGCTATTCAATTTTTTAAATGTAAATTTTTAAAACCAAAGTGGTAATTTTTTGTTTTACATTTATCTGTTAATCTGCATTGTAAGAACTTTAAAACGACGCATCGATTGACCAAATCGATTGAGAAATAACTAGGTGTGGTGGGCCGAAAACGAAATTCCTTAGCGAATTAATATATAAGACAGTTCTTTGAGAAATTCATTTTTTTACTTGTTTCAACAAAAGCAGAATAATATATAGCGTAAATAACAATTTAATATAAATATAGAAGTGGAAATCATCTGTTAAGTAAGTTTAAATTAAAACAGGTTAAAATGCAAGATGAGTAATGATTTTCTACTGAGTACCTGCTGCTTTACAATCAGTTCTGCTTTCACTAATAAATAAGTTAAATTTACAGAATACTATCAAAACTATAAGTTGTTACACACACATAGGCTCTTGGATAAGGCTTTGAAGGTCATACGATGCTGTGTCTAATTCTTTTAACACCTTATTTTGCAGTGTTGAATCCCTCTCATGACATTCCTACTGAATAAATAACTATTTTTCCCTTCTTACAGTGAAATACAAAATATTATTTCAATAATGCAGGCTTCGGTGTAAGAAGCATCAACTGCAAAAGTGGATAGCAAAATTTTAGAAATTAGAAGTGATGTACAAACTAAGTTTTATGATTTAAAATAATAAAAATATAAAATAAACATTACAAGTACAAGTGAATAGTAATACATATTGCTGTCTTTCATTCCACAGATTGTTATAGGAAATGTTAATAGAAAACAAATCCCAAATAGAAATTGAGTACTGTATACATAAAATATAAATTTTTCTATAAACACCAAATTTGTCAATCCAAGTTTCACTAAAAAAAACTAATGAATTGCCAAGCCCAAGCCAAGCCCAATAACACGTTCTATATTTACTAGTTCATAAACCAATTTAATCATATATTTAAGGCTATTTCTTCTGTTTTGTAAGGAAGCAAGTGGCATCTCCACCGTAAGCTGATCACTCCTGCCTTCCACTTTAAGATTCTGGAAGATTTTTTCCAAGTGTTTGTAGAAAGGTCCGAGATACTTGTAAATAAACTGAACAAGCTAACTGGAGAATCCATAGTTGACCTGATGCCTGTAATATCGAGATGCACTTTGGATATCATATGTGGTAAGTGAAATGAAAAATTTGAAACAATTATTATTTCCGAAGTGTTTTATGTTTGGTAAAATTTGTCTAAAAGGATTAGTAAAGAAATGGAAGTATATACAGTATTTTTAAGACACCGTTATTAGGGGCAACAATATCAAAGGCTGGCTGGATGAAGTGTCCAAATAGATGTCAGAAATAGATCGGAAAAATATTGATTAAACATTTCCCCCTGCAATAAGTTTTATAGGAAAAAAGTATTTTGAGAAATAAAAATACTACTAGGGAAACCCCAACACTATTTGGACACCCCGCAAAAGTTAAATCTGACATTCACCAAGTCCTGCTGAAGCTGAAGATATGATCAACCTGGAAGAGCATTATGTATATCTTGTCTGGGAAGGTTCATTAGAATTAGTAACTAGTCAAAATCAAGGTTCATCAGACGAAAGATTTTAACATTTTTAATTTACTATACACCCTCTCACTTTTTTCTTTTTGTTTTATTTCCTTTATCTATAGTTCTGCTAAACTTATTATATGAGACAACTATAATAGCAAAATGTAGGTAAAATAATAAAAAGAGGATGTGGTATTATTATACTCTGATAATATTTGTACTGAAAAAATATATACATTCTTAAAAACTTTCTGTACCTACCCTAAAAATTGTATTTGGTTTTATACCCCTCTCCCTAAAAAAAATAAAAAATAGAAACTGTAATACACCATATAGTACACTTTTATACTACTACTTTTGAAACTACTTAGTCTGCCACCATGCTTACTTGAGAAATTACTTGCTGTGGGAAATGCCAATATAAGAGAGAAGACCACAACGTTATATGTACATTAGAATTACTCTGAGTCATCTTGAAAACCTTCTGTCGCATATAAGTTATGTAACCATATTTATATGTAAATATGGTCAGTAATTAGAGGTGTGCGAGTACTCGAAACATCGAGTTTTCGGCCGAGTATTTTAATACTCAAACTCGACTCGAAGTTTTAAAAAATACTCGAAAGTATGAGCGAGTATTTCCCGCCGATTACCCGTCGATCGCTAACGATTGCGACCGTCCAAAACACGTAGTAACGGCCGCAAAAGGCGCTCGTATGGCGTAAAATCGGCCGAAAATGATGATCGCTAACAACTGCAACCGTCTAAAACGCGTAGTAACGGCCGCAAAAGGCGATCACATGGCGTAAAATTTGCCGAAAATGACGATCGCTAACGATTGCGAAAGTCCAAAACACGTAGTGACGGCCGCAAAAGGCGATCGCATGGCGAAAAGTTGGCCGAAAATGAAGATCGCTAACGATTGCGACCGGCCAAAACTCTTAGTAACGGCCACATAAGGCGATCGTATCACGTAAATGACGATCGGACCGCGTCATTTAGGCCATAATTATCTATTTCGACATCTAATATTGATTATAAGCGATGTCTGAATCAGGTGATATTGGCCAAATGACAACCAGACCGTGTTTTATCGGCCGGAAACAAATGACAAACCGCGTTTTGTTTGTCAATACGTAATCCAGTTTGATTGTAGTGGCCAAAACATTGTATTGCTATTCATGTATTAGTTAGAAACCATGTTTAGATTATTAAATCTAGGGTGGTATCCAAATCCCATTACACTATTTTAAACTACCAACTCATGGGAAATACTCGCTCGAAAATACCCGAAACTCGAAAATAATTGGCTCTTCTCGACTCGAATAAAAAAATCACTACTCACACACCTCTATCAGTAGTTAAGAAGTTTTGGTTTTCTCTTTGAGAGTGATGTGCCGATACAGCGTTCTTGCTGAGTCCTAATACATGAAACAGCTGTAATTTGATTACCAACATGAGATATAACATTTCAGAAACTGCAATGGGATCCCAGTTGAATATCCAAGAGGACAAGGAGCATGATGATTATGTAACGACTACTTACGAGTGAGTGTTTATCTTTGTTTATTGTTTAAATTTATAGGAAAACACACCATGTGTTATTCCTAAATAATAGAAAATCCCTGATATTACATAGTCATAAAATTCCACACATAAAACATGAAACATAAGACATTCTCTGGGGATTAACATGTTTATATACCATATTCATGTGATCAAAATACTCTCCATAAAATTCAAATGAAAACATCTAGTACAGTGAAGCCCTGGCAGGTGCATGATGACATGTTAGGGAAAAATACCAATAATTATAATGTAGGTATATATCTGTATGTCAAATCAGTTTGACTACGCCTATGAGTTTTGTCTTAGCTTTTTAAAATGGTTAACGATGAATGACAAAATAATTATTTTTCAACTAACAAATGAAGATGTATCCTCACAAAGATTTACCATAGAAATCAAATATCTTCATCCTTATGGTGATTGCAACGAGCTCTATGTATAATATCTGGAGTCACAACTCTTAGTTTAAAAAGCATGCTGTTGTGAAAGCCAACTTTTGCTCTGTTATGTTGGCAGTAATTCTGGTGGTATGGTGTCAAAATCTCCTATCTGATTCAAAGAAAAAAATTGTGATATTCAAAGTCTTTAAATATTTATATCCTTTGTCACATTTTAGATGAAACTTGTTAAACTTAACTTCATAATCTTGAGACATATTTTAGATGGAATTTAATTATTTATTTTGAAGCAAAGTTATTATTTGAGTTAAATGAAAACACCCTTGTAATGTGGCTTTGGAAATAGTGTTTAAAAAAAACCGCCTTGTACATCAAATGACATTGTCCCACCAATAAGTTGACAACACAACCCGTACAAAATACCAAAAGTACGACGGCACGCTTTTAGATAGTTATTTGTCAGAGAGTAGTGACTCCTGTATTATATTTTAACTGATAGAGTGATTATGACAGAGTGAACGAGTTGGTGGTCTACAGAGAGTTAAGCCCCTGGTTGTACCCAGAGTTCATCTACTACAGGACTTCAGCAGGCAAACGCTACCTGCAGTGCCTGCGGAAGCTGCATGGCTTCACAGAAAGGGTTTGTTCATGTTCAGAGCCTTAAACAAATAAAATAAAAAACAAATAAATAAAAAACAAATAATAATAATTCATCTTTATTTTAAAACTAGCTGCCATCATACCCGGTTTCACCCAGGAATAAGACCGGTGGTGTGTGCTGATGTATTCTGTGGTCAACTCGTGAAACTACTACAAACCGTGATCAGCTGTTTGAATTTTTAGCAGCTCAAACCAAAGTGAATGTCCATAAGAATAACACTGGATTTGAAGTTCAACTCCCTGTGGGGTGGAGCCTTATGGGAATTTCTTAAAATCCTTTCTAGTGGTTACCTATTAAATGGAATGAGTA
Source organism: Allygus modestus (assembly GCA_963675035.1). Taxonomy (NCBI): domain Eukaryota; kingdom Metazoa; phylum Arthropoda; class Insecta; order Hemiptera; family Cicadellidae; genus Allygus; species Allygus modestus. Next base: position 84,781,734 of record OY776116.1, read on the forward strand.
TAAGTGCCAAATTTCCATGGTTTCAGGTGAAAAGGTTTGGCCTGGGGGATGATCAGTTTTTCGTATCTATAGATATATAGATCAAATACGTCTTACAACACTACAGAGTATATTTATACTTATACTGTACTTACATACAAGACGGTAAAATATACACAAAGGATGTCACAAGGTGATCGATTTCAACCGATTACACCCGTCATCATCAGGCCCATCAGAGAATAACAGAAACAAGATGGTGAACAGCTTATATACTATTGGCTATCGGAAGTTCCGGAAACAAGTTTGGATGAGTACCATCAGAGTCAAAGTTGACCTGTTCATGGATCAATTTATCCCTATCCTTACATTTTTCCTTAAAGATAAACAATTCTTCCCATTCATTCATTATATTTCCTTTCTTACAAATATGGAGAATATTCAAATTTTCTTCAATCGTTCCCAAGGAGTGGCCATTTTCCAGGAGGTGTTTTGCGACACTCGATCTTTCCGGTTTTCCGTTCTTCCAAGCTGAAACATGATTGTTGAACCTTTTCACAAAGTAACAGTTTGACCAATGTAAAAATTATCACAATCATTACAACTGATTTTATATACACCGGGCTTATCAAACTTATCACAATCTTCTATGTTCAGATGCAGAATTTTACTCATGATGTTTTGTGTCTTGAAGGCTACGGATACTCCATACTTCTTAAATCGATTTGCAATATTCTGTGTTTTATCACCAGTGAAGTTAAATGCAACATATCTCGTACTCACCGTCTCCCATTCGTTGCTTAGAGTTGTCATGTTTCGGAGCCGTTCTTGGTTCTTCATATTCTTCAATATCTTTGCCCCCATTTCATCAATGAGTGTAGATTGGTATCCGTTGGCTCGAGCTATAGTTTTTATCGTAGCTATTTTCTTTCTTCAGCTCGTTTTACTTAATTGGATCTTGTAGGCTCTGTACAGCATTGTACGAAATGAAGCGGTCTTTTGGTTTGATGGATGTATGGACTGTTGTTGGTTGTATTCGTTTATGTTGGCTCCCTGTAGATTTTGAGACACAAAACACCAAGAGTAAAATTCTACATCCGAACATAGAAGTTTGTGATAAGTTTGATAAGCCTGGTGTATATAAAATCAGTTGTAATGATTGTGATAATTTTTACATTGATCAAACTGTTAATTTTGTGAAAAGATACAAGAATCATGTTTCAGCTTGGAAGAACCGAAAACCGGAAAGATCGAATGTTACAAAACACCTCCTGGATAATGGCCACTTTTTTGGGAACAATTGAAGAAAATTTGAATATTCTCTATATTTGTAAGAAAGGAAATATAATGAATGCATGGGAAGAATTGTTTATCTTTAAGGAAAAATGTAAGGATAGGGATAAATTGATCAATGAACAGGTAAACTTTGACTCTGGTGGTACTTATCACAACTTGTTTCCGGTACTTCCGGTAGCCAATAGTATATAAGCTGTTCGCCATCTTGTTTCTGTCATTCGCTGATGGGCCTGATGATGACCGGTGTAACTGGTTGAAATCGATCGCCTTGTGCCATCCATTGTGTATATTTTACCGTCTTGTATGTAAGTACAGTATAAGTGTAAATATACTTTGTAGTGTTGTAAGATGTATTTTATTTATCCGGTTTAGTTGTAACAATACCTATCATGCTACTAAAGAAATTATATATAGTTAACATAACTGAACTGAAGTTATAGTTTAGTGCTTTACTGATACTGTTAGTAAAGAACTGGAAAAACTTTATATTTTCTTACTAAGTTAAGATTGTACCTTCTAACGAGCAAATCTCTGTACTAAAAGCTCTAGTTCAAGCAGTACAACAAGCAATCTTGAATTAAATGTCTATCTTAAAGGTCATATTACAACAAGAACTTGCAAGCAAAGTGCACTACTAAAATTAATTTTAAATGACTAGTTAACGTAATATTTTAACCATTAGAAGGTTATAGAATCTGATGGTTTATTGTGAGATATATAGTAAACAGACATCAACTTATCAATTATTAACATTAATTTTAAATTTAATTTCCATACCTTTTAGATTACTGTGGTATTTTCTGTATAAAAGCTAAACAAGGCAATACAGATTTGAGAGATATTGTCTTTATTAAGAACAGGGTTGATGCTGTAAATGGGACACAAGATGTATGAGGGAGCAAAGTATGAGTAGGAAAAATGAAATAAATAGAAAATCAAATGAACGTTATTTTTATTAAAAGTATAATCAAAATAAAATGTTTATAGAATTGTTGTTAGATTTCTTGCAGTAACTACTTACCTTTTTGATAGTAATAGAAAAATTGTGTAGGTGGCATGTAAAGCCAATGCCAATTCTTAATCAAATATAGCTGATGCAACATCCTAAATAGGACATTGAAATCCTATTAATCAGGGACTTAACTTTTTGAGGAGAACGCTCCATTGGATTACGTGCCAGGATGTTTTTGTCAAAACTGGCCCTGTTTAAAAATTAGGTATAATGCTGAAATATCTGTACAAGTTTCTGATTTTCAAAAGCTCTCATTTGATTTCAATTTGAATTTTTTATTTAGGTAATTCAAGAAAGAAAACAACAGAGAAAAGCTAACCTACAAATAATGAAGCAGGACACAACAGATAATGATTTTCAAGGTGAGTTTTTTTAATACTATGTAGTAACACTCCACTTTACCCAAGCATATTGTTGTAAATTAGAATGGAAAGAGAAAAGAGCAAAAAAAGCACTACACTTATTTTGTCATTCTAGAAATAAATGGAGGTGATTTCACTTTTGCCACACTGATCCTTTCAGAGCCGGATTTTTGCATGTGTCCAAATTTTGGGGGGCGGCAAATTAAAAAAAAAAAATTGTTTACCATCCGCTTGTAAAACGTAAAACAATGTAAATAAAATGCCGGAAGTATTTGTCTTGTCACTCTGCCGCTTAATTAAACGATTTAAATATAAATTGATAGTGAAAAAAAGACTTTCCTTTAGAATTAAGTCTAGTAAAAGTATTTATTTTCTTACTTTTTTTGAAAGATTATTTCTCAGCCACCAATACCATTCACACTATTTAAGCAATTAAATCTTTTAGACTAGTGATGGAAGTTCATATTTGATATGAATTTTAATGACATTAAATGTTAAAAAAAAATATTAAATTTAAACTTGTTTGCAGTTTATTTTATAAAGCAAAGTTTTATGCCTTTTGTGGTGATTACATGATAATTACCATAAATTCTTGGTAACTGTTGTAAAGCTTCATACAGAATGGGTTACCTATATTAATTACATTCCTTTAATGGTAAAACATAGATGTATGTATGTATGTATGTAAACATATTAATTATAAAGTCGTGGGTGGAACCAAACTAATATGGTTAAAAACATGTATTTTATTGATTATGAGTCTAGCAATAAAATATATTTTTCAACAATATAATTTAGATTGATTTTACTCTCAATGCTTATCCTAATTATAACTGATATGTTTATATCCTAATTGAAGAAATTGGTCATCAGGGTACAAGAAAAGATTGGCTCTATTAGATCTGCTTTTGGAAACCAGCGACTCACTGACACACCCCTTCACTGACTTGGAGATCAGAGAGGAGGTCGACACTTTCATGTTTGAGGTATGCCTAATGCTTACCCAAGTTGTATGTTAATTTTAGTTAAGGCTCGGGTCTACTCTGTGGGAAAATCTAAGTCTTCGCGTGAATTACATTGTTAAAATAGGAAAATAGAGTGTTGCGGCCGTCGGCAGGATTTCGGTTTGCGGCTACGATAATCAGGGGCGGCCCATCAGTTTTTCAGCGCCCATGCAAATACCAAATTTGCCATCCCCCGCCTCCTCACCATCAACCAAAATCTCTTTACCCCATGGCTCTGAGATCAGACTGACACGTGCGCGCCTCGCTCCCTCACTTGTTGTGTTTGCAATTTTTCTGGTTCCGAGCTATGCTGATCACCTGAAATGGCAAGCTATGGAACACATTTAGCTAAGAGACTTGTGGGAGCAGAAGTTGTGTTATCTGATGTGTACATTTAATGTTTAAGTATAATGAAGGTGCAAAATAGTGACTACTCATAACTTTCTTTCCAATAATACTTTTCAACAACTTGCATAATACTAATATACAACAAATTTACAATATCAGTTTGGTTTTTATATATTTACAAATACTTTATGTTAGCGCTACGGCCTACGCCCCCCACCCTGCACCCTGCAACCCGTTATGAGCATCGAGTGCAACCCCCCCAAAAGCGCCTCGCACTGCCCTAGAGCCGGTACTGACGATAATTATATGTGTAAATGACAGTAATCAATTTGATTGATCCAAAGAACAAAATTAGATATTTAGGGGTGAATTTTGCAAATGAAATCATTTTTGACCCAGAACAAAACATAAGATCTCTAACAGAACAAATTGAAAAATTGTTCGCCCTTTTTAAAAACAGAACAAAAAATGTTTATTTTAATTAATTATATTTGGCCTCCTTTAATAAATCCCTTTCAGACTGCACCTTTACAAAAAAATTCCTTAGAGTTTTTTAACGATGTTGAAAAAATTAAACGTTCTACTCTAAAAGAAATCTTGGAAATGCCAAATGACACACCAAGTTGGTTTTTTTATAGTTGTTCAAAATCCAAAGGTATGGGGTTATCAAAATCAAGATGGGAGGCGGTGATACAGCACATAAATATTTGCCGTACCTTAAATACAAATAAGAATCCTTACCTTCAAAAGTTAAAAAGATTTGATCTTGAAGAAATTTGTTGCCTAAAGAAGCTTGCTTTATATGAAGAGGCACAATCTAAAATGTCAGCTAAATTATTACGTAATAAGTTAAAACAAATCGAGTTTGAAAAATGGAATAAACTTCCTTACAAAAGGAAAAGGAGTTATCTTATTCCAAGAATGTCCAAAGATTAATAAGAATTTAACGAAAAGTCATGGGTTGACAGAATCTGAATTCAAATATTATCTTAAAATGATAAATGATGTAGCCTCTGTCAGAAGTTTTTTTTTTTTTTTTTTTGTACATGGAAGGTCCAGGGACAGGAACCAGTGCCGGCATTGTTCCAGCGCTGAGAAGTATGTTATTGAAACTTTACCCCACGTCCTTGGACAATGTCCATTTAGTAATCTTGTTCAAAAAACTCGCCATCTCTTAATAAGAAAAACCATTGCAGACCAGTTCAGACTTAAAGGCAGTTACGACGTTTTTGTGGAAGTTACTGCGACAGAGATTAACGGCTCCATAAGAAGAAGTGACATTATTGTCATTGACAGGCAGAAGAGCTGAGGATACATTATGGATCCCACTGTGCGATTTGAAACTTATCAATATGAAGTGAATTTGGAAAAAAATCAAGATCTATGAAAACACAATCCATTATTATAAAGAAAAATATCAGATAAAAGAATTTGAAGTATTCGGAATTTTAATTGGTGCAATAGGGACCACACCAGTGTTTGTCCAGGAGTTTTGGAGAAAATTCAACCTGGACTATAAAATACTAAATAGCATAGCATTAGCAGCTATCAAACACTCCGTTCAGATTTTAAAAATCATTTATAGGTACTTTGGTATTATACGGATGCCACCCTTATACAGCGCGCTGCGGCAGTTATGTTAGGATGGGTTATCATAAAAATGATAGTAGGACTTTCCTTGTTTTGTTGCGAATCGAATGATACCTGATGAGTCATACTTCAGGCCGCCAAACCCCCTCCAAATAGGCCAAGGTCGGGTCGTTGACCGGAGGGCGCGCATGACCTGTCACCGCCTGTGTCTGGGCCAGTGTCATGAGTGATTTATTGCCGTCCACTACGTTACATTTGTTTTCATAATGAGTGACGTTCTTTTGGTGTGATATTTATCTCGAAATGAAGAGGAAACCGTACATATTTTTATGATAACCCATCCTAACATAACTGCTGCAGCGCGCTGTATATTTGGCGGAGTACATGTGGCGATCGGTTGTGGCTGCTAGCGGCGGCGACGCATTCAACACGATCCTAGCGGACATCGCTGTCTTTTGGGAGGCACAACACAAAGACCGCTCATCAGAATGATGTAAAATTTGTACAGTAAGTCAATAAAAGTATGTTTTTTCGAACTATGTAGTTATCCTTTGTATCCGGTAAAAATTAACCTCCAAAAATAGTGGCATCCGTATAATACCAAAGTACCCATTTATATAACAACAAACATTAAGTCAACATTTTTGTAATTAGTATTCTTTGTCATTTTACGTTGTGTAAAAAGATGTTAATTTTGTATGAATAAAATATCTATATATATAACCAACTCTAAATGGAATTTGGTCGAGGAAAGTTAATTCTACTGATGCTAGTTTTTAGAAATTAAAAAAATCCGTATTTAGTTGTTGTAATTTGAAAAAGCTCATTTTTGTACACACTAAAATGGGCTTGTATATAAATTAAACTCAATTTAAAATATAAATAAAAAGGTACATTATAGTAGATACTGTTTTCCTCTTTGATATTATATTTTAACTTCAATTTTAAGGATTTATGTAGTAGACATATATTATATATAAAGAGAAATCCTGCAAACCCTTGCCTATAAGCACTGTGTAACAGGGGTATACCTGAGCCTTAATATTGTTTACATACCCCAGCAGCACACATCGTTGGGCCAATGTTGGGCCATCGTCGGCATTGAAGGATACCAATGCTTTTTATTAATTATATATTCATAAATATACATATCATAACTAATAATAATATAGTGACAGGATTTGCCAACAATAGCGTTTGATGGCCCAACGTCGGCTATGGTTGGATTTGCCAACGTGGGCTAGCCAACGATTGGTTCGTTGGCCCAACCGCGTTAATGCCAACCGGCCATTTCCCTAACATATCCTACAATGCCGACGATGACCAACGTTGGCCCAACGATTTGTGCTGATGGGGTATAAATTAACATTATATTTTTATTATTATAATTATATTAAATATATATTAATTTGCTAGTAGTTTTTCGTATTTCATAGATACATAAATTAAGTTAACTTGTTCCTACTTTTAATACAGTGTTTTTTGCACAAGTAGATTCACGTAGAAGAATAAAACGAGTACTATCCAATCTTAGAAGAATAAAACATAATAGTATATAGGCTAGTAATTCATGCAGGTTCAGACTATAGGTAATTTCTATATCTCAGTCCAGCCTTCAATACTCGTAAGTTAGATTGGCCGTGGGGGTTAAGGCAAGTGTTCAGTAACTCAAAAGGTTGTAGGTTCGAGACCCAACCATGAATCGATATTTTTGCAACTTAATTCCTTTTTAGCGAATTTCCCCTATAGGGAAGAAGCTATTTCCGTAGGTCTCATGGTAAGACTTAAGTTCGAGACCATGATACTTTTTTCTTTTGAGGTCCCCAGATGACAAAAACACTATTCATTCAAATTTATATATATATATATATGTATATATATATATATATACATATATATATATATATATATATATATATATATATATATATATATATATATATATATATATATATATATATATATATATATATATGTGTGTGTGTGTCCGTGAATGCGATAACTTGAGTAAAAAACGTCCGATTTCGATGAAATTTGGCTCAAATGTGTAAAATGACATTCATGACTTTAAGTTCGAAAACCAGAAAAATTGGACCATGGGAAGGGGGGTTTATGGGGTTTTTAAATTTTCCAAAAATCAGTTTTTTGCATTTTTCACCCTACAATGTTTTAAAAACTTAATTTTGGTTTTGACCATGTTATAGAGCTTAAAAAAAAATAATATAGTATTTTGAATTATTAACCTAGGTTAAGTGGTTGCGGAGAAAATCCAAAAAACCTACTCATAAAATCTCCCATGTTAATCTTATAGAAAAAAGGTTTTTGGCATTTCCTTAGTTTATTTTAATTTAAACTTCACATTTGCTTTTAGAAATCTGTTCAGTTCCACAAAACAATCATTTTGGTGTTTAAATTGTGATTCTACGCCCAACCGTTGCTGAGATATTCAAAGTGCTAAACACAGTACGTTGTCCAATGTTATCCTTGTGGAGAATAAATAAAATTTGATATCTAGATTATTTATGAACGTATGTTGATGAAACTTGGTATGTGGCTTCAAATAGTACTGCTATATTGATATTTGCACAAAAAATTGATTTTTTGTTTGGTTATTCCTGTAGCAATACCTGCGTACTCAGCCCCTATGTTATTCTTATGGAGAATAACTGAAATGTTATATAGCGCTTATTTATGATTGGATATTGATGAAACTTGGTATGTGGCTTCGCCTAGTTAAATTATATTTATATTAGTATAAAAAACAATTGTTTGTGTTCCTTGTTTCAGCAAACCTACGTACTCATTACCAATGTTATTCTTATGGAGAATAATTAAAATCGCTTATATGTGAATATATTTTTATGAAACTTTGTACGCGGCTTTATGTGGAATTCAGACAAATATTATGCATTGGAAATTCGCTGAGTACGCAGGTTTGCTGCGACGAGGGTATTTTTTATTTGTTATAATTGGTTTACTAAACAATTCAATTAAATAAATCATGATTTTTAAAATTAAAATAAGCATTTAAATAAAAAATTATAAACCGTTTGCATTTGGTTGGGTATTGGTTGGCATTGTTGGATAATGGTTGGTTAATCCATCGATCCACAGCTTATCCAAACTAATGTGGCAGTATCCTGATCCGTAATGTTAAAAAAAACAAATAAACTAGTATGAGGCTAAAAGCTTTACTTTTATATTGTTAACTATTGCCCTATCAGGCTTTGGCACCCACCAGTTCAACACAACACATTAACAGAATACAATTAACAGGAAAGACCGTCTGAATTGTCGTATCATTTTTGCAGGCATTTCTTGCACCTAAATATTGTCTAGTAATGAAGCTAATGCAAACAAATTGTACAGTTAAAAAGTCATATAAATAAAAGCAACCGAGGTTTAAGATTAATGGATATTGTAAATAAAGATTAAATATTTTGCTGGATAAAATACCATGCACTATACCTAACGGCCCAAGAATCAATAAAAAAGTGCTTTAACGGCAATTATTTCTATGATACTAGCCTCTATAGAAACATAGCAGTGCCAGGGTTATCGTGAAAACTTTTAAGGCACTACTTGAGTACATAATTTCTTAAATAATAATTAAACTCATTGTCATCGACAATGCAACTGTAAGAACTGTAACTTGTGTTACTGTGATCTTTGTCTCAACAAGTGTTATATGAAGAAAGTAAATTCACTCTCCTATTATTTTATATTTTCGATCTAAATGTGTTTATCTTTATCATAACGAAAACGAAATAAAGTGAAACATAAACTTGACCATCACCCTCATGTTTGAAAGGCATCATTTGTTACTTTTAAACCCTTAAAAAGTGTTTTTTACATCAGTCAACTTGTCCCAATGACCCGGAATCCAAATAACTTTGCTTCAAGGAGGGCATTAATTATTTTGAATCATCCTATTTTTAGGGGTCTGCGGTACCAACAATTTCAGATCGGTACGGTTCGGTACGGTAAAAGATTTTGTACCTCGGTTCTAGGTACAAATTCGGTACGGTACAATGTACCATCATATATAATAATTTAGTTATTAATTTGAATGTATCATAAACTAATTATTGAGTAATAATTAAGGTCATATACAATTTTTATTATTAATTTGATTAAAAAAATAAATAACTACACTATGGATAAAAATATTTTTAAAACCTGCATCTTTGGAGTATTACATTTTAACATTATTATTATTAGGTATTAATACAAGTTCTTGAAATAATCATAAGAAATAAATTAAAAAATTACTTGAAAATCAATCAGTTGCATAAGTTGCTTAACTGATTAATTATATTGATTTCAATATAAATAAAAACTATTGGTTTAAATCATACAAGCAACAAAAACCCAAGTTTTATAAATACTATTCTTGTTGCATTGGGAGATTATTGTATCATTAATACAAAGTAAAATCAGATAACTTAAAATCAGATAACTATGTATGATGTGAAACTAAAAGAAATTATAAATTAGAAAATTAGACCTTTAAATACTGAAGATTAAAATCAAAATAACTATAAAATTACTTAATTACACTACTAAATTCAAAATTGAAGTCCATAACAAATATTACAGTACATTTATTTAAACGTAAGTACCATGTAAAACTGGAAAATAAATAAAGAATGTAATAAAATCAGTACAGTGATATAATGCTAATTTGGCTATATCACATTTAAAATAATTAGCTATTAACCTCATCAAAAAATAAATTTAGGTTGTTGTTAATAATAATTTGTAGTTGAATTTTCCAAAACCACACAAGATAATCTAACATATAACAGGTATATGTATGTACAAATTTCACAGCACAATAAAACAATAACAAATTTATGCTACCATTTGAAATTTATCAACTTAGTGGCTAATTTTTAATTAGTTTTCAACCATTTTTGAAACATTTTTTAGATAATTTAAAAATTTCACTAGTATTCTTCAATAACAATAATAATAATACATAAATAAAAGCAGTTTAATTTGAAATCATAATGGAGAAAGAACGTGATTTAAAATATAGTATTCCTTTTCTCACTCTAGGAATGATGTTGACAAACAACTTATTTATAGCTAATTACCGGATCCCTCCGCCCTTATCCCTCACGCTTTCCTAGTCTAAACCTTTCTTGTCTTCAAGGACATATTTTTTGCCGACCCTACCCAGCCCCTCCCCGCACTCCTTGCCCACCTATCTTATCTCCATTCTCGTTCAGCTATAAATAACACCTGTCAGCGTCTCTTTTCCAATGAGTTTTGGGGCTTGTTTTCCTTAAAGGAAATGACTATTTATAAATAGGAGTCGGTCTTATTTAAACCACTTATTTTGCTAAAAATTGTTTAGCTTATCTCTGTTTATTGTTTGAAGCAGTAAACTGTACCGTACCGAATCTGTACCGGGGTTATGTTCTGTACCGAACCGATAACGGTAATTAGTTGTGTACCGTACCACCGTTTTTTCGGTGCACTGCAGACCCCTACCTATTTTATTGCTAAACATCCTAATGTCTGCAACAGTTTCTAACACTATATTCACTCAACATCTCAGACAAATAACTTGGGTTAAAAATTACTTATTTTTTCAGTGTGCAGGTTTTTATGAAAACTATTTCTTCTTTCAGGGTCACGACACCACTGCTATGGCTATAACATGGACCTTTTACCTGCTGGGCAGACACCCCGCTATTCAGGTAAATAAGATACTTTTATTCTACCAGGTTCTTTTGCAAAATTCAAACTTACGGAAATAAATTATTATAATTGATGGTTGAATTTTTCATTTCACTATTGCAGGTTGACTTTTTAATTTTTCTATCGCAATAAGTTGACTTTTTCGTAGAATGCATCAATTGGTCGATGACAATGACAGCTGGATCCAGTTTCTAATCTTCTCTAAATTTTCAAAATTTTGCGCAAGGTCAATGTGTACCTCAGATCATGAGACAAGCATCTCAAGCCGGATTCATACAATAGGCGTAATTTGGGGGTGGCAAGGGGGGCAGTTGCCCCCCAATAATTTGAAGGAAATATTATTGTAATATATATGGTAAGTCACAACAATCACGATCACGACCATTTTTGCCCCTCCAATCAAAATACTGAAATTACGCTAATGGTTTCACACTACTGAGGCCCATTTCCATTCGGACAGGAACACATTGCAACATGAGTCTTCACAAGAGACGGTAACATGTTACCGCGAGTTGTTAGATTGGAAACACCTCGCGGGGCAGGTTTTGTCGCAAGAGACGACTCAAACCTTTCCCAGACAGTTTTGCCCCGGGCATGTTACCATCACATGAGCCCCAGGTTAATGGAAATGGCCTGCAACCTGTTCCCGGTGCAACATTGTCCAAATATAGCCCAAAACCACTTGACCGGATGGAAATTACGTTGCCAGCAGTTGAAATATCAACTGTTTGTCTTTGTTTAACAGTGGTTCAATAATAGTCCTTTGAAACGGGACCATAATTAATTGCACTTTTATTAATCGTACAATAGTAAACTTGTATTTGAGTAGTAAATTATTTTTGAATTAAAGTAGTGTATTACAGTACAAAAACTGCCATCTAACCGTGAATGTAGTTTACTGGTTTCCTCAACGACGTTTACTGGCTTAAATATTTTAAACTTTTCATATTAAATAGGTATCAAATCTGTTTAGTTATTTGTTTGCATGCATAGTATGGTATACATGGTACACCAGCTTTTAAGTTACGAATACATGTAGGACAGAAATGTATTTATTCATTGTGTACAGACAAAAACGTTTAGTTTACCTTTTAAACAAATTAATAAGTGTACTATATGTTCTTGAAACCATTTAGATTAATGTATTTATATATTTGTTTTTAAATTAATTACATTTACAAATAAAAACTAAAACATATATTAGAAAGAATGGTCAAATCGTAAATATGTACTCACACTAGGCCGCCAAAAATCACCATGATACATGTTGCAACCGTCCCGGCACATCCGGTTACAAGTGACACGCCATGTTTGTCCTAATGAAAACAGGTCTGAAAAACCCCCATGAAACCTGTGTCGTCACATGAGCCCGGAACTTGTTCGAATGGAAACGTACCTTGACTAAGTGGTGCGCTCAGACTACCATTCTTGGAAAAGTTGGCCTGCAGCCCAGTCAAGTTCTGTTTGGATCTATGGCAGTAGCGCCAACAGGTTATCACACTGCTGACGAGATTGTAAGACCTTTTTCGCGCTGCGCTAGAGATACCGTACCACTGTTTTGTGAATGCTGCTTGGTATACATAGCTTGGTACCACAGTCACACTAATACGTTGGATAAGAGAACATCTTTCCTCCATACACTGGAGATTTTTCTGCTATTTTGGAGCTCTTGTAGTAAAAGTAAAATGTCGGATTGGGGTTTTATAGTTTGGGTACCCAATGGATTTTTTTATTTTTAAAGCCCAAATCTATGTTTACAGTTAACTCATCTCTACATTATTTGCATAGAAAAGTCACCAATTAAGACAGAACTTTTTAAGTGCTACCCCCAGGCTGGGAGGATAGTCTTGGATCACGTTGCCTCTGAAGAGACCAGCAGTTGTGTCGAATCAGTTAATACTTTCATTACATATTGAACGAGTTAATTCTATTTTTCCACAAGGTTTCACTCCATATACAGGCCAGAAGCAGTATTTATAACAGTGTCTGACCAAGGCCCCACTAAAAAAACGTGGGGCCTTGGTCTGACTGCCTATGAAGTGATTAAAAAGGTTTATGGGTGTAGTGACACCAAAATCAATATTTTTAGCCATTAACACTTTGACTGCGCGTGGGACGTGTTCCCGCCACGCTGAAACTGTTCCTATAGGTGCGGTCACATTTTCAATTCCCGGCTAACGAATGACAAAATCACTGTACAGTGCTGTACTGCATTACAACACAACTGGACGTAGTTCTACAAAGCGGCAGCAGGTCGCAGCACAATCCAGATAGCAGTAGTCATCCAGGGTCGCCATCTAGAGGGACTAAGTGGGACAGAAACATATGCAGGGAAGTCCCGTGACGGTCGGCATATTGGGGGAAATTTACCACCAACCTACTCCAAAATGAAGTTTGCATATCCTGAGCGTCACACGCAAAAAATATTGTCTTCCTCCGGCCCAGCCTGAGCTCACATTGAGTCATTGTTTCTAAGCGGACTTGGTTGGACGTCAGCGTCCCACGCGCAGTCAAAGTGTTGAAACTCGGAAGGTTAAATGGTATATAAATTTAAAATATGCAGTGTTCTTTGAGTAATTTATTTGATAAGGGGGTCTGAAAAATCACCGTGTGATATGGGACGAGAAACAGATAGTTCATTCATAAAATTAAACAAAGAAATACAAATTTCTCAGGAGGCAGCTGTTGAGGAACAGGAGAGAATTTTCGGAGCTTCTGAACGGTGCTGCACTCTAGAGGACTTGTCTAATATGAAGTATCTGGAGAGAGTCATCAAGGAGTCACTGCGGCTCTACCCTAGCGTGCCCATGATTTCCCGTCGTATAGAAGAGGAACTGCCCTTGGGTATATTAGTCTAGTAGAGTGACACAGTTTCAGTAAGGCGTTGTTATTGCGAGTTAAATGTCAAAAAACTTTTGAATAAGATACAATTACAAGTGTTCATGTAAAAAATATTATATTTATGTTGCTTTAGATAAATTTTTAGTGAACGTGAACATTTAAGGTCACTAACAGTATGTTATGTCACAGTTATATCAAGTTATCGAACTTCAGAGATATATGTTGTAACATTTTATAAATTTACCTCCACGAGAAAAATGCTGTCAATATCATTTTACATTACATTTCTTAACCACTGATCTTTTAAAAGTATAAGCAGAAATCTACACTATGACAAATATTTTTTTCTTATGTAATATATCTTTTGTCAAAAAACATGAGGGTGATGGTCAAGTTTGTGTTTAACTTTATTTAGTTTTCGTTATGATAAAGATGAACATATTTAGATCGGAAATATAAAAAATTAGGAGAGTGAATTTAATTTCTTCATATAACACTTGTAGAGACAAAGATCACAGTAACACAAGTAGTATTGTGGGTTCTTACAGTTGCATTGTCGATGACAATGAGTTTAAATATTATTTCAGAAATTGTGGCAATTTCTCATTCATGATTATGAAAAAAAACAAAATAAAAACAAGTTCCATGATGTTTTGGAATCTGATCTAATCTTCTGGTGCTAAAAATACCTAGATCACAACAACTCAAGCAAAGCTGGATAAAAATCCCAAAAAAGCCAACTGTAAAACCAATATACAAATGTTTAGCTATCTTGTGATTCAAATCTTGCTTTGCCTGGGTTGCTACTCATTTGATTATGTTCTAGGCTCTTCTCATCTGAAGGCGGGATCAGATTCCAGATCCCAAAACATTGCCTAACACATTTTTTTCTAACCACTGATGGCAAGTACACACAATAATTTCTTAAGTAATCAAATGTACATTCTGATATCTATATATTACAAAGCCAACCCGTGCCAGGAACTTTTGATAAAACCACAAGTCTGACTCCCGTGAACCGTTTAGGACCTACTTGATTGAAATGTCTCGATGAGAAAATTGAAGAAGAAATATTGTTTTTTTTTATATTAATTGTGGATCAGGATTGATATTTCAACAAATGTAGAAAATTAAAAAAGGGGAGGGACATATAAACTCACCCTGTTCATAAAAGACGATTGTGTAATGCTGTTGACTTTTTATGCCATGTAACAATGACAACAGTTGTTTTTTGCTTAGTGGTTGGTATTACAATTCTGTAAAATGATCTAGCCATGAGAAAATTAATTAATTGTTTAGGCAGGTCCATTTTGATGCAACCAGACCATTAATCGTAGGTAATTAAACATGCTATTTACATCGGGAATAAAGGTAACAAGTTAGTTCAGTTAAATGTATCAACATTTCCTTTTTTTTGGGTAAACAAATTTTATCAACTATATTACGTACAATTTGTTTCAAAAAGTAGTATAATTTAAAATGTAGTCAGCAACACTTATACAGTTTTGTAACTGAAAAAAAAACTTAAAAATTGGGATTTTAACCTGTAATTCAACTCACTCTTTACACCTTAATTTAGTCCATTAAACCTGCAATTATCATTCTACAGAAAGATTTATCCTTTTACTTTAATTTATCAAAAAGTGTAAATATCATAAGAGTGGAAGGTGGTATTTGAAAACGGATTGCGGCAGAGATATTAGTGTGAAAAATAGTTGGAAATTATGGGTCACCCCACCTATAGTTAAAAGAAAATACAGTAAACCTCGGATTGCCCTGACTAATGTGGTGGAAAATTGATCCTGATAGCAATAAATCCGGATAATCAGAAGCTACTATTTGTAACACGCCATAAATAACGATATAAACACTAGTGCCTGCAATATTGACGCTACAAATTGCGTGGAAATACCGTATTTAAAACAGAATATATGAGTGATTCTGGAAGCATTTAACTTGTGATATATTTTATGGGGACGATTCATAACGTCAAGGTGCATAAAGTAAAGTAGCTATTTTTTACAGTTTTGTTATGTAGCGATTTCAAATCGTAAAGTTTCAAAACGTCCAGTTCATAATTATAAAGTGTTAAATATATAGTGTTTCACAAAGTAAAGTTCTATAACGTAAAGTTATCAATTAATATAGTTTAATTTAAAATGCGTTTCAAAACGTAAAGTTTCATAAGGTAAAGTAGCTATTATAATTTAAATAAAATATGTGAGTGTTTCACAAAGTAAAGTACCATAACGTCCAGTATTTAATTTTTAGTTCTATTCGGAGATAGAGTTTCATAAGGTAAAGTTTCAAAACATAAAGTTTGTATTTTTAAAAACCACCTGTTTCAAAACGTAAAGTTTCATAACGTTCAGTTAAGAAACTCACTCCAGTTCGATCAATTTCAGTACACGGGAATGTTCCAAAAAGTCGAGTTTTAAAACATTGAATTTAATTTAGTAGACTATTTCATAACGTAAAGTGACACAAGGCAAAGTACAGTCCGCTCCAGACATTGTACTGCGTGTTGCCTTCCACAAGTTGCAGGCGGTCCCGAGCACATGGAGATCTGTCAACACAGCGCCAGTGCGGCGACCGCGGCGATTGTAGCCCAGTCAATAAATGTTTTGTGTCTGAACTCTTTTTGGTAAAGCTGATCTTTTCTCAGTTGATAGACCATATTGAAAGACGTGTTTTCTCAAAAGTCCCCTAAAATCCGCATTGTGCTTCCCCTCCTATCCCCCCCTCAAAGCTCGAAAATGTAGACTTTTAACGTTAGGTACCGGTATTGAGTATAACTTTTTAACAAAATGTTATTTAGGGTTAACTCTTTTCAGTTCTTTTTGTCGATAAATGTGCTATCATTTTTATACAGATACTGTTTATGATAAATTAACTAAATAAATAAAAAAAAGTTATTTTTGTTGTTTCAAATTTAGGTTTTTGATGTTTATTTTGGTTATACGTATAATAAATGAAAAACACTTCCTCTAAAACCGTTTGCACACACATTTCTGAACACATTTATATAAATATTAATGTTTTTATGAAGTGAGGAACATGCGTAACTGTTAACTATGTTTAGAGCGCGAGGGCGGCAGAGCCTGGGCTAGTGCGAAAGATATATTATCTACTTATCTACTTGTTTTAAATCCCTTATGTTTAATCATTTCTACACTTACAAAATGTTGTGGTGTTTTATAGTTTATTATTGTTATACCGACCTATAATAATATGATAAAGTAGATTTACTTTATTATTAATGTGTAATGTAATAAAACTCCAAATACGATATGTTCAATGATTTGAATGCGGTATTATTTAATCGATCCACTTCAATTTTAAACATTGTATAGTAAATATAAAATTTCTTAGTACCAGTTTTACTTGGGGGTATAAATCAGCCCTTGGGCCGTTTTACTATCCACCAACTATTACTATCCACCAACAGCGGGACCCGCTGTGTCCCGGACTGGCTGAACCGACAGCTGTCGTAAATTATAAGTTTCATATTTCTTTTCTGCAACTCTTATTTAAAAAACCTTCACGGAACTCCCATCCACCACAGACATTATGCACATTGATTACATATATATGTGAAAAATGCCAGTGTTTCATCGAAGTAAGCATAATACAGTTCGGGTAACAATGCTTGGCATCTGGTTACCATATGCTCTGGAATGACTTTTCCAGACCATATGCCAAAACAAACTATTTGGCTTGGTACCGTTAGTGTTTTAGTCTACTTTACTCAGCAGAAAGCAAAAATCACTTATTTCATTTTAAAACATTTGTTTTGGTTGTTTTTAGCGAATTTCCCCTATAGGGAAGAAGCTATTACCATAGGTCTCATGGTAAGACTTAAGCCCGAGACCATGATAACTTTTTGTTTTGAGGTCCCCAGATGCCAAAAACACTATTCGTTCAAATTTATATATATATATGTATATATATATGTCCGTGAATGCGATAACTTGAGTAAAAAACGTCCGATTTCGATGAAATTTGGCTCAAATGTGTAAAATGACATTCATGACTTTAAGTTCGAAAACCAGAAAAATCGGACCATGGGAAGGGGGGTTTATGGGGGTTTTAAATTTTCCAAAAATCAGTTTTTGCATTTTTCACCCTAAAAATTTTAAAAAACTTAATTTTGGTTTTGACCAGTTTATAGAGCTTAAAAAACAAATAATACGGTATTTTGAATTATTAACCTAGGTTAAGTGGTTGCGGAGGAAATCCATAAAAACCTACTCATAAAATCTCCCATGTTAATCTTATGGGAAAAAGGTTTTTTGCTTTTCCTCAGTTTATTTTAATGTAAACTTCACATTTGCTTTTACCAATCTGTTCAGTTCAACAAAACAATCATTTTGGTGTTTAAATTGTTATTCTACGCCCAACCATTGCAGAGACATTCAAAGTGATAAATACAGTACATTGTCCAATGTTATCCTTATGGAGAATAAATAAAATTTGATATCTCGATTATTTATGAATGTATGTTGATAAAACTTGGTATGTGGCTTCACGTAGTTCTGGTATATTGATATTTGCACAAAAAATTGAGTTTTTGATGATTATTCCCATAGCAGCAAACCTGCGTACTCAGCCCCCATGTTATTCTTATGGAGAATAAGTCAAATGTAATGACTCCCTTAATTATGAATAAAAATTAATAAAACTTGGTATGTAGCTTCACTTGGTTAAGTTATATTGATAATTGCATAAAAACCCAATTTTTTTGGTTCCTTGTTGCAGCAAACCTGCTTACTCAGCCCCCATGATATTCTTATGGAGAATACCTAAAATGTTATATAGCGTTTATTCATGATTGAATGTTGATGAAACTTGGTATGTGACTTCGCCTAGTTAAATTCTATTTACATTTGCATAATAACCAATCGTTTGTGTTCCTTGTTTCAGCACCTACGTACTCATTACCAGTGTTATTCTTATAGAGAATAATTAAAATCGCTTATATTTGAATATATTTGTATGGAACTTGGTATGTGGCTTTATGTGGTATTAAGACATATATAATGCATTGGAAATTCGCTGAGTATGCAGGTTTGCTGCGACGGGGGTATATTTTATGTCTACTTTTATTAACGAGAAATTTGAGTAGTTTATCGCCTTTCCCAGGTGCCAAGCACCGTGAACCGAGCTTTACTTGACATTCAACGATTGCCAGGTTAAACCCTCTTTCCCTGTGGACTGTTATCGCTACCATTAGTTGCTGGTACTCTTTTGCTTAGTTTCGGCGGAAAACTGTGTTAGCTTTCAACTATATTTGCTGAAGTGTACAAATTTACGCGGGCCAGCGCCCGAACAGTTTTACCCTAACCCTATCCATTAGTATATTCTGGGATAAGGTTGCATGAGCTAGACGTTTCCTAAGCTCCAGATACATAACACCAGTTCCAGTATTGTTTAGGCTACCGGTATAATTTTTGTAATAAAGTTTGATCAAGTCTCTGTAGTTTATAATAACTAAGAATAAAGTCGGCAGGTGTCGAATACTATCTTTTTTTTATGAAATGTCATCACGTCAATGTAGGATGAAATACCTAAGAAAGAATTAAGCCGACAAGTGTCAAGACGTAAAGCTTAATAAAATCCATAACGTCCCAGGTCAATAACTTCCTTTGTTCCTGCCCAAACTCAAACTCATTTATTTGTCTAAAAACTGATACAGTATTGAACACGTCAAACTAGTTATATTTACAAATTAAATGAAACCAGGAGTATCAGATCAGCCAAAAAATCAATGTTTTCAGATTGCAATAAAAATTGGAATAAATGTATGTTTTTACACTGATTTTGAGTTTTAAAAGTTGTTATTTGGAAATTCACTTCCCTCACGTCAGCGTGCGAACTCGTTTATTAATCATATCAGTAATTATAGAAACTATAAACTGTAACTGTGATCAAGACAATACGGTTACAGTATCCATGTAACTACTTTGTAGAGCTGAAGTTAGCCGCATCTTTTATGCCTTCATAATGCGAGAAACAGCAAGCATTAATCAATGTTTGATTGCTGCAGCCAGCCCTAAGAAATTCTGACTTTGACTGTACTTGACTTTTTGAAACTTTACGTTATGAAACAGTATATTTTTAAAATGTTTCCAAATATTTTATTATTGAATTCGATTCAACAACGGACTGGAGTGAACTATCTTTGGCGTTTACGGTTATAGCTTTACAATACAAAACTTTACTTTGTTAAACAACCATTTATTAAATTTGTTTTTAAAACAAAGCTTTACGTTTTGAAACTTTACGTTATTACAACTCCTTTAGATTAAATTAACAAAAAAATCTTTACTTTATGCTACTACACTTTACGCACACTTTGTGCAACACTACATATTTACTAAATTATAATTCTTTCACTTTACTTTATGACACTTTACGTTTTGAAACACTTATAAATTTAATCTGTATTAAATCAGTCACTTTACCTTTTGAAACTTTACGTTTTGACAACAGCTTTTATTGCATTGTATTAAATGACAACTTTACTTTATGAAACTTTACGTTGTGAAATGCTGCTTTAAAAAATATAACTTTACGTTATAAACCTTGACGTTGTGCAACGGACCCTATTTTATTATAAATTTGGACAAAACATTAATCTATGTAAAAAAGCGATTTAATAATTATAAATTGCACTATGAATTTATATATTTTTTAATTATTATTAGAAAGGAAGCAATACAGTTTTGTATTCAAAGCTTTTCAATTATCCATGATCATTAAATAAGAGAATTAACTAGAAAGTAACGAGCTCTCAAGTTTTAGTTACTTTGTGAGCTTAGTTTGACTTACCAGCTCTAACTATATTAACCTTACAGGTAACTACCGAGCTAAAAATAAAATATGGGTTTCTTTAACACACACAAATCATTCACAAGGGTATTTTTAATTTCCTATTTAAGACATCTGTATATTATATCCATGAACCCTACTAAGTTTTCCTCAGTTATAAGGAGTTTCAGCAACCTATCAGAAATGCCATGAATAACAGAAGCAACTTTTTTGTATTTTCCAGGCAATTATACAATTCCAGTGCACTCCAACTTAACTATGGACATCATTCATTTGCATCGGGACCCTATACAATTTCCAAATCCAGAAACATTCAACCCGGATAACTTTCTGCCTGAGAGAACAAGACAGAGGCATCCGTATGCATACTTGCCCTTTAGTGCTGGCCCACGGAATTGTATAGGTTAGCTTTTAATATCAGTTCTAAAATTAATTAAAAGAGTATTTTAAGTATTACTAACCACAACTATGTGATGGTTTTCCAGTTTTTGTGGAAAGTATTTTTCGGAAAACCCTCTGAACTAGATATTGAATCAAATTAATTACCTACTCTAATAGGACTGATTTTAATGTTCACAAAATTGCTATTGGAAATTTGAAGGCCGAAGGAGTGATGGTCTCCAAATGATTTCGAACACAGAAATAACCTTACGTTTGTGCTTTTGGTTAGCTATCTTCCCATCAAATTCCAGATTAATTAGCTCAGTATTTTTTACATTGATGGAGCAAAGTTTTTGTATATTTTGGATGTAAAATAAGGAAGATAAAACAAAGGTCTACTTTAAGTTAAATAATTTTGTAATAATCTTATGGAAGTCAATACCAATTTGATATATTATAAATTTATTTCCTTTGTACAAAAATATCATGGTAACCTTCATTGTATGTTTTAAAGAATTTATAAAATTAATGAATCATATTATTTAACAACAGATATGTTGTTATAAATAAATAAATCTTGGTTTTCTCCTTTACTAGGTCAAAAGTTTGCTATGATGGAGTTGAAGACTGTGATCGCTAGCGTTATTCGAAACTTCAGAATAGAGTCAATGGAGGAAGAACCTCTCAAGTTGATGGAGTTGACTCTGAAACCAGCAAATGGCCTCTTAGTAAGACTAAAGTCACGGAAGTGATGAAGACTCTGTAGTATTATTCTTCAATTGGAGAAACCTAACAAGACTGAAACTACACAGTAAAGTAGCTTTAGGAAGCAGGAAACCATTCTGAGCCAGTCTTCAGGGAAGTGCCTGAAGCAACTCTTGAAACTTCACTACTCTGTCCTCGCACACAGAGACAACCGTGACAGCCAATATTACTGCTATTACTGCTATTACTGCTGGCCAGCACTGACATTCTTTCTACCGGTCGGACACATGGACACACTCAAAGACATGTGTGATTGGATTGTTCTACTTCAACATCCAGTAACCACCACTACTGGTGGCCAGCAAAGTAAAACATGTTTCATTTTTTGGCTGGTGGAGCGTCCAGTGACAAGTCCCTTCACCTAATGGTAGCCACTAGTGGATGTGACTTAAACTGACTAGACACCAATGTTTTTTTCACCTAAATTTTATAAATTTGTGTTATGAAATTTGTATTGAAAGGGAATGAAAAGAAAAGATGTCCAAGAAACTGGGCATTCTGGGTAAAACCCACCGTGAAACAAACAACCATTTCACCCACAGCTTCTTAAAATACTCATCTCTATCACTACCTATGTTCTTAAAAAATACACGGTGCACTCTTGTGCTTGACACTACTGGCTGCCATTAGGATGGTTTTAGTAGAAACCATTACGGTGTCGTGTGAAAGTCTACTGTCCGGCAGGTTCATTTGGGGCCCCTGACTACCAGTAATGGCTACACGATTGTCCATGTGTGCTGGAGCCAAATTATATCATTTAAAAACACCTACTACACTACTCATTAATGATACTGGTTATTACTCCATTACTGTTTTAAAATGTATTGTTGAATAAAAAGGTATACATGTAAGCCAGTTATTCAAACTAAATTAAATATATGACACTGTAATTTAGGTTTAATATAATTTAATGGTTATTTTACTCCCGAGTATACTTTTTGAACTCTTTGTAGAAATATATTAAATAACAGTTATTTTATTAAAAGTTTACTTAAAAAAGACTTTGTATTTCTTAAGAGTTATATCTAAGTTAAACTTGTAGTTTGTATCCGTTATTTTACCCCCTGGGCTTTACGAATAGTTGTAAGACTAAATTACTTACTATATATGGTAAATATTTGTTAATCATGTTCAAGACCTGTCTTGATGTTAATACGTCATCCTCAGCTGCTTACATTGAAGTTGTCAACCATTAAAAACACAAAAAAAGATTCACATGTCTACGACTTAACACGTTGACTACCGATCGCCACGTATATGTAACGCAATGTTAAAAAAACCTTAAAATAGACCAGCGTCACATATACGTGTCACTCAGGGTGGTTCCAGTGGACCGACGACACGTATACGGGACGCAGACACCGTTCAGTTAAATGACTTGCCACGTCCATACGGTACACTATATCGATCTGAAGCCTGTATATCGGTCTATAGGAATGTGTGACACGTATGCGTGTCGCTCGGTCTTGGGGTACGACCTCAATTTTTTTTTTACAGATTTTCAAAGTTGCCCATCCTGTCTGCCCACATGATGCATGTAGCGTTTGTTTACTTACTCATTCCTCAATAAAATAAATGTAAAAAAACGGCTTTTTATTTTATTTCCCAGTAATTCAAAGTTTTAAAACTCACGTGAGACAATCGGTCTATCGCAAAAAATATCATAGCAAATTTTACTATAGACCGACGTCACACATACATGACGCAATAAAAATGCTAAAATAGAACTGAAATAATATCTTATTGCTACATTTATGAGTAAAAATATATATTATACTTCAAAACATATAAAAATACGGAAACACAAATTTCGATCTATGGGTTACAATTGGTCACAATGACTTGGTCTATGGTGAGAGTTTCGTGCAATAGGTTTGGTCTGCTGGGAACTCCCGGTGACCCAAATTCCGGACCATCGGTAGCCAATGTGTTAAACAGTTACTAAAACAAGACAACGTTAAAAAGTAACATGGAAAGTCCTGTCTGAACAAAATGCCACATTCCTGCCAAGCCGATGGTAGGGGTTAGGCATACATCAACAACTTCATTCTGAGCAACTGAGGATGACGTATTAATGTCAAAACATGTCCTGAATTTGATTAACATATATTGAGCTGTTTGATGGAATGCAGTAAATAATTTTATCTTACAATCATAGGCGTAATTCGGGGGTGGCAAGGGGGGCAGTTGCCCCCCCCAATAATTTGGAGGACATGTTATTGTAATATATGAAAAGTCACACTAATCACGATCACGACCATTTGTGCCCCTCTAATCAAAATACTGAAATTACACTTCTACTTAAAATTAAACTAGTAAATTATGATAAAGGTATTAGTTGCCTTTAAAAATATAATATATGTTAACAAAAAAGTAAAGCCTTTTGCTACTAGTAGCCATACATCTACATCTACATCTATTCTAATAGGCCTGGCTGATCTATTAGTTTTGTTTCTTAAATAAAAGATTAAATGAATGGGTTTTCTTCTTCAGAGAATAGTTTTATAGAATTATTAGATTACTAGTGGCTTGAATGGGCCACAGCCGCTAAACTTGCTCCAATATTCTGCCTCATGTAATATGTTTTACTCTTTACAAGCTGAGGAAAATAAAACAGTATAATTAGGAACATATATCAGTTAGTAAACAAAGTAGACACTTAATCACGTGTTTCAATATAGCATATGTTTTTAAATCCCCAAGCTTTTCTTATGGGGTATGTTTTACATTATTTCTTGTTTGCTGGTAACTTTTTAGAAATACTGCTATTTTTCCCCGAGCCCCTGGGATAAAGAACTTAAATTTGAGCTTTCAACCATCATCCTGCAATTAGCCAACTCCCACAATTCTGACTTAAAAGTTTCGCTTACAGAATTATATATAAAGATGAAAAACATTTGATCTATAAAAAAAACATTAGTTTTTTTAGATTGATTCTAGTACCCCTACCGGTACTAAAAAGAACTCTCTATTTTCCGAAAACAACATTACCTGTTTAACTGGTAGTTACAAACAAATAAATTGGCAATCGCTGAAATATCACCAGTGTTTGGTTACTAAGGCTTGGAGGGCTTAAACTTCATAGAGTGATTAAAGGTATCAGTTCCTGGAATTCTATTTACATTTTTAAGTATGCTGTAAGACTCCAAGATGTATAAAAGAGAGGTGTGTGTGCATGATCAGCTGATTTGACGTAGATGGGCTCGCAATAATAGTAAACAAACAATTTCTTTAACACAAAACTGACATCTGCTTGCAGCCATGTCATTGGCTGCGCTAGCGGAGCGAGCCCATCCACGTCACACCAGCTGATCATGCACCCACCTCTCTTTTATACATCTTGGTAAGACTAGTAGTGCAACACTCTAACTATATTGGTGGCAAGTGGGTTAAGAGGAAAGCTACCCCCACCACACTTCTTACTTACTTATGCCATTTGCCAAAATTATTTTATTTGATTTTATTGCAATATTTTATCATAGCTGATCATAAACACAATTACGTTTCATTGACAGTTCCTTGGTTGACATTGTCAATATACATTGTACAACAGAGGAGAGGGTAACTTCCCCTCAACCCTTTGCTATCCATCAAGTCTTCCTTCAGTAGAAGTAGCAAGCCATAATAAACACCGAGAAGCCTAAGTTGTCAGAGTGAATAATTGCATGAGTTATTGAAGGATAAATTAAAATTTGACTAAAATATGTGGTGCAGAATAAAACACACCAAATTTAAAATTGTATCTTTAATACTGCACATGTCATTTAACTAAAGCAAAGCCTAAAAGGTAATACAAATTATTAAAAATAACTTTAAGTGTAAAATATTTAAAGTATATAAATGTGTATGTCTAAAATACTCTGAAATACTGGTAAATATTTGTGTTTGTATAAAAACCTTTTTTTACAAAGTTTATTTTTACTAAGTATATAAATAATACAATATTCTAAATTACTAAAACATAAGCAGCCCATTACTTGCAATGCTGTCAATGTTTTAAAATAATACTTATAACGTTATGAGTTACAGTGAACAAACTTAAGATAACAATAAAATATTTCATGGTAAACAAATATAAAAAAAATTAAAATGTGAAATTGTCACCCAAACAAATATTGAAACACATGCTTTGAATATTTGTTATTGGTTACATGACTTGGACAAAATATAAAGTTCACACTCTCTCGACCGCCATGGCTATGCCCATCCCTCCTCCAACACACAGAGAGCAGACTCCTCGCTTGCCCCCAGTACGACGCAGAGCGTACAATAGTGTCACTAGCACTCGGGTACCTGCGGGGAGCCAGAAAACAATAACTAGCATCAGTTGAAAATTAAATCACATTTTTCAATGTGGACCATAGAACAAAGTAGCACTTTGCCACATAGTAGCTTAATACAACTAGAAAGCTAACTTCGGTATACAGTAATTGTTGAAATGACATAATGACATAACATGCTGACATGGATAGTTCAATCTTCATTGACTTGCTGTATTAACGAATATCATGAAATTACTTACCGGTATGGCTCTTAGCATTATTAGTGAATTTCCTATTGAAAGTGAACTATTAACATGACCCGCATAGTGAAACTTAAGCCCGGGACCACCATAGAAGTTCCTTACGTGACTCCCTGAACACGTTTTGGGTGGTCGTTCAAAATTGATTATATCTATATGTATGTATATATATAGACATATATATATAGACATATATATATATATATATATATATATATATATATATATATATATATACCCCCACCACAATTCTTACTTACTTATGTCATTTGCCAAAATGATTTGATTTTATTTTATTGCAAGATTTTATCATAGCTGATCAGAAACATGATTACGTTTTATTGACAGTTCCTTGGTTGACATTTTCAATGTACATTGTAAAACAGAGGAGGGTTTTATATGTATATATATATATATATATATATATATATATATATATATATGGTTTGCACTCTAGCGGTCACATTTTTTGTCCGATTTACTTCAAATTTGGTAGGGACATTCCTTTTTGTAATCAGTGTGACGAGATCATTGGGCAAAACAATCGGAAATGTCTAACCCCCTTTTTTTGGGATTTTAAATTTTGAAATTTGAGTTTTTGGGCCCAAAAAGGGTCTGAAAAGCCCTAATTGTAAGATTAATGGATAATAGGTTATAGAACGTAAAAAGGTGAAAATTTTAAACCCTCCATCATTATTCTAGCACTAATATTAACTGAGTTATTAAAGAAAATTAAAATTGAGTAAACACAGTATGTTGTCTTATGGTGATTTTACACTGGAAAAGGCTGTTTTTTATATCTTGATGTAGTTTTATCACTCCAAATACCCCTATACTGATTTTTGATCCTGATGGTACATTCTCCTAAGCTTACAATTCACAACATTGCCATCCCAATACTGCATTTAAATAGAACCAGGTACATCAGAGCAGCCAAAAAACTGAATATTTTCCATTTCGCTAAAAACATCAAAAATCTTTGTTTAAACCCGTTGTTTGATTTTTTAAAGTTGTTATTGGGGAAATTTACTTGCCTAACATCAGCGTGCTGTGTGGGAACTCATTTATATTTATTCTATGAAAACTAATCAAACTCAGGTCTGTGTAAAACAAAAACTTTTCAGCAAATTTAACATTTTTATACAATTAAGATTTAAGTTTTATATGAGCATCACAAAAGGTAAGGATTGAACCAAATGAAAGACGGTCCCAAAGACCAATTTAATGTTTTATAATGATGCAGCTAAATAGGAGGTAGAAACATAGAGGTTCAGTTGTAAAAATATAAGTTTTGACTATCAAAACATTAAAAAATTCCACTGGCGTGGATACACAAAAAAATCCTGATGAACAGTAAAACTTCAGACCCATAAAACTAATACTCTTTTTTGAAATATTTTAAACCCAATTCGTACCGGTAGCCCCGATGGGATGTCCCAGCGCGATGGCCCCGCCACTTACATTCACCTTGGCCGGATCCACCCCCAGCTCCCTCACCACTGCCAGGGCCTGAGCTGCAAACGCTTCGTTCAGCTCGTACAGATCCACGTCCTCCTTGGTCCACCCGGCCTTCTCCAGCTAACACCCAACGTGGAACATTAAATATAATATAGGCAAACTCTTTATTTTAACAATTATATTTTACTTTTATATTCCAAGAACTTACAAAGCGTGTGCAAATTTGTTTGCAGGGATTTTTACAACATGCAATATGGATATAGTAAAAGTTCATTACTATAGATTATATATTGATATTTTCTTGTTTTGTTAAATGCTTTTCATATTCATGGTTTTCAGAATCAGAATAAGAAATATCTTAATTGACAACCATTGGGATTAAAATTTGGATAATCTATATATTAAACGGCTAAGGCTGAGGAAATGTTTGTGATACTGATTTCTCGGATTTCGCGGCATCATAGAATTATGAAACTGGGCACACTTATTTAGTACTATTAGGGGATGTGTCTAATAGAAATAATTTTGTGTGTGGGTGAATAGGGCTATGCCCTTTTGGCTTTCAAAGTTTACATGTTATCCTTATGGGAACTTGCGTATTGCTTTTCGTTATGCTTTTCATTTAATAAAAAACTGAGTTATTCAGTTAAATATGTAGCACAACACAAGACCAGATGATTCGTGAATCAAAAATATTACTGACTACTGGAATGGTAACACCCTTTGCTTAACTCCTTCTCCCTTTTAACTAGACATTAAAATACCACCGTCGCAGCAAACCTGCGTACTCAGCGAATTTACAATGCATATATATGTGACTCACTACCACATAGAGCTATTTACCGAGTTTCACAAAAATACATCCATAAATAAGTGATATTTAGCATTTTATTTATTCTCTATAAGAATAACATTAGGGTTGAGGACGCAGGTTTGCTGCAACGAGGAAGATAAGTAATGTGTTTCTTTTTTGCAATTATCAATACAACTGAACCAGGTGAAGCTACATACCAAGTTCTCTTAATGTAGGTTCATAATTAAGGGAGATATACAACTTTAATTATTCTCCATATGAATAACATGGGGGCTGAGTATGCAGGTTTGCTGCTACAGAGAATATCAACAAAAAACTTGTTTTTAGTGCTAATATCAATATACCACAACTAGTTGAAGCCACATACCAAGTTTCATCAATATACATTCATAAATAATCGAGATATAGATTTTTTTATTCTCCATAAGGATAACATTGGACAACGTACTGTGTTTAGCACTTTGAATATCTCTGCAACGGTTGGACGTAGAACAACGATTAAAACACCAAAATGTTTGTTTTGTTGAGCTAAACACATTAATAATTAGAAATGTGAAGTTTTTAGTAAAACTATCTGAGAAAAATCTAAAAACCTTTTTCCCATAAGATTAACATGGGACACGTTTTTTTTATTTTCTCCGCAACCACTTAACCTAGGTTAATGATTCAAAATACTACAATATTTGTTTTCTTATGCTCTATAAAATGGCTACAACCAAAATTGAGTGTTTTTAACATTTTGGGATCAAATTTCAAAAAAACAATTTTTGGAAAATTGTAAACCCCCATAGTGCGATCGATCTGATTTTCGAACTTAAAGTCATAAATGTTACTCTCCACATTTGTGCCAAATTTCATCAAAATCGGGTGTTTCCTTCAAAAGTTATCGCGGTAACGGACACATATATATATACATATATATAAATTTGAACGAATAGTGTTTTTGGCATCTGGGGACCTCAAAACGAAAAGTTATCATGGTCTCGGGCTTAAGTCTTACCATGCCACCTACGGTAATAGCTTCTTCCCTATAGGGGAAATTCACTAAAAATTAAACCTGTTTGTGAGAGGGGGAGGAAGAGGGACGGGTAGATTATGAGGTGGAGAGGTTTCAGGCATAAATAAAAAGGCTACGGTATTGATTACTGGAATGGTAGCGCCTGTCTGCTATCCATTTAAAAACAATCTGCTATTCGTTAAAAAAAATTCACACCTGGAGGTGAATCCACACCTGGGCTATTCGATTCCTGGAGGTGATCGAGGATGGGGGAGGGGGAGGAGAGCGAGAGAGAGATGAGCGCACAGAACCCACTAGTTATTCAACTTTTTTCATATACTCGTAGACTTTACATTCAAGAAATATTGTTTGAATTTCGACCATTGGGCGGTATCTAGTATTTACTTACCCATAGTACTAAGGATAAATTCCACAAAGCAATTTACAATGGACAGACAAACTAATTTAAAATGTCTAAAAATTCATCTAGTGAGTAAATTGGATGTCTTGAAAGCTGAGTACATAGATCAGTCTTCAGTTCTGCAGTTCTTCCCCTTCTGGGTACATTAGGTAATACAAAAATATATATGTGATAAAACCAGTGTACTACAGCATGCTTTCACACTTACACAAAAAGTATAGTGTCAGTTCTACAGATCTTCCCCTTCTGGGTACATTAGGTAATACAATATATATATATATATATATATATATATATATATATATGTGATGAAACCAGTGTACTGCTGCATGCTTTCACACTTACACAAAAAGTACAGAGTGTAACATGAATAAGTGCACAGTGTACACCAGAGACTTTTACGGCACTTGTAGTCCATAAGAAATCCCACAATGATCTTGTCTTTGGCTGGAAGTACTTTATTAACTGATGATTTCTTTTGATTTTACTATTGTTAAATTCAACTTATTCAACATAATTTTACAATCAAAAGAAGTGAAACGTGACATACCACAAGCTTGACAGCGGGCACTACTCCGATGCCCATGATCTTGGGGTCACAGCCCGCCTCACTGTATGCGACTATGCGGGCCAGTGGTGCCAACTCTCGCTGACTCGCCTCCTCCGCAGTCATCAACAGTACTGCGGCCGCTGCATCGTTCATGCCTGACGCGTTACCCGCCGTAACCGTTCCGCCCTGCGCCAAACATGAATACCAACTTTAGGAAATTACAACATAGTTGATTTTTATTTATTCCATTTGAGCCCGTGTTAAAATATCAAGATGACATGCTAATGCAGCTTTGTAAATTAAATGGGCTTTAAAAGTGTGTTTTTTGTTGTTGTTATTTTTTTTACATAACAGCACAAGTCATCCTAGGACTGTTATCAATTATACTGAAACACAATTTGTATAATGTTAAGCGAGACACCCAGTCCCCACACTTGATTTAACTCTTTTGGAAAGCAAACTTTTTTTAAATACTTTATTTGTATATAAATATGAATAAAATAACGAGTAAAGTCTAGAGTACCATAAGCCATAAACCAAAATTGTCCAAGAAACTGGTCCCTGAGGCTAAATCTCCCACTTAACTAAATTCCCAAAGGAACTCGCTGAACATCGGTCTCCAACCTAGTTGAGACATAAATTAAATCCTATACTCTAACACGATCAATGTCTGTGTGCAAAATGGATCTTAATGAAGTCTCACTGAAGGAATTTGCTTAAAGTTTAAAAATATGGTTTTTGATACTCCGAAGCTGAAAGTCAGAATCTGTAAAACACCAGAAAAGTAAAATTTCGCTAGAAAACTCTATTAAAAATTTCAAGTTTTACCTATGGGCTTATGAAATTTTAATCAATAAAGCTAATCAAAAAAACCAGTGATCAGACAAAATAACACCCATGTAATAAAGTATCGTTGTATCTAAGCTCGGTCCCCAGGCACTATGCTCTGCAAAGGAAGGTTTTAGAGCTATACAGTGAATTTGATGGCTGTCATCACTTTGTATTGCCACCTGCAACATACTTAAAACTGTGTGCAGATCATTCATACTGGTTATTCAGTATAACATGTTATGTGGCATTGTAAAAGTAAATGCTTATTAATAAAGGATTTAGATTCTTTGCATAATCCATTTTTTAATTCTAAATAGTTATTGTGTAAGGAATGTAAAGTCTTCTGAGACTCATCATTATTTGCAAACCATAATGTCTACATCAACTTTGAGTATTGGTTTTATATAAAATAAACGGTATCAGGAAACTGACACATACTTTCTCCCTATTAGCCCAACTTTAATGAAAAAATACTTTTTATTTACTAAATATAGAATATATATGTGTACAGTTGAATGCACAGAAAATCTTCTAAATAAGTGGTTTTCAAAAATATCCACCCAAATCACTTTTATGGAGGCACTACAGTATTCTTTCCTACACACAGTGGACAAAAGAGGGGAAATGCCCCCTCGTCCCCCCCACAGGGTTAAGTAGCAACATATTTAGAACATCTTCTGTTTGACAATGGTAACTTTACCTGCATATCAAGTTTTAATGATATTGATCAGTAAATAAGAGAGAAATAGTAATTTTTGTATTCCCCATAAGAATAACATTGGACAACGTACTGCGTTTACCGAAAATTGAAAATTGAATTTTTATCCGCAACCAGTAATCTTAGAATAATAATTCAAAATACTAAATTGTTTAGTTTTTTTTAGCTCTTTTTAATGGTGAACAGTATTTTTTTTGCATTTATATTTTTTTATGAAAAATTCAAAAAAAATAATTTTGTGTGTTTTAAATCCTGTAATTTCTGAACCCGAATTTTTCCAGGAATGCAGGTGGTGTCATTTTGTTGGAAACGTAAAGCTCTACAAACCACTAAAGTTTAATTAAAATCGTTAGAACCGATTCGAGAAATTTGGATTTTTCATGTTTTTTAATGGTTTTTGAGGAATAATTAACCTTAAAAATCAAAGTTAAAAAAAAATGAAAAAGGCATACATACCAAATTTCATAAAAATCGGTCTACTGGTGTCGTCTCTAGCTCTGTAAATATCCATACAGACAGACAGACAGAGAGCCAGACAGACAGACAGACAGACACTTAGACATCACGTAAAAATCACTTTTTTGGATTCAGGGAGCACCAAAACAAATATTTCCACTAACAACTCAAATTCAAAAATTTTGACGAAAACAATACTTTCTCCATTATACTATGTATAAGGGGAGAAAGTAAAAATTAAATGTAGTTAAATAAAATGGAATTTTAATAATTAAAACCCCTAATCACTTTCATAAATTATGTTGAAAAAAGTATAAGTAGGGTTCTATTGAGCCCTCTGACCAAAATAAGCAGATATCTTGATAAATATATAAAATACCAAAAAAGCAAGGTCTTGACAATGGTAGACCAGTGAAACACCACAGATTTATTCAAACAGCCGTCTGTACCATTTTAGCGAATTTCCCCTATAGGGAAGAAGCTATTACCGTAGGTCTCATGGTAAGACTTAAGCCCGAGACCATGATAACTTTTTGTTTTGAGGTCCCCAGATGCCAAAAACACTATTCGTTCAAATTTATATACAGGGTGAATCTCGTAAGTTGTCCAGTATTGATTTCAGACAAACCGTTGGTCCTACGATGATGAAATAAAATTATTTCCCACTAAACCAACCCCAAGGAATAACGTAAAAATATTTTTAACGATTTTTAAATACAGGGTGTACCAGAAACTGAGGGTCACTAGTCCGAATCTACGAAATATCAAATACAAACGTATATCATGATATACATCAAATTAAAGCTCTTTTCAATCCAAACCATTTGGCGGAATCGGATTTTGATTATTATTGATTCATTTCAAAATGGCGGCTGTTTTTGTGAAAAAATTAGTATTTTTTTGAATACCCTGTATTTTTCTTAAAAATGCAGATATCTTGATACTGATTCAAATATCGCATTCCTTATGAGCTAAGCTTTATTTTGATATGCAACACTTCAATATTATCTCAAAAACAAAAAGTTTCAAAAATATCAGTTTTTGAAAATATGTACATAGCCAAAACTCAAAAATTTCAAATAGCACTATATGTCAAATAGCATATCATTTTAAAGGTATTGCAATTCTAAGAAACTTTCAAATTTAAACCTTATGTGTATCTATTTTGGTTTTCGAGTTATCAACAAAAAACATGTTTTCCCACATTAAAACACATGTTATTTGTTAAACATGGTGGTAAAGGCTGGACCATAGTTCTATTACCACCATGTTTAACAAATAACATGCGTTTTAATGTGGAAAAACATGTTTTTTGTTGATAACTCGAAAACCAAAATAGATACGCATAAGGTTTAAATTTGAAAGTTTCTTAGAATTGCAATACCTATAAAATGATATGCTATTTGACATATGGTGCTATTTGAAATTTTTGAGTTTTGGCTATGTACATATTTTCAAAAACTGATATTTTTGAAACTTTTTGTTTTTGAGATAATATTGAAGTGTTGCATATCAAAATAAAGCTTAGCTCATAAGGAATGCGATATTTGAATCAGTATCAAGATATCTGCATTTTTAAGAAAAATACAGGGTATTCAAAAAAATACTAATTTTTTCACAAAAACAGCCGCCATTTTGAAATGAATCAATAATAATCAAAATCCGATTCCGCCAAATGGTTTGGATTGAAAAGAGCTTTAATTTGATGTATATCATGATATACGTTTGTATTTGATATTTCGTAGATTCGGACTAGTGACCCTCAGTTTCTGGTACACCCTGTATTTAAAAATCGTTAAAAATATTTTTACGTTATTCCTTGGGGTTGGTTTAGTGGGAAATAATTTTATTTCATCATCGTAGGACCAACGGTTTGTCTGAAATCAATACTGGACAACTTACGAGATTCACCCTGTATATGTATATATATATATCTATATATGTGTCCGTGAATGCGATAACTTGAGTAAAAAACGTCCGATTTCGATGAAATTTGGCTCAAATGTGTAAATTGACATTTAAGACTTTAAGTTCGAAAACCAGAAAATTCGGACCATGGGAAGGGGGGTTTATGGGGGTTTTAAATTTTCCAAAAATCAGTTTTTTGAATTTTTCACCCTACAATTTTTAACCACTTAATTTTGGTTTTGACCATGTTATAGAGCTTAAAAAAACAAATAATATGGTATTTTGAATTATTAACCTAGCTTAAGTGGTTGCGGAAAAATCCAATAAACATGCTTATAAAATCTCCCATGTTAATCTTATGGGAAAAAGGTTTTTGGCTTTTCCTCAGTTAATTTTACTTTAAACTTCACATTTGCTTTTACCAATCACTTCAGCTCCACAAAAAAATCATTTTGGTGTTTAAATTGTGATTCTACGTCCAACCGTTGCAGAGATATTCAAAGTGCTAAATACAGTACGTTGTCCAATGTTATCTTTATGGAGAATTAATAAAATTTGATATCTCGATTATTTATGAATTTATATTGATGAAACTTGGTATGTGGCTTCACGTTGTACTGGTATATTGATATTTGCACAAAAAATAAATGTTTTGTTGATTGTCCCCGTAGCAGCTAACCTGCATTTTCAGCCCTAATGTTATTCTTATAGAAAATAAGTAAGTTTTATATCTCCCTTAATTATGAACATAAATTAATAAAACTTGGTAAGTAGCTTCACCTGGTTCAGTTATATTAATAATTGCATAAAAACTCATTTTTTATCTTCCTTGTTGCAGCAAACCTGCGTACTCAGTCCTAATGTTATTCTTATGGGGAATAAATAAAATGTTATAAATCACTTATTTATGAATGTATTTTTGTCAAACTTGGTAAGTGGCTTTATGTAGTAGTGAGAAACATATAAATGCATTGGAAATTCGCTGAGTACGCAGGTTTGCTGCGACGGGGGGTATTTCTTCATGGACCCGACAACAAAACTGTATTTCTTTGCAAACATTTAACATGAAGCAGTGACACACGTCAGTTGTTTTTAAATGTGATGTTGGGCTTTGAAAATTTGAAAGTAAGTCATATAATGTAGGAGTGCCAAAATACTATAATTTCATTATACATATACATGACATAACATCATGGGGGTGTGATGGCATGATTACCTTGACAAAGACTGGTTCTAGTTTTGCCAGGGACTCAAGTGTGGTGTTTGGCTTAGGATATTCATCTTCAGACAAAACTTTCTCCCCATGTGATGTTTTTATAGTCACAGGGACAACTTCATCTGTAAAATACCCCTCTTTCAGGGCTTTTGCAGCTCTTTGCTGAGAATCAAGCGCTTGCCTGTCTTGATCCTCTCTTGAGATTTTATACATGACTGCTAAGTTCTCAGCTGAAACAAGGAGAGGATCAGTTAAAACGGTATTGTAGAGTTGGGTTGTAAAATGATCTATAAAAGTGAAAACATCACAGTTCTTATATTCAAGAAGGATATTTGATAAATCCACTGAATTCGGTAATTATTTAAAATTATACCAACAAATCTATAACAATGTACTGAAAGCAGCTAAAATAAAATACTGTTCAATTTCTATCAAAAAAGCCATCAACAAACCAAGACAAATATGGTCAATTATTAACCAAGAAGTTGGTGACAACAATGAATCTGATAAGAGATTTTACCTTAATGGATGGTAGTAAATTATCTGACCCTCAACTAATTGCAGAAAACATTAACGAATACTTCTACAATATTATTCCAAATATGATCAAGGGGAAAGGTCTAAAGACTCCTTCTCCTGTTTATATTTGTGACAACTCTCCTAACCACTCCTTGTCTTGTTTCCTTGAGGTTACAGTTTTTGAAGTTGAATCTGTTATAAGGAACCTTAGCAACTCCTTGACCACTGGCCCAGACGATATTCGTTCTCTTGTTATCAAACATAGTGCCCCGTTCATTGTTCACCCTCTAACATTTATATTGAATAATTCATTTTTATCAGGCATTTTTCCAGAACAATTGAAGCTCTCTAAAATAGTCCCAATAATAAATACCCCCGTCGCAGCAAACCTGCGTACTCAGCGAATTTCCAATGCATAATATATGTCTTAATACCATATAAAGCCGCATACCAAGTTTTATAAAAATATATTCATATATAAGCGATATATACAAGTTTAATTATTCTCCATAATAATAGCATTGGTGATGAGTAAGCAGGTTTGCTGCAACAAGGAACTAAAAAAATGGGGTTTTATGCAAATACCAATATAACTCAACAAGGTGAAGCCACATACCAAGTTTTATTAATTTATGTTTATAATTAAGGGAGTCATTACATTTTACTTATTCTCCATAAGAATAACATGGGGGCTGAGTACGCATTTTCGCTGCTACGGGGATAATCGACAAAAAATCAATTTTTTTGCAAATATCAATATACCAGTTCTACGTGACCCCACGTGCCAAGTTTCATCAATATACATTCATTAATAATGGAGATATCAAATTTTATTTATTCTCCATAAGGATAACATTGGACAACGTACTGTGTTTAGCACTTTGAATATCTCTGCAACGGTTGGACGTAGAATCACAATTTAAACACCAAAATGATTGTTTTGTTGAGCTGAGTTGATTGGTAAAAGAAAATGTGAAGTTTACATTAAAATCAACTTAGGAAAAGCCAAAAACCTTTTTCCCATAAGATTAACATAGGAGATTTTATGAGCAGGTTTTTTTGGATTTTCTCCGCAACCACTTAACCTAGCTTAATAATTCAAAATACCATATTATTTGTTTTTTTAAGCTCTATAACATGGTCTAAACCAAAATTAAGTGTTTTAAAAATTTTAGGGTAAAAAATGCAAAAAACCGATTTTTGGAAAGTTTAAAACCCCCATAAACCCCCATTACCATGGCCCGATTTTTCTGGTTTTCGAACTTAAAGTCATAAATGTCACTTTACACATTTGAGCCAAATTTCATTGAAATCGGACGTTTTTTACTCAAGTTATCGCATTCACGGACACATATATATATATATATATATATATATATATATATATAGATATATATATATATATATATATATATATATATATAGAGATATATATATACATATATATAAATTTGAACAAATAGTGTTTTAGTCATCTGG
The DNA here is from genome assembly GCA_963675035.1 of Allygus modestus. Classification (NCBI taxonomy): domain Eukaryota; kingdom Metazoa; phylum Arthropoda; class Insecta; order Hemiptera; family Cicadellidae; genus Allygus; species Allygus modestus. Next base: position 84,819,741 of record OY776116.1, read on the forward strand.
GGACCTAAAAAAAAAAATTTGTCATGGTCTCGGGCTTAAATCTTACCATGAGACCTACGGTAATAGCTTCTTCCCTATAGGGGAAATTCGCTAAAAACAAAAAGAAGGATTTAAAATTAATAATATACGTCCAATTGCTTTGACCACAATTTTTCCTAAAATATTTGAAAAAATTTTTCACAACCAAATGACAAACTATATTATAGAAAACTCAATAATAACCCCAAATCAATTTGGATTTCAAAGAAACAAATCTACAATTGATGCGATATACAAACTAGTAACAAGTGTAATGGCAAACATTGATCCAGATCTTCCATCTCTTAGTATATTTCTTGATTTATCCCGTGCTTTTGATAGTGTTAATCATAATAGACTACTTGATAAAATTCGATTGATGGGATTTAACAGGTCAGCGCTTGGATGGATAAAATCATTTCTAACAGGACGAAAACATTTCACAGAACTAAAGAATAGAAAACATCCAACAAAATCAAGAATATCATCTGATATAATTCATGGAGTACCACAAGGTTCTACTTTAGGGCCATTATTTTTCATTATCTACATGAATGATCTACCATTCGTCGTAGGTAAAGGAGAAGTAATACTTTTTGCAGATGATACAACTCTCAATATTACCGAAAGTTCTAACAAACAATTAGAGATATCTTCTTTTGTTTAAATTTCTAAAATGGAACAATGGTTTACAGATAACAGTTTGATAGTAAATGATTTGAAATCCTCAGCTTTACAATATAATAAAAAATTGAATAATGAAACTATTCAACTTGTTCAACTTGCCAACTCTACAATATCACTGGCAACTGAGTATAAATTTCTTGGATTAACATTACAACCAAATCTTTCATGGTTATATCACATTGATAAAATTTGCAAAAAAATCAGTTGAGGAATCTTTTTGATCAAATGTTTTTCTAAATGCTGCACTATAGACATAAATAAAATGGTATATTATGCTTATATCCATTCACATATATCATATGGACTAATTATATGGGGTTCAAGCCCTAATGCCAAAATTGTATTTAAAATGCAGAAAAAAGCTATAAGAACACTTTGTCAAGTCTCAAGAAGAACATCGTGCAAACAATAACTATTCAAACAATTAAATATTCTAACATTATCGTCAATTTTTATATTACAAGCAGCAAGTTTTGTACATTTGAACCTTGATAAATTTTCCTTCAGAAGACAAATTCATAATTATAACTCGAGAAATATCAACCATATAGACTTGTCACATCCAAATTCAACATTCCGACAAAGATGCTCAGACTACATATCAATCAAAATTTACAACAAAATTCCTTCAGAAATAAAATCTTTAAATAACATAAGACAATTCAAAAATAAATTAAAGCAATACCTTATCGTTAAATGTCCATACAAAATTGAAGATTTTTTAAATGAAAACAACAATGAAAATATAATATAAATTGAAAATCAAAATGTTGTGTTTCAAGATTGGATGAAGATTACTTTGTAGGATTCAAGGATTTAAATAATCAAAATTCGATAAGTTATTATTAGCATTACATACTCTGTTAATGTAATTTAGTCTTAACCATAATTTAATTATGGCAATTAAGATACTTACCAATAAAGAAATAAAATATTTCACCTGTACTGATTCGATACAAAAAAGCAGCTTTAACATGGTTCAATGGTTTGATCTAGTGGAAGGGGATAACAATGCTTTCCCTCAAACCGCCTAAGTATATCAGACAGATTATAGTAAGGGGATACAAAGATATTCACTTACCAAAAGTGTGCTTTTCAATATTAATGTTTCAAAACAACCAAATTATAATATTTACCAGTCTCGCCCATGTGAATATTGTGGAAGGCGTCAGTGAGGCCATCACTGAGGATGTGATCAGTGAGAGTGGCAGCCCCCAGCTTGACCCCCGCCCGCAGATGTGTGAAGTGCGGGGCCCCCGACATGGTCTCCATGCCCCCGCAAAGCATCATGCTACCGTCCCCTGCCAGGATGTTACGACATCCCACCACTACCGACCTGCACAATACATTTTTAAAGGATGTCATTGATCATACCTAGCATGACCCCCACCCCAAGGTGGGTCAAGTATAAGGTACTCTAAAAGGTCATTATGTCTCTGCACAGCACCAGACTTCTGCCAGAATGGTGCAAAATACACCCACCTTGTTTTTATTTTAATCATATTTTCACTATGGTAACAGTTTAATAAACTAGCTACCCTATAAAGCTGTGTGAGATGATCAAAACTGGATGAAATTCAGGAAAGGAAGTGACAGAAAAGCTGTTGGTTTAACCCTTTCCGCTCGAATGCCAGGGCAGCCCCGCCCACCGCATTTTGCTATGTTGTCGCATGCGGGGCCTGACCCGTACATGCGTCTTTTTTATTATTATATTTTTGACCCCAATCAATTGTATCAAAATAAAAACACAAAAGTCAGCTTTTTTTAACAACAAAAAATTAAGTGACCCAGCTGTGATTTTAAATGCAGCTGGATAGGAATAGGCAAGTAAAAAAATGAGAGTGGAAAGGGTTAAGTTCAGCGCTATCACTTCATTTATAGTAAATTTTTAATGATAGCAGACATGAAGAAATAGCTCAGTCATTTAGATATCCGATTGATACAACAAAATTAAGGAGTAAAAATAATTTCCACGTTCCAAGCTACCCTTCCAGATTTTTGGGACTTAAGCGCACCCCATCCTTGTTGTTAACAAATTCTTTGAGTGTTCAGGAAAGCTTAAACACGTTTTTATACCTACCAGATTTATATTTTTAACACTTGAGCCTAGATTTAATAATGAACTAATCTTACTTCATTCTTACTCACAAACAATCAATAAACTACTTTGTTACTAAACTAGCTCGTGACCCGTTTACTCATGCATTCTTGCAGTTATAAAAGCCAAATGTTTAAACAATTTTAATTTGACAGTTTTATAGTGTTTTAGTATTCAACCCTAGCTTCTAGGTGCTGTGTGGAACTTTGGTGATGATCAGTCGCTTACATGATGATGAGTCAGTCGTGGGGGAAACGTTATGATCAACTTTTTAAGATGAAAACTTGTTAGGTAACTTGTGATTTTTTAACTGTTTAACTAGTATTTTTTTAATATTTATGATAATTTGACTTATTTCAGATTTTTTTACAATTAATTACAAAATTATATTTGGTTACAGTAACATCGATTCACAGGCATTTCCTCTTGTAGATTAGTTCATTATTAGACCTAGGCTAAAGTGTTAAAAATATATCTTTAGTAGGTATAAAAATGTTAAACTTGACCGGAACACCCAAAGAATCTGTTGAAACAAGGGTGGTGCGCAAAAGTCACAAAAATATTAATGTTAGTTTACTTAGACTGCGTAAATTATTGTTACTCCGTCATTCACAGTTTGTGGCTATAGTTCCTTAAATATGAAACAATTTAAAGCAGTGGAAGCTAGGGCTTCCAGGACTTGGTATGTGTGACATAGTATGCTTAATCTATGGTCCTATCATGGTTTCAAATAATGTGAAACACTGGAGTCTAAAACTAATATATTACGATTAGATTCATTATCACTGTCATTTATTAAAAATGTTTTCAAATCTACATCAGGTACATCAAAATCAAACGAAACTTAACATACAAAGTAGTCATCAACAAGGCTAATAGACGGATCTTTTTTACTGACAATGTTTTAGAAACTTAACCACTACTGGTAACAATAATTTTCAATAGAGATTTTGTTTTATTACATGAATCATTAATGTGAAAAACATTTTGGCTTTATTAGTGAATTTCCTATGAAAAAGTGAACTATTAGCATGACCCACACGGTGAGACTTAAGCCCAGGACCACCATAGAAGTTCCTAACGTGACCCCATGAACACGTTTTGAGGGGTCTCTAAAAACTTTATGTATATATACTGTGAAGAAAAAGTCCTAGTTAACTTTATTTATTCCTTCTTGTGAAGGAAAAATAATAATACTAATTTCTCCTTAGAAAATATTTCAATAATGAATTCACCATACACAATCACTCCTCACATAAATTTATATTTTCCCCCCACCTGGGGAGAAAAATAAATTCTTATTTAATTTAGCAAAGTTTGGCGCAGTGGAAGATACTCAACCAATTTTTATCTTAATGTAATTTCCCAGAGGAACACTAGTGGCTCAATTGAGTTTAGGATCCATCAGATCAAAATATACTAATAGCTAAAATACCTCAAAAAATATACCATCAGTTGAAAACGTTTAGACACAATGTTACCTGCACTATTTAAAACTGGATTACCTTTTTTAAACCATTTTTAAAACACTGGGAAAAATTAATTTAACAACTATTGCATTTTTTAATAAGATCAATGTATTTCCCTGTAACTCTAACAGTTCTATCTTATTATGTAAGTTATGGCAGTGATAATACAAAATATGGTTATTTCTTTTGGGCTTGACTATTTTTGATTTTGTTTTCAACTATTGTGATGTATAACTTTAATTATCTTTGAGGCTATATCTGACACAACTAGTATTTAGGATATGATGTCAGTCACCTGTCAGAGCAGTAACATTTATAATCAAATCTCAGGCTCAGGTTGGCAATATTTTGTTCACACCTAGGTTTCAGCCAGAACCCCTTAATTTCCTCCTAACACCTTTTGTGAGGTATGATTGGTGGTATAAAACTGTTGTGTAATTTGTACACCACACCCTCACTTCCTATCAGGGACACTAAGTTTTCATAAAGCTGATAGATTATTTTTAATTGTTTATTTAACTTGGCAAAGGGATCTGACAGCACAACCCACAATGTACAACTTGTTCAGAGCCTTTTTTCTGTGCAGTTATTATTTACCACTACTCCAACATGCAACTAAACATTTCTTTATCCTCAGTTCACATTCTATTTCGTTAACCTCATCTTAAAAAATTCTTAACACATCACAAAAATTTATTTTTTAAACAACTTGCCCAGTAATAATCTTTTTTAAATTAAACAAAACGTATCTTTAAAATGCAACCATATACAGCCAGCAAATAATTTTTTGAATATTATCTAAAATATTTATCTACAACTTTTTTATCAAAATTCAATTTATAAATGATCTTTCCAAAGTTCAATTTAATTTAGGCCTACAACACTAAAACCTTTAAAAAAAACTACAAAAATTCGACATAAATAAGTAATCTTACCTAGTTTCAATAAATTTATAACATTAACTTTTAAAACCCCAATAATTTGGCATAAATATAACCAGTTAAACTAAAAATTGTTTGGTGCAACTATAATTAAACAATAAATTAACATATTATAAATAAATAATTTCAACACTCACCACATACACATAGACAAACATGTTCTGAGAAACACACGACAGGAATGGCCCAAAAACAAAAACAAACTTTTTTATTACAATTCCTTTAAATTAAATCCGCTTTTACGCGCCTCAGCTTGGTGTCCTCGATGTTTATTTAAAGTTAATGTAGCTCACTTGAGAGAGATTTAACTGACTTTGACAAAAAAATTTGATTATGCGCTCACTTATTTTCGCGTTTCTTTACAAGATTTGTGCTGTAGCAAAACCCGATAGTTTACATTTTTTACAAAAACTGCATTTATTTCCTCCAGGTCCAAACAAATCTAATTTTATGGCAAATTAATGTTGGCCTCAAAAGAAAAAAAACTTCGCTAAACAGTGAAGCACATCAATTTCAAAGATTTTTTATTACGTGAAGACACCTAACCTGGACCTATGAACAAACGGACGGATGGGGCAGAAGCGAGAGAGAAGTGACTGCGTCCCCCTCCCAGCTGAACTTTTCTTATCTCTTTAGATCATTCGCGACAGCAGCTGCCGTTTTAAAGTTCACCGCCGGTTTCGCTCACTTATATATATATATATATATATATATATATATATATATATATATATATATATATGTATGTACATGTATTCACACTCTAGAGGTCTAGGGGTCGCAATTTTTGTCCGATTTACTTCAAATTTGGTAGAGACATTCCTTTTTATAATCAGTTGGACAAGTTCGTTGGGCAAAACAATCAGAAAACTCTAACCCCCTTTGTTGGGGATTTTAAGTTTTCAAATTTTGAGTTTTTGGACCTAAAAAGGGTCAGAAAAGCCCCAAATGTACACTTATTGCACATTAACTTATTGTACGTAGAAAGCCAAAGATTTTAAGCCCACCCTCATCATTCTAGCACAAGTACTCACCGAGTTATTAAAGAAAATTTTAATTGTCAAAATACAGTACGTTGTCTTATGGGGATTTTAAACTGGAAAAGGCTGTTTTTCATATCTTAATATCGTTTTATCACCCCCCCCCCATACCCCTATACCAACTTGTTATACCGACAATACCTCCTTCTAATTTTATAATGTACAACATATTGGCATCCTATTAGTGAATTTAAATTATAACCAGGAACATCAAAATAGCCAAAAAATACAATTTTTCAGTTTTCTAAAAAGTGTAACCAGTGTTGGTTTAAACCCTTTAATTGATCTTTTTAAGGTTTTAATGCGGAAATTCACTTCCCTCACGTCAGCGTGCTGCGTGCGATCTCGTTTTTTGCTTCTTTTAACTTTGACCTTATACATGTTTTTTGTTTGCTTCATTATGTTTTATTTTAAGGTAGGGAAAAAATAATACAAAATACAAGTAAAATTTAGATGTTTTAAGCAGTAAACTGAACTTCATACTTGAGTCCTGAGCCACAGAGAACACTAATAAGGTAGGCAGGAACAGAGAGAGGCACACCCGCTCGCACGGCCGCCTGGCGTGCTGGGTTCTGTCCTTGTCCACAGGTTAGTGCCTGCACACAACACACCAGTGATAGTGATGTTCCATCTGGGCACACGTGAACTCACATGATCTTCTTATCTTGTATAAATTCAAGTCTATACAAAAACTTGTAAGAGAACTACAGGTTTTTCTATGAATAATACGGTTGTATTTACCATCTTGACCAAAAAATAATAAATTTTTTAAATTAGGAACTTTCTTGGGAGTGTGAGCAGGTCCCCAAAGTGGCAGTGTAGAGGCTTTGATTTACAGGGGCGGATCCGGAGGTCATATTTGGGGGGGCACTCACCGAAAGTTACCCCTTCCCCTTCCCTGCGGATGGTCCCTGGCACCCCCATTATTGTTTTTAACTCTATGAAATTATACAACGAATGAAAGTAAGTTAACATAATATATCAATAACCTTGTACTCAAGAAAAAAGCAATCTTAACTTTATAAACAAGCTAAATAAAAATTAACTTTAGTTCTATTGCGCCCGACCGTAAATAAAAATAAAATGTTTAGGCATTACACTTTTTTCTACGTCATCTGTAGGCGTCTAAGAAAAAGTAAGATGCCTAAATAAACAATTTATTTTAGTATTTACCTACGCGAAAAACTATTTACAAAACGTATTTGAAATGTGCAATACTGAACTATACTACGCAAAGATACAATTAGGAATGAGGCTCACAGCCAAGGTCAACCACGGGAAAAATGAAAATGTCGTACCACATTTTAACAAAATAAAATACTTGGCGTATGAACTTCTGTTTGCACGCAATTTAATCTTTGTTTCCTCTTATTTCATTACATATAATTCGAGGCACTTTTTGCTTCTAACTTAGCCACTGGATATTTATTGCCTAGCAACGGATTACGCGATTTTAAACAAAAATCAAATCTAACCTGTAAACAAAACACCGCTGATAGCAAACGACAGTAGGCGGGCGAAATCCAGTAAAAAATAATCACCGAATACAATTAATTGTAGCAACCTTTGCTGCTAAAATTTACCTCCAAGACCATGTTGAAATACTGCATTTTCGGTCTGTCAACTGACAAAACTGCAACAACCTCGCGATACTTGGGAATATCCATGTTTTTGTAAGACGCTTTTAAGTTAAATACATGGATCTAAGTAATGTGTTATATACTAAAATGGAAGTTTAAAATTTCACCTGTCTAATGGTGTGTATTTTATTTCATTTAAACAAACGTTCAGATTGAATTTTAATGTAACCTTGTAGACGGGAGCGGCAAAATTTGACTCTCGGAACCGAAAAACGGGGTTTCGGGAGGCTTTTGATGCTTACATTTTCATTCGGATTTATTCAAACTTTCATTGTATGCCTGAATAATAAAATAAAACACAAAAATTCTTAGGTGTGGGGGGGGACCGCCCCTACCGCCCCCCCCTTGGATCCGCCCCTGTTGATTTATCGTATGACTCCTGATTCCAGTGTATCTGCTGTCTAACAAGATCAATAAACATTTTGATATTAAATTAAATTAAAAGTTTGTCATTTCAAGATTGGATCAAGATTCTATTAATTACTGTTATAAGTATACTCTAGATTTAATATAGCCTTAACCATAAATTAATATTACGGCAACAAAGACTTATTATAATACTAGCTGCTACCCACGGCTTCGCTCGTGAAAAATTTAAAAAAAAATTAAAAATATTAACCTGCCTAGGACTATCAAATCTTTGTTTGTTTATTTTTACATGACTTTATACATGCGAGTTCCTTTGCATAACTGACAAACCACAACAGCTGGTAATTTTACAAATTATATCCTCCCATAAGATTTTCATTGCAACTTACAAGACCCGTGGAGTGGAGCCCTGAAGGTTGGATGTGGACATTATCTGGTCAGGATGGTTAATTTGATGTATAAGCTATGTTCAAGCAAAATGTTAGCTTAATCGGTCCAGTAAGATATGTTTGTTGGAACTACAAACATCCAAAAGTTCAAACTTTCACATTTATAATATTAGTAGGATAATGTGATATGTAGGCCTAAGCTATCTTCATGCAAAATTTTAGCTTAATCGGTCCAGTAGTTTATGTGTTATAGAATTACAACACATAATGTTTGTTGTGATCCAAACATCCAAACTTTCACATTTATTATTAATAGGAAGTGGATAATACTAATATAATTTAATATTAACTTAAATATTTTATTTGAATAAATTATACTTTTTACAAATACATTTTACCCATCTGATTCAAGCACGTGCAAGGCTTAAACGTATGCCATACATAAACATTACCATACACCATAAACATGCCGTACAGAACCATAAACATTAACAAAAAAATAAAAGTTTAAAAGTCTTTATTGCCATTCAAATTATACAATGTCTATAAAGTTTATTGAAATGTAATCATACAATCCATTAACAGACAGTTTATAGAACCAATTTATATATTGAAATTGATATGTATTTAATAGATTTGTTAAACTAAAATTGTTATTGATTTTTGTAATGGGACTGGTGTCTACTGGACTGATTACACGTATTTGGACATTTAAGTGGCGGATTGTATGTGAAATTATTATAAATCTATGATTAATTTTAAGTACTTAAACCAAGCACCCTTTGTCGTTCCAAGAAACATCTTTTCTCCATAAGAATAAAAAGGCTATTTTTGATGCCAGTTAGGTGAATCTCTAAGGTCGGGGTTAAAAAAAGTATCACCAATTTTTCTATGGATGATAATTGACTAAAATCATGCAAAAATTAAAAATACATAAAGAATAATATTACAACTTAGTGGGGCAGAGCCAGTGTTAGGGAGGGGGATGTATCCAACGTTGGGACATCTTTCAAAAGTTGCAGCTTTGTGGAAAATAAATCCAACGAACCATCATCCTTCAAAATTGGATACTGGGAAATGATAAAAAAGGAAAGCTGAGATCGGGAAAAAGTATTCAATATTGTTTGGTCCTTAACAACATACTATGATCCAGGGGTAGTTTTGAGGTGCCGTTTTTGAAATCAGATGGACACGCATATGCACTTCTACTTTAGTAGTATGGAAAATTCTGTATTCATTGGTATGGATCAGTGGTTCGCGAGACCACTTCTAGTTATATATGCAAATTTGTTTAGATAAACAAATTTAAAAAAATCAATCATTCATTGTCAAAGTGGGGAATATTTGTTCTGCTCTATGGGGAAATTTATTCTAAAGCTTACTTCTTACTAAGGTTCTTTTCATGGCATCAATGTTTAATTACTTGATTATATTAATATTAATTTATACACTTTTATTTATTTAGTTATTTTTCTAGTATAATTACATTGACATTTTCATAATTATTACAGACAATCTTTACTTTGTATGACTAACTATAGCTATTGTTCTTTATTTTTAATAAAATAAAATAAATTGTTATAACATTTACAAATTCGAGAATTTCGAGTACCATATAATTGTTTTCCCCTTAGGAAACCAGCAGTTATGGCTGGAATTACCTGGTTATGGCTGGTGGTACACTGGTGGTTCGCCAGCCTCAGGTGTACCGGGTACTCCTCAGATGTATGCAAACGCTAAAACGTTGGCAGCCACGGGTATAGATATAAAATATGTTTTAAATAGTTAATTAAATATTAAATACAATTCAAAAAGTGTCTCTAATTTCAACTGGTTAAATAGTGGTTCTGCACTTTCACACCTTTTAGCGAATTTCCCCTATAGGGAAGAAGCTATTACCGTAGGTCTCATGGTAAGACTTAAGCCCGAGACCATGATAACTTTTCATTTTGAGGTCCCCAGATGCCAAAAACACCATTCGTTCAAATTTTTATATATGTATATATATATATATATATATATATTTATATATATATTTATATATATATATATATATATGTGTCCGTAAGCACGATAACTCTTGTAAAAAAGGTCCGATCTTAATGAAATTTGGTACAAATGTGTAAAGTACCATTTATTTGAACAAGTTCGAAAACCAGATGAATCGCACCATCCAAAGGGGGGTTTTTGGGGGGTTTTGTACCCCAAAAATGTGTTTTTTGGGGTTTTCACATGTAATTTTAATTTAAATCAAATTTTAATTTATACCATTGAATTCAGCTTAAAAAAACAAACAATTTGGTATTTTGATCATTGCTCTACGTCAATTGGTTACCGAGATATTGAAAGTGCTAAACACAGTACGTTGTCTAATGTTATTCTTATGGAGAAAAAGAAAAATTGTATATCTCGCTTATTTATGAACATAAACTGGCAAAATTTGGTATATGGCTTGATCTGGTTATGGTTTATTGTTGTTTGCACAAAAAAACAATTTTTCGTCTATGGTTCCTGTAGCAGCAAACCTAGGTACTTGGTCCCCATGTTATTCTTATGGAAAATACTTAAAACGTTATATATCGCTTATTTATGAATGTATATAGATGAAACTTGGTATGTGACTTCACTAAGATGAGTTCTATTGATATTTGCATAAAACCCATTATTTTGCGTGCCTTGTTGCAGCAAACCTGCGTACTCATCCCCAATGTTATTCTTATGGAAAATAATTAATATTTTAAATATCGCTTGTTTGTGAATACATTTCTTATGAATCCTGTTAAGTGTTATGTTATATATTCATTGGAAATTCGCTGAGTATGCAGGTTTGCTGCGACGGGTGTATTTTACTTCGCACAGGGTCATTGTCATTATTCGCAAATTTACATTATTGGCTCTAATATTGCTGGGATAAGATCATGCCCAATAAACCAAACTTTAAAAAAATCAATAAATTGGATCCTCCATTGGCAATTTATCAAAATTTACTTACTTGACCAAATATCACCTCTGATAGATCTGCAGGGTCCACTGAAGCTCTTTTTAAAACTTCCTTGATGACAACCGTCCCTAGCTCATGGGACTTCAAAGTCGACAGAGACCCACAAAATGAACCTGTAAACCAGCACCTGGTCACATATCACAAATTCCAGTTTTAGAATGTTTAATAGAAAAATAGAATATGCTGCTTATAAAATACAATTATTTTATTGAGTTGCCTTGCACCTGGTACTCATAACTACCTGAACACTTTAATTATAGTAAAAAATCATAGAAAATTAATTCATACAATCATTCATATTCACATCAAGCAAACTCTTATAATTTAATTATTGTTTTTGGGACAATTTTATACCCAACATTTTCCCAGACATGCAATGGTTACATTTTTTTAGAAACCTAGAGTACTATAAACTACCAAATTTTAGCCTAAATCATTAAAGGTGATTTTTATGTTTTTACTTTCTGGATTCTGTTAGGTTTTTATGAAGGATAATGACCTTTAAGAAATAATACAAAATAACTTGTGGAGGTACTATAAAATTGTTTTTGCATAGCAAATTCCATAAAAATTGGACCAATATGGTGAAGTGTCTAGGTCTATATACTTCTCGTGACATCAGATAGACATACAAACAGGCAGACAAGCATCATCAAGACAATTACTTTTTTTGGGTTCAGATAGCATAAAACAAATACTTTCACCAATAATTTAAATTTGAACATTTTTAGGAAAACAAATACTTTTTTCTTAGTACTTAATACTTTTTTCTACTTTTGGGTGGAAGTAAAGTCTAACCGAGCAAACACTTGATCCACTAAAACTTATTTCTCATACAAGCAATAATTTGCCATGACATATGAACTATATTGAATATTTGTCTACATACCAGTTGGGGTTCGGGCCGCCGACACAATTACAATATCTTTCTTCATGTCGCACCAACAAAACACGTGATCCTGCAGAGCTCGCTCAGCTTTGGAATGTCAAGGCGGCAGCTGACAACACTGTAGTCAAACAAGCTGTCTGTCTCACTGTGTAGTTTTGCACGAGCGCAGACCAAATCTGTTTGAATGAATTAAATGTGATGCAACTCTTTTGATATATTTTAAATCCCACTTTCATTCAAGTAACACTTGAGACCTCGAGTTTCAAGATAATGAAGTATTCCTTGAACAATTTTATAAGTTCCTACCTGGATACACGGAATAGATATCAAGCCCATCTTACTGTGAAGGTTATATAGTAGCCTTGAGGTTGATGATGCTACCTGGTGACTGCCAAAATGGTATCATATCTGTTTGTCAATTTAAAGTATTATGTAATCAAGTTATTTTTACTCTTGCATTTTTAAGGAATGGAATAAAACTTCTTATTAATTTGTTGTTCCTGGCAGAAAAGGTGACCATATTCTTTGTATGTTAAAATACAACTTTTTTATCCAAGCAAAATAAAATAACATCTAAATTTTTAATATAATTCGTATTATATTTTCAAACAGAGTGTAACATTTTATAAACAATAGTTTTAACAAATGTCACCTGTAGGGAAGAAGCTATTACAGTAGGTGGCATGGTAAGGCTAAAGTCTGTAGTGAGTGAACCCGGCGGTGAACTTTAGAACAGCAGTTGCTGTCTCAATTGATCTAAAAGATAAGAAATAGTTCTGCTCGGAGGGGGGCGGAGACGCCTCGCTCTCACTTCTGCCCCATCCGCCTCGCTCTCACTTCTGCCCCATCTGTCTGTGCGTACAGGTCCAGGCTAAAGGTATCTTCACATTAGGGAAAATCTTTGAAATTGATGCGTTTCACCGTTTTGTGAAATTATTTCCTTCGAGGCCGGCAATAGTCAAAATCAGATTAGATTTGTTTTGGACCTAGTGGAAAATAAATTCAGTTCGTTTTAGTACAGTTATATTGAGTTTTTCGCTGCAGCATAATCTTGAAAAGACCGAAAGAAGGGAATGCAAAATAAAATTTTCTTCTTCAAATTTGTTATTTTTCTCGAGTGAGCTAAAATTAACTGTAAATAAATTAAACACCGAGGACACCGAAGCCGAGGCGCCTAAATCGAAAAAAATATAAAAGTAAAAAGTCAGTTGTAGGATCATTCATGTTGTGTTTTGTCAAAACATATCTATCAATGTGTATGTGGTGAGTGTCGTGATTATTTATTTATTTGTTAAATTATTATTATATTATAGTTGCACCAAACAAATTTAGTTTGATAAGTTATGAAAGCCAAAATGGTGAAATTTTAAATTGATTTTTTTAAATTTATTAAATTTTAGATAGATTGTTTGTTGGATCAATTTTAATCAAATGGTTTGGATTAATTATAAGTTTAGGTAGGTCAGTCATAATATTCTGGATTTACTTGCTGGCTGGCTCCCCTGTTTTAAAGAAAAATTGAATTTGTATATTGTATATTTGTATATTGCTGGGCAAGTTGTGAATATGAATTTTTGTGATGTCTGAAATTTGAAGCTGAGGTTCATATAATATTAAGTTAACTTGTGGATAAAGAAATGTTTTGTTGCATGTTGGAGTAGTGGTAAATAATAGTATACACAGTATGATTAGGCTCAATCAAGTTGCATTTTGTGGGTTGTGCTGTCAGGTCCCTTTGCCTTAGTTTAATTAATAATTTAAATAATAAAATCATATTTGAAATACCCCCGTCGCAGCAAACCTGCATACTCAGCGAATTTCCAATGAATATATAACACATTAAACACTTAACAGGATTCATCAGAAATGTATTCACAAACAAGCGATATTTAAAATATTAATTATTCTCCATAAGAATAACATTGGGGATGAGTACGCAGGTTTAATGCAACAAGGCACACAAAATAATGGTTTTTATGCAAATATCAATAGAACTCATCTTAGTGAAGTCACATACCAAGTTTCATCCATATACATTCATAAATAAGCGATATATAACATTTTAAGTATTTTCCATAAGAATAACATGGGGAACAAGTACCTAGGTTTGCTGCTACAGGAACCATAGGCGAAAAATTGTTTTTTTGTGCAAACAACAATAAACCACAACCAGATCAAGCCATATACCAAATTTCGCCAGGTTATGTTCATAAATAAGCGAGATATACAATTTTTCTTTTTCTCCATAAGAATAACATTAGACAATGTACTGTGTTTAGCACTTTCAATATCTCGGTAACCAATCGACGTAGAGCAATGATCAAAATACCAAATTGTTTGTTTTTTAAGCTGAATTCAATGGTATAAATTAAAATTTGATTTAAATTAAAATTACATGTGAAAACCCCAAAAAACACATTTTTGGGGTACAAAACCCCCCAAAAACCCCCCTTCGGATGGTGCGATTCATCTGGTTTTCCAACTCGTTCAAATAAATGGTACTTTACACATTTGTACTAAATTTCATTAAGATCGGACCTTTTTTACGAGAGTTATCGTGCTTACGGACACACATATATATATATATATATATATATATACATATATAAAAATTTGAACGAATGGTGTTTTTGGCATCTGGGGACCTCAAAATGAAAAGTTATCATGGTCTCGGGCATAAGTCTTACCATGAGACCTACGGTAATAGCTTCTTCCCTATAGGGGAAATTCGCTAAAACAGAATTTGTCCCAATAGGAATTGAGGGGTGGTGTATAATAAAAAAAATTGTAAAATCTGCATTATACCACCAAGCTAACCTCACAAAAGGGTGTTCGGAGGAAATAAAGGGTTCTGGCCAGAACCTAGGAGTGATGATATTATAGCCAACCCGAGCCTCATAGCGTTTTGATAAAAAAATCATTTGTATCACCTGCTACTGCTCTGACAGGTGACAGGCATCATATCCTAAATCTTATATAATCAAATATTACCTCAATAATAATACTTGTTCAGTTTTAAATACAAGAAGAAAGGTCAAGATACAAAAATATTATATATTCCTTGTACTCACTAGACATGGGTACATCACGTTTTCCTTTTCCCTATTTTTTCTGTTTCTCACTTTATTAGACCTCGTGCGGATCTTCGTGAAGCCTGAGTAGGGGGTGTCAGCAGAAGAGTGGGGGGGATCAGCGTTGGAGGAGAAGTTCACAATACCATGTGTCACAATACTATTCCTGCGGAATACATTTGGCTAGTATTTGGAAGGCAGTGGCTACGTATACGTCCGACGTGAGCCGCTACTGTTCACGTCCGTTCCAAATTATGCACCGTACGTTACTTTTCCTGTGATTTTTTAAAACAAATTGAGAGCCAGAAAACCTCCTAACCTACCTAACGTAACATAACGTAACCTAACCCAACCTAACCTAAGCGGTAGCGAAGTGAATTTGCCCTTACATTGGACGTGTACGCAGTCACTTCGTATTTGGAATGTTTGTTCTTGTACGATCAGCTGTTTTTTCTCTTAAAAAAGTTTATTTGTGTTAGGCCTAATCAATAGGGGCTGCCTCACACTTCTCGCGAATACGCCCGAACATTCGGCCGAACCCCGAATGTTCGGAGTAGTCACGAGAAACGTGGAAGCTGCACAAACCTTTTGGTACCAGTACACTATCGCCAAATGATTCACTTGAATGTCCCGCCGAATGTTCGGAACGAGTCGCAACAACGAGTCTTGCACCAAATCAACCGAATGTGCACAGCGAACTAACCAAGTACACGCTCACCGAGTACCATGCTCGCCCATTCTTTTCCGTTCGTCTCTTTTGATTCGTGCCAAAAACCCGACAAAAATCGGAGCACGGCGAACACAAATCATGGTGAGGCGAAATATTCTGAACATACACGAGCACACTGAGTACACTATCTCGCTCGCCTTAGTTCGCCTTTGTTGGGCCATAGTGTACTGGTAGCAAGTACACGTGACGGAATGTTCCGTGAACGTTCGGGAGGATGTTCTGCCGAATGTTCAGGCGTGTTCGTAAGATGTGTGGAACAATCATAACCTCAGATCTTTGCACAACAACCACTTAGTAGTTGCAATGTTTTTGGTTTGGCACGTAACAGATGATTCTCACAAGCGATTTTTAGTCAACAGACTAAAAACAGATGACAATCACTCACCCCCACCCTAAAAAAACCGGTTTAAACCACTTTAACCAATAACACCCAGGCTTCACGAAGATCCGCACGAGGTCTAGCTGCATACAGTTCTAACATTTTATATATTTTCCAGTAACCATCTGTTAATAACATATTTTTAAATATCATGTGTTTTAATTTCCTTTGTTTTTATTCTGTTTTCATTGTTCATATAGCAACCCCAAAACTTATGTTTTTTCATCCTTTCACAAAACCTTTCCACATTATTTAAAAACTACATTTTCTTTTATCAATTCCTATAATTCTCTCAGTAAAGTATTTAGTATTTCCCTTCAATCATCTCCCTTTTAATATTAATATTTGAATATGCATTATTAACTTATACAATCTGTGATTATTGTGTGTGAAACTTTCCTTGTACGAAATGAATGCAACAACCAACCATGGACCTACCTTGATGATCTACTGAGTGTGGAGTAAAAATGAACTTCATCCTTTCGTGAGTCACTTGAATTATCCATTAACAAACTTTTCAACCATAAACATTTTGTGACATTGAGACCTTTATGTAAAATTATTATTTCATACCTTTGTAAAATGCAATATTCAAATAATTGTTAACTCTAGTCTTTTCTTTTTTTTCAACTATTACTATTGGTTTCACAAGGTACCAAATTAACCTTGTGTGGTCCTTCAAACAGTCTAAGCTATAAACCCCCTCAATATACAATCTTTGCAAATTATAAGATCCCCTCATCTATTTGGTCGATTCGAACCGGATTAGGTGAATGGCCCATTGGACCATCATTCACTCTCTAATTCTGAGCTTTTATGTATCTCATATCACGTGTCTGGCCCATGTCTAGATTATGAACAACCCAGAGTTAGTATCAAGTGTTTTCTATGAATAATGGTATTATAAATTAATCAAGACTTGATTATGGCACCAACGCGAGGGACGGAATTGCGGTTTGAAACTTACGAGCGACTTAATGCTATTACAAAAGCAAGATTTTTGGTGATTAAGAAAACCGTGGATGAATTAACCGATCAGTTTGATCATTTGACTAAAATTCAAGAAAAATCATTATTTGCGTATCGTGCTGAATTAAATGCAAAAAAATAAGACTTTGACGGCAACTTTAACCGTGTACTTAATTCTTCTGATCAAAGCATTGATATTAACGTATTAATCTCGGACCAGAATGACATCAACGAACTGTTCGTATACATTTCAAGTCGTATCGAGACGCTAATTGCTGACCCTATCGAAAGTGATAAACCTGGTTCGGATGAAATCTCCTCTCCTAGTCCTTTATCCGTGTTAAGTAGCGCTCAAGTACGGTTACCGAAAATTAACTTGCCTAAGTTCAATGGCGACTTAGCTACGTGGTCGTCCTTCATAAACTTCTATGATACAACCATACATAACAATAGCTCCTTGTCTGATGTAGTGCGTTTCCAATATTTGTTAGGATTACTGGAAAAGGAACCTTTAAGTCTCATACACAGTCTTAATATCACACCCGAAAATTATTGCATCGCGTATCAGTTGTTACGTGATAGATATCATAACGATCGGCGTCTTCAACTATTGCATATCAACCAACTCTTAGATCTTCCTAACATTTCGGCGTCCAACATCAACGCAGTTAGACACTTCGTTAACCTATTCAACGAAAACACACAAGCTCTGTTAGCATTGAAATACGATGTCCAGAATATGAATCTACTTTTGTCTGTAGTTTTATTGCGAAAAATGGACCTCAATCTTCGTCATAAATTGGAATCAGTTCGCAACTCTTCTGATGTGTGTAATCAAACGTTGCCCACATCACAACAAATCATTGCTTTCCTTAATAATGAATGCACCCATTTAGAGGACGCAATGCTATCTCAAAAAATGCGAACCCATGACATCCAAACCACACAAGTCCGATCAAAATTCATTGGTCAACCAGTTCCTCACAAGAAAAATGTTGCAATGTATGTCACTCAGTCCCCAGAGCATAAACTGACATCCGGGCCATCCATCTCATGTTTTGTATGTAACCAATCAAGTCATAAGGTGTATACATGCCCTTCATTCTTATCTCAATCACCCTCTGAACGATTTCAAGTAGTGAAGAAATCTCAAAAATGTGTTTCGTGTCTCGGCTCTCATGCTACCAAAGCATGTAAATCACTATTGTCATGTAAGAAATGCAATAAACGACACCATACTCTGTTACATTTTGACCCAATTGAGGATGGTAAGGTTGTACAAACATCAAATCAGCCAAACCATCAACCTGTATACGAAACCACTGTTTCGGGAAAACAGAACACAGCTGTGTCACTACATAATCAGCCTGTGTTACCTAGTATCAATACTACTGTATTACTCGCTACACTTTTAGTTCAAATCACATCTTCATGTGGCGAATGCCATACATTTCGTGCTCTCATTGATTCTGGCAGTATGTGTAACTTAATCACTGAACGTGCTGCAATGCTTTTGAATTTGAAACGCTGTCAACAGTTCAATTGTCAGGTATTGATCAACATGTCACCAGGAACAAAGGACAGATTTTTATTGATCTCAAAACAATGTCAGGGAATTGAAGCATTACCTACCTTAGTTCTTGATAAACTAACAGTCGAATTGCCACGCACACCTATTTCTAATGACGTTTTACGTCTCACACAATCTCTTGAACTTGCTGACCCTTCATTCCATATACCAGGACGCATTGACATAGTCATTGGCAGTGCCATCTTTCCACATCTTCTGACCCAAACCCAGTTTTCACTTGGTCCTAATTTACCTTCTGCATTAGGAACAATCTTTGGTTTTGTACTCATGGGTACAGCTCCATGCATACCTCCCAGAGATGATTCTCACGAAAATAACTCTACATCCACCCTAAACGTATGTCTTCACACAACCAGTGAGGCTGATTTGCATTCTGCAATCCAGCGGTTCTGGACACAAGAAGAATTACCTTCAAAATCCATACGGTCACATGGAGAAACATTATGTGACAATCATTTTTCTGATACACATGCCCGTGATGAAAATGGACGTTATGTTGTGAGACTTCCTCTCAAAGAGTCTCATACTTGTCTTGGTGAATCTAAGCGTGCCGCTGAAACACGTTTATATGCCATGGAACGTAAGTTTGGTTCCAATGGTAAATTCTCACAACTTTATCATGAGTTCATGGATGAGTACCTGAGTCATATGTCCAAATTAACAAATGCGGATCTCACTCAACCACATTATTTTCTGCCGCACCATGGAGTGATTAAAGAGAATAGCAGTACCACGAAACTCCGCACAGTTTTCGACGCCAGCTGTAAAACAAGCTCTGGTTTATCACTCAATGATATTCTCTTGACAGGTCCCAAGTTGCAAAACAACATTTGCGATTTACTCTTACAGTTCCGTTGTCACAATGTCGTCTTTTGCTGCGACATTAGGCAAATGTATCGCCAGATAACAATTCACCCTGACGACCGTCATCTTCAATTAATTCTTTGGCGTCAAAATTCCAAGCAACCTGTTGATATATTTCAATTAAATACCGTTACATACGGTATGAAAAGTTCCCCATACTTAGCTATCCGCACACTCCATCAGCTTGCCATTGATGAAGGATACAAATACCCTTCTGCCGCTCATGCATTGCTACATCATACCTATGTTGACGACATAATTACAGGTGCGGAAACTACAGAAGAAGCGCTCTTACTTCAATCTGAACTCATTAAACTACTAAAAGCAGGTTGTTTTGAATTAAGAAAATGGGTTTCAAACTGTCCAGATGTGTTGACTACTGTTCCCCAATCTCATCTTGGAACTCCTAAGTTTCTTCAAAACTCTGATGTCCCTCACTTTAATGTTTTAGGACTTCAGTGGTCATCCACTTCAGACACATTTTCCTACAACTTTCAAACCTCACAGTCCAACAAATTACCGACCAAGCGGACAGTTCTAAGCACCATTGCACAAATATTTGATCCTTGCGGTTTTCTAGTTCCATTTATCATGATGGCAAAATGTTTCATGCAGCTACTTTGGACAAAAGGCCTATCATGGGATTCCCCCCTACCTGCTGAACTTCACACCCAATGGAAATGGTTTTCTGATGACATGCAATACTTATCACAAATTTCTATACCTCGTTCTTTAAACTTATCATCAAATTGCAACTTTGAATTACATGGTTTTTGTGATGCATCCGAATTAGGATACGCAGCTACAACGTATGTAAGATGTGAATTCCCTGACAAATCTATATGTACGAAACTGTTGATGGCAAAGAGTCGTGTGGCACCATTGAAAAGGGTTACTATTCCAAGACTTGAACTGTGTGCGGCATATTTACTGTCACAGCTGATTAACCACATTCAACTTTTATTTTCTGATATTTTTAATACACATAACATTCATTTATGGTGTGATTCAACGATAGTGTTGACATGGATACAGACTCCATCCTATCGATTGAAAACTTACGTTGCCAATCGTGTTTCACTGATTCAAGAACTAACACCAACAGAAGTCTGGAGACATATATCATCGGAACACAACCCTGCAGATTGTGCATCTCGCGGAATACGACTCTCATCTCTAATCAATCATGACTCTTGGTGGTTCGGCCCGACTTGGCTCTCTCTCCCTGCTTCACTATGGCCGTCTTCTAAGTTTAACCTCATTCCCTTAGATACTTCTCATGAGATTAAACCAAATCATCTACCTTCTTTTATGGTTGTTAACAAACCTGAGTGGTCCATTTTAACTAAATTCTCTTCATGGACTACCATTGTACATGTCATGTCATACGTTTTAAGATTTGTACATAACTGTCGTAATCCTGACTCTAACCGCCATTTTAACTATTTAAGTACTCAAGAGTTGAACACCGCACATAGCAAGATTTTTTATCTTGTTCAACAATCTGTCATGTCTGATGAATTTAAACATTTGTCTCAAGAACAGGCTTGCTCTAAACGTCTCCAACGTTTAAAACCATTTATAGATTCGGACAAACTAATACGAGTTGGCGGTCGCATCAGTCAAGCACCACTCCCTCACGATATTCGGCATCCAATTGTGTTACCTAAACACCACCACATAGTCAATGTTCTCATAGATTATTATCATAATCTTTATTTACACGCTGGACCTCAACTGATCCAATCATTGCTGTCAAAATTTGTTTGGATAATTTGTGCTCGGAACGTGATCAGGTCGCGTATTTTTAAATGTATCACTTGTTTCAAACTTCGTCCGAAAACAATGTCACCTCTTATGGGAGATCTACCACCATGCCGTATCACACCAGCTAAACCTTTCTTATCTACGGGAATCGATTATGGAGGACCGTTTAACATCAAAGTCACAAACCTAAGATTTATCAAACAGATAAAGGTGTATATTTGTATTTTCATCTGCATGGTAACCAAAGCCGTACACATCGAAGTCGTGCATGATCTTTCTACCTCTGCCTTCATTGCTGCTCTTGTCAGATTTACAGCACGACGTGGCCAATGTAAGCACATTTATTCAGATTGTGGTACCAATTTTGTTGGAGCTAATACAGAGCTAAGAAAAATCATAAAAAACTTAAAGTCAAAGAAATACGTGATATCGTCAATCATTTCGCCACCGAGCATGGAATTACTTTCCATTATAATCCACCAGCTGCGCCCCACCATGGTGGCTTATGGGAATCAGCGATCAAGAGTGCCAAACATCACTTGTACAGAGTTATCGGTTCAACAATACTAACATATCCAGAATTCACGACACTTACTACTCGTGTTGAAGCGATGCTAAATTCTAGACCGTTAACACCACTTTCATCTGACCCTTCCGACTTGTTCCCACTTACTCCAGGACATTTTTTAACCGGAGATCCTCTTGTTTCAATTCCGGAAACTGATTTGACTACTGTACCAACGAATCGGTTGAAACTTTGGAAACTTTCATCTGCATTTTTTCAACATATTTGGAAAAGATGGACTGCTGAATACTTTCACACGCTACAACAACGATCGAAGTGGACAATCTCAACCAAGCATTTAAAAATCGGAGACTTGGTTTTAATCCAATCTCCAACCCCATCGTTGCAGTGGCCTCTTGCCAGAGTCACAGCTTTATTTCCTGGTCATGATGGTGTTGTTCGAGTAGCTGAAGTACGTACTGCAAACAGCTGTTTTCGTTGTCCCGTAACCAAACTGTGCGTTCTACCTTTGGATTGACATTTATGTTGAAGTAAGATACTTCAAGGCCGGGAGTATGTTCAGTTTTAAATACAAGAAGAAAGGTCAAGATACAAAAATATTATATATTCCTTGTACTCACTAGACATGGGTACATCACGTTTTCCTTTTCCGTATTTTTTCTGTTTCTCACTTTATTAGCTGCATACAGTTCTAACATTTTATATATTTTCCAGTAACCATCTGTTAATAACATATTTTTAAATATCATATGTTTTAATTTCCTTTGTTTTTATTCTGTTTTCATTGTTCATATAGCAACCCCAAAACTTATGTTTTTTCATCCTTTCACAAAACCTTTCCACATTATTTAAAAACTAAATTTTCTTTTATCAATTCCTATAATTCTCTCAGTAAAGTATTTAGTATTTCCCTTCAATCATCTCCCTTTTAATATTAATATTTGAATATGCATTATTAACTTATACAATCTGTGATTATTGTGTGTGAAACTTTCCTTGTACGAAATGAATGCAACAACCAACCAGGGGCGGCCCGTCAGTTTTTCAGCGCCCGTGCAAAGACCAAATTTGCCGCCCCCCACCATAATCCAAAACCTCCCTACCCCCATAGTTCTGAGATAGACTGACATGTCCCTTATTCGGCCTCTCTCCCTTATTCGGCTGAAGAGGGCCCAAGCGCCCTAAACAGCCACAATGGGCCAGGGACTTTCCCGTTCACTGGAATTTCACGAAACGAACGAATCTCTCCCTCGCTTGTTGTTGCGTTTGCGATGTTTCTGGTTCCGTGCTAAGCTAATCACCTGAAATGACAAGCTATGGAACACATTCAGAAAAGAGACTTGTGAAGTTCAAAATCTTGATTTCATATATTATCGTCCTGGAAATGTATCCCGTTTCCGATCTTCCGCGCCACTAAACTTTTTGCCATAAAAAAATTAAAAACCTCAAATAATTAAAAACTCTAAAATTTTAAAACAACAAATGTGCACACTTGTAGTCAACGTATCACAATACACTGTGTATCATAAAACAATTATGTGTTTCTTTAAGAAAAATAATAATGAAAACAAACCCTTAAAACTGAGCAGGAACGGTGAAGTACATACTGATAACAGTACATCTGTTCTGAGCGTGGGAAAGATTTCGTCCAGGGGAACCAAAACAATATTCAAAACGCTGTTCAAAACCGACCGCAATTCTGACGGTTCCTGGAATCTGTAAGGCTGAAGTTTTCGATGGATACAGCAAAGTTTGTTGTTGAGTTATTTTTGTTTTTGAAAAAAAACTAATGATATCTGAATATATTATTTGTTTAATGATTTTAATGTGTAACACGTTTTTCAGTTATACTGACTATATCTTCGAGTATTTAATCTTTAAGGTTTTGTGTAGCTATAAAGCTTATTTTTATTTTTTTTTTATTCTGTGATATATCGAAACTTATCTTCTAAAAGTGTTTGGATCCATTAAGTTTAACACCAGTGACTCTAAAAACTCAAGTTGGGTGTAAAAATGTTTTTTCGATAGTACTATACTGTGATATACTGTCGCAACTTATTTAAAGTAATGCCAATTAGTAAGAAATACAGATGATTAGTCAATTAACCACGACCAGAGCTCAAATAATCTTAATCTGTAATGAGGAGAAGTATATGTTTAATTCTTAACATTTCCGACTAAATCTCCAATACTCCGAAATGGCTCAGTTAACAAGTAAGAACTTGGTTAAAATGGTTACTAAACAGACAGAACGATAAACTATATTTTTCAAAGTAAACTAAAGAGTTAACCTTACAAGTAACGATGTAAGGGGGCGCCAGAATCTGAGGAGGGTGCACCATATTTCCCCCTTATTTCATATAATACTAAACTCAAATAGATTAAATCCCTATTCAATACTCTCCAGCCTCCAAACCATATCTTTCCTTATCTATAGGAACTAGTTTTAAAAAATCGGCGTGGGCGGATTAAAACAATTAGTTGCATTGTGTTACTTTATATTTTAACATTGCAAATTTCTTGCATCGTATTGCGAATTTTATTCTAACTCTCAATACCAATCAGTATGCCCTGAAGTTGTCACAAACCGTTAGAGGTCAAAACAGCTGCTCGTTTTGGAATAGAGGGGAGCAGAAGTTGTATTGTCTGATATGTAAATTTAATGTTTAAGTATGATGAAGGTGCAAAACATGGTGAATGTTCATAACTTTCTTTCAAATATTGCCTTTCAACATCTTATAATACTAATATACAACAATTTACAGAATCAGTTTGGTTTTGATATATTTACAAATACTTTATGTTAGCGCTACGGCCTATGCCGCCCACCCCGCATCAGGTGGTGTACTGACGAGGGGGAGGCGGTCCGCCCCAGGCCCCGCTTTGGCATAGGCCCTCAAATATTGAAAAATGTTCGAAAGTCTGAGCGAGTATTTTCCGCCGATCTCCGGAGAATCGCTACCGATCTTCTGTCATATTTTGGGCCGTTATTACGTAGTAAAGTCGTCATTTTTGGACCGTATTTTGTTTTCCGTCGACGTTTATAGCCGATATTACGCGGCAAGGACGTTAATTCCAGATTATATCATCTGTAACGTCTTCAACTACGGCCGATAAAACGTGGTTCGGTCGCCATTTACACAGTTAGGTTGTTTTTTATGTCCGATTCATGTGTAATACATAATGTTATGTCTCGGAATTTTCGGCCGATTATACGTAGTGCGATCGTCTTTGGCGGCCGTTTACTACGTGATTTGGCATGTCGCGATCGTCCAAAGATTGGCGAGAAATACTCGCTCAAACTTTGGAGTATTTTTCAAAACTTTGAGTCCATTTGACTATTTAAATACTCAAATTTTGAGTATTCGCACGCCCCTAATCATCGTACACATACATATGAATAGGCTTTCCTCTTCAATCCCTACTGTATATATAGCCCCTAACAATATATCCGCCGCCCAGGCTCCCAACTCAAAGCCACCTTTAAAGGCGGCTATACCCAACTACGACAATACGCCACTGCGGCCGCATCCCACGACCCGTTATGAGCGCCGATCGCCGCCCCCCCAAAAGCGCCGCGCCCTGCGCGCCCCGTGCTGGAGCACGGCTCGCACTGCCCTAGAGCCGGTACTGCAACCAACCATGGACCTACCTTGATGATCTACTGAGTGTGGAGTAAAAATGAACTTCATCCTTTCGTGAGTCACTTGAATTATCCATTAACAAACTTTTCAACCATAAACATTTTGTGACATTGAGACCTTTATGTAAAATTATTATTTCATACCTTTGTAAAATGCAATATTCAAATAATTGTTAACTCTAGTCTTTTCTTTTTTTTCAACTATTACTATTGGTTTCACAAGGTACCAAATTAACCTTGTGTGGTCCTTCAAACAGTCTAAGCTATAAACCCCCTCAATATACAATCTTTGCAAATTATAAGATCCCCTCATCCAATACTAAAATTGGCATCAAACTAGTTGAAGCAAATGAAATCAAAAGCTTAAGTCCAATCCCACAGCCAAAACACAGCTACAGCCGCTACAGCAGCTGTGGCTGTAGCTGTATTGTTACTGCATTTTACTTATAAGTTAGAACTGTCAGAGTTGCAGGGAAATTCACAGAAGTTATTGAAACATGCAATAGTTTGTTAATGAATATTCCCGGTGCTCTTTTAGCAAATTTCCCCTATAGGGAAGAAGCTATTACCATAGTCGGCATGGTAAGACCTAGGCCCAGGACCATGATAACTTTTTGTTTTGAGGTCCCCAGAAGCCAAAAACACCATTCGTTCAAAACTGTATATATATATATATATATATA
>OY776116.1:84851504-84871504 GCA_963675035.1 Allygus modestus
ACCCATTAAAATTTAATTCTGTCATAATTTTAGCTTGAATCTTTGAAACTGTGGGCAAACATTTTTCAAACAAGTAAAAATTGTTTACAATTCGTCTAACAGCACCTAGGGTAAATCAAATTCATCTAGGCCTGTTACTCGTTTTGGTCGTTTTCTGTTTTTATTAGGAGTTTCAAAAGATTTCAATATGCCTTCTGCAGCCTGTAAAATGTTTCTTTTTTCTGCACTTATTTTGTCTGCGTACTTTTAGAAGCTCCTGTTGCAGCCGTTACCCTTTCACGCACTTTTTTCAGATCAATCAAAACCTTATCAGATCTTGCTTCTGCGTCCATAAAGTCCTTTACCTTTGCAACAATTTCTCTCGACTGTCCGTTATACACTTTACCATTAAGTTTAGATGTTATTTCACCCGGGATTTCCATCACATAGGTGTTTTAACAAACAAACTCGTAAATTACAAATACTACAAACATTAGGCCTATACAAAACTTGCGTTTTACATAGTTACTAAAATAAATATTTACCTTTTTTCTCTTTGATTATTTAAATGAAAACAACTGATAATAATTTACGTAATTTTACTGAAGACATTTATTTATAATGCTTCAACTGACTGTACATATCCAGATGGTACTGGAGGGGGAAAGGGCTCTAATGCGCATGCGCTAACGGCGAATCACGCTGGTTGACTCTAGCTGTACAAGGCTATCAATTTCGACCAGTTACGCCAGTCATAATCATCAGCCAATGATAGAAATGGCAAATTGTTTAGAAGGAACTAAAGAAAAACAAACTTGCTCTTCATGCCACTAAAACATCAAGAAAACAAAGGATTGACATGACACATAACACAGAGAACACAAAAATAACATGTTACGTAGCCAAGGAGGTCTATTAGTAATTCTGGATACAACACTGCTTAGCAATTTTCTTCGAAAAAGCGAGCCAGTAATTTTGTAGGTTGGTACAACTTCGTTAAATAAATATATCTAGAGGTCAATAAGTCAATAAATTTTCGTCTCCTGTAAAAATTTGCATCATACAAGGTCGACTGCCGTCTACCCCTCTTTCTGGTAATAAGGTAAATTTATCGTTTTTTGAACCACAGCAACGGGTTATTGTTTGATTCTTCCAAGTGATATTCTATTCATTCAAATTACTGGAATAAAAAAATGAACACATTGAGGTCTGAAGATAGACGTTTATTCTCAATTATAAAAACTAATTATAATTTTAAACATTTTGATTTTAGCGAATTTCCCCTAATGGGAAGAAGCTATTACCATATAGTCGGCATGGCAAGACCTAGGCCTTGGGACCATATGATAACTTTTCGTTATGAGGTCCCTAGCTCAGATTAAATATAAATAGATAGCGCCTTGCAATGCCAATAAGAGCCGAAAACCGTACCCTCATTAATGCCACTGGGTGGCAAAAGAGTCTATATCCGCGAGACCCCCAATGTCAGACAACAAAACAGCGCTACATTCAAACTGACATTTATACCACAAAAAACTGAGATAATTATTGAGCGTAGCTCTTATACTAATGTCTGGCCTTTTATTTCCACGTACTCCTCCTGAACGGCTGAAGTGATCCGCACGAAATTTGGCACGGTCATAGTAACCAACTGTGCGAAGTTATAAATCTGAAGTGGTCCAAATTGGACGTTTGGGTTCTGCCCTACAGCCCTTTAACCCTTTGGGTGCTAAGCTTCTGAAAGGAGTAGTTGAATCCGTGATGTTTTGTTGATTTTTTAAATATATTGAACGCCTCAACAGTTGAAATTAATAAAAACGTGCTTCCACTGGACACACACAGTAAAGGATAAGTAAAAAGTAGCAAAACACCTGATCAGATGTGCAACTCACAAAGAATCCACCCATCCCGTCAGCTTGGACCCGAGCCGTCCACCGTTTGCTTAAGGTCCGCCCTCCCCTTCAACTCTGCCACAGACAGGTGAACTCTCCATGAGTTGCACATAAAAACCATCGACTGTGACGGGATTCGAACCCTCGATCCAAGTGTTACCCCCGGCCGGGAAGGTAACGCTTTAGACCGCACAGCCACTGATCAGACTAGCAGCTGCAGTGGATCAGTTGGTATTATAGAGACTAGGCGCTGGACGAGGTAATTCCGTTCGTGTCTACCAGGTTTCACCAAATGTCAGACTGCAGACTGAGCACCTAAAGGTACAATTGCTTATGAAGCAGTAACAGTGATTATTATAACAGATTCAAAAGACGATATATCGGTCCATAGCACTGAAAGGGTTAAAGTTACAGTTTTATTTTAATAGAAGAAATATGTTATTTGTTTGATTTATACTGTGTGTTGATTATACAGCTGTTATAAGGATCATGTCTAACTGCAGACTGTTTCTATCAGCTGTTTGTAAATACAGCAGTTTTCTGTGCAATTGTTGTTTTGTTTAAGTCAGTGGTTTACCTTAAATAATTAATTATAACAAATGTATGTGTTTTTCTTACGTAAATGCCACATTTACGCAGAGGAGGCGCCAATCTTGGACGACGCACCGTTGATGCATCCCGCCATAATCGACAGCAGACTATTGCAAGTTTATAAAGTAGTAAAATTTTAATAAATAAAGTAGATTATACTGTTTTAACAATAATTTAATAACAAATTATGAGTAAAAAATAATCCATCAAAATGAATATTATTTAAGGGAAAAATCAATTTGTGGTTACATTTCTCCAAAGTATTGATTAAAAAATACTTGCTCTGCTCAATACTGCAAGAAGACAACTGCATTGCATACCTAGTTATATCTTTACATCAAATTTCACAGCCTTAAATGGTGAATCGAACAAAATATCCATAATAATTGTAAATACCCCCGTAGCAGCAAACCTGCGTACTCAGTGAATTTCCAATGTATATATATGTATCTTAATGCCATTTAAAGCCACATACCAAGTTTCATCAATATATTCATAAATAAATGATTTATGACACTTTAATTATTCTCTATAAGAATAACATGGTGTCTAAAGATGCAGGTTTGCTGAAACAAGGTACATACGAATTGGGTTTTTATAAAAATTTTGGTATAACTCAACTAGGTGAAGCCACATACCAAATTTTATTAATTTATGTTCATAGTTAAGGGAGATAACAATTGACCTATTCTCTCCATAAGAATAACATGGGGGCTGAGTACGTAGGTTTGCTGCTACAGGAACTATCGGCAAAAAAATAATTGGTCTTGCAAATATCAATAGACCACAACAGTATGAAGCAATATACCAAGTTTCGTCAGGATAATTTGATAAATAAGCAATATATACAATTTTTCTTATTCTCCATAACGATAACATAGGACAACGTACCGTACTGCGTTTAGCACTTTCAATATCTCGGTAACCAATTGACGTAGAACAATGATCAAAACACCAAATTGTTTTTAAGCTTGTTGTTTTAAAATTATATTTATTAAAATATTATATGTAAAAAACTCAAAAAACCCATTTTTGGGGTACAAAACCCCCCCCCCCCCAAAAAAATACCCCTTTGGATAGAGCGATCTGGCTGGTTTTCGAAATTAAAGTCATAAATGTTGCTTTACATGTTTGTACCAAATTTCATCAAAATCGGGTCATTTTTACGAGAGTTATCGCACCCACGGACACATATATATTATGTTATAATGATTGAATAGGACTACTAATATTATTAGATGTATCTTCATATTTAAACAAAGTACCCTTTTTTATAGTCTGAAATAAAAAATGTTTTTGTAAAAAAAGGCACTTTGTTAAAATATGAAGATACATATATATATATATATATATATATATATATATATATATATATATATACCCACAACCCAAAAAGTGCTCTTTTCAGCATCCAGAACCCAATAACTGCTCTTAAAGAGCACTTAAGAAAGAGCACGTAATGGGAGCTTCCAGAACCCAAAAAGTGCTCCCTCTCCTCTTCCCCACCACTACTCTCAGCTACCCCTCGCCCGCTGGTCCCAGTAGGTGCTCCTGCAAGTTTGCAAGTGTAGGGAAATTTCTCCCAACGCCCGCGACTGCCGCCAAATCGTCCCGCCCGCCACTACGCAACGCTCGCGCACTCGTCACGTGTTGTTAATACAAAAACCGTTAGGGACCGCACCTTTTCACTTCCGGGACTCACTTTTGAACATCTCGGCAACCCTTGGACATAGGAAAGTAATTCAAAATACTTAAATGATTGTTTTTTCGAAATGAATGTACCTAGTCAACCGAATTTCCTATTAAAATGTGACGTAAGAGAACCTCATTTTTTGCTGGCGGGAATAACACAATATAATCTACAATACTTAAACTTTTTTGCTGGTTTGGTGACTGTTACATAGTGGAACCCATGACACGTGAATAATACTGTCTTAATAAACATTAAGTATGTCTGATTACTGTTTTCAAACAGTTTAGATAATCTTTGAAATATAATATACTCACAAAATACTTTTCTGCCCGTTTAGCTTAAGAAGTACAGAACATTAATTACTATAACTTTAAAGTTAGTACATAAAATGAATAATTTGTGAATTTGAATTCACAGGGAAGGTGCCTTTAACGTTTTAAAATCCATAGTTATTTTGGAAACACTGTTGTCCTTCGGAAATTTGGGTTAATGTGGTGGACGGCCGATCTGGATTCCGAAAAATTCGGATTTTCCGGTGTCGGATGTTATGACGGCTACGCGGCCGATAAGGGTGTCAGAATAAGCCTTGGTGCCGACCTGTGCTGATATCTAAAAATGGGCACATGTAGAGTCCAACTAGTGCACCGGCGTCCCAGCGCAGCGTTTTGGCAGAACGCTAAACGAGAGTGGAGGAGTCGCAAATCACGGCGTTTTGCCTGCTTCGGAAAAAGTGTTTCTAAAAATAATCTGAAAAAAGTGTTTACCAGAATCTGCTTGGATTTTCCGCTTTGCGGAGATCGCCATGCATAAAAGGGGGCCTATGAACGCTTGATACTTACGTTGTAAAAGCAGTACCTGATTAAAGTTAATATACAAGGCTGTATGAAATTGCGAGCTTCAAAATTACTGAAATAGCTGATTCGCTATAAAGGGTTTTTGGAAAAAACATTTCAAGGATTCATGATTATATTCTAGACATAACAATAAGCAAAAATGTTCATGTTCACATATGTCCTAAAACCTATAGTTTTCCGTCTATATGTGTTTTTTACATCATTTAATATAACTTTAAAACTATTTAAGTTATGAACTTCAAACTCGGATCATAAATAGTTATCAATTAGACCAATCTTCGTGCGAAGTTTCAAGTTTCTACTTTCAGCAATTTCTAAATGGCGACCAATTTTATTTTTCAAAGCTTAATATCTCAAATACCGTAAATTTTACAAAACATTGCCAAGACATAAAAAATATGCAAAATTGAATTTCCTTTTCACAAATGTATAATTTGTTCAAGATACAACACAAATAATGGAGTAATATAAAATCTTCTGTAATTACTACATGCATAAATGCTAAAAATGCCCCAAATTTGCTGTAGAAACTACAGAAAATTATAATTGTCTCCATTATTTGCTTTGTAACCCTAAACAAATTTTACATATTTGAAAAGGAATTTTCTCCGTTGTGTACTGCTATGTGCGTACCATACACCGAACAACGACAGGGGAGAGAGTGTGTCTCTTCCATTAGTGAAAAAAATTCATTTTTTGCCCTTTTTCCAGTTTAAAATGCTTTTTTTGCAATAACAACCATTTTCTTAGCCCAAAAACCAATTTGTTGAGCCCCAAAACAGTTTTTTTGACCCAAAAATCACTTTTTAACTAATAAACAAGACATTTGTTCATAAAAACAGGTGTTTTCCTACCCCAGGGGGTCAATGTACACTCGATTTACATATTGCGAAAGCAAGGCGGGGAGCCCGCGCCCCGACCGTGCGGGCAATTCCAAAATTGACTTTAAAACCGGAAAACCGAATTATTTTGCGTACTTTTATCACAAATGTGCATTCTATATACTCTACGAGTAAGGATAAAACTGTTGTAAGTACTACAAACCGTTAACATTATCTATAAAGAGTATATAAAGCGATATCTTGTCAGAAACAAAAGAACACAAAGGCATTTCACGTTTAAACCGCTATACCACTGGACTGACGAGGCCTATTGGGATCGAATTTACCTAGGATTAAAGGTAATTTCGATAGGTAACAGCCTAGCGCAATGTTAACCATGGGCCGACACCAACCGGCGAGCGCCGAGCGATTTGAAAACGCGACTGGATCTGGCGGCGGTTCGCTGACGCCACTACGCCCTGCGCGCAGCAGCATCGTGACTGTACCTTAGGAAATGAACACGTTATACTATGTATATGTTTTTATTGTAAGTGAAGGAGCGTGTTTTCCCGATAACGACGGTCCTGTTTTCGGGTCTTTGCGGAAAAAATTGCCCGAGATAGAGCAGTTTAAAGTTTTTAGATAATCGAACTTTGATTATTTGGGTAATTTTGTCGAATTATGACTAAACAATGATTAGAGTGTCGTTAAATCGAGTTGTATGTCAAAGCCTAGATATATAGTATTACAGAAATCGTTTAAAAATGTATCATTGACTATAGTTTATCTTTACATTTACTAGTAAACTGGACTCGTCTCAGAATTAAACTAAAGTTAATGCCAATTTTCACAATAATTTCGATAATTGGACTAAACTATCGTCATGTATTCTACTTACTATACTCCAAAGAGCTGGAATTTTAGCTCGATACCTAGAAATGTGTAATATTCTTTGTTTATATGCAATAAAATGTGACAAACCACTTACCGAGTGTGAGTGATACATTTAGTTTTTTAATAAAACATATTTTCTAGTTAAAATATTGTTCATTTTATCGATACTAGTGGGCACGCGCTGCTCAGCAGCTGTTGATGAAACATTTGTTATTATAATCAGCTGTCCCAACCCTTTTCTTCATATCTGTGCCCTTAGGGAGAATTTTATCAAAAAACATTTTATATAAAAACCAATTTTATCAAATTGGTTTCCCTCCAATTTTCTCACCTAGACCTTTCATTCAATTATATGGTTGATGGGTGTGAGACTTATGGTTTTTTCAAAGGTTCCTGGGTAATTGAGGATATAAATATATATAGATAAACCAATTATTACAAATTTATTAGTATTTAATCAGTTGAATATCGTACGTTTAGTGTAAAATACACTTTTAGGCGAAATTTGGTCCATTTCGAAAAAAGAGGTTCCTCCTACAGATATTTTTTTCGACGTATTTGACAAATAGTAAGCACTTTTTAAAGTGAAATTTTATCATTCGACAAGTAATAAAGACTTTTAAATGCAAAATACTAAGGGGAAAACTATATAACCGTAGTTGATAACTTTTTATAACAAATTGCCTTCAACTCGGGAAATTCAATCCCACGGCATACGCGTCTCTAGCGCCTGCGGGGTCATTTTTATATTTTCCCCAAAAGCTGGATTGGGTAAAATAGATTTTTGACAGAATTTTCATGGATAAAAGACGTAAAAAATAGCTTTTAGCCCAGGCGAGTCGCGTCTCGATGCGATTTTTCGGCTTTGAGATATCATCAAAAGATCAAACTTATAAAAAGTCGATAAAGTAATTTTTTCCCACATTTAAGCGTTAAACGATATCTGTTTAGACAAACAACACAGTATATCGATAATTAATAACCAAACGAGTCTGAAGAGTCACCCGGAATTTTGGATTCTAGGGTATTTTGGGTATTGACAATCGATATTGGGTCAATCGATATTGATTGATTATAGCCTAAATTGTTTTTGTTCACCCTAATACTTTTTTTTACCATAATTACACCCATAAGGTCCTAATCTGTTACTGGAAGCCTGAATTTAGCTAAAATACGGGGAAAAGATAATGTTATCTAGGAAAAAGTTTTTTTACCCAAATATTTCATTTAAAAGCCTGAAATAAGCAAAAAAATGCATTTTTCACAAGTTGAAGAGACACACTCTCCCCCCTGTCGTTGTGCGGTGTACGGTGCGCACATGGCAGTATACAACGGAGGAAATATTGCATTTTTTCATCTGTAAACGATTTTTTGTAAAATATACGGTTTTTGAGATATTAAGCTTTGAAAATTAAACTGGTCGCCGTTTTGAAGTTGTAGAAAGTAGAAACTTGAAACTTTGCACGAAATTTGGTAGAATGTAGTACTGTTTAAGATTCGAGTTTGAAGTTCATACCCTAAATAGTTTTAAAGTTATGTTAAATTATGTAAAAAACACATGCAGACTGATAGACGGATAACTATTGGTTTTAGGACATATGTTCATATGAACTTTTTCGCTTATTTTTATGTGTAAAATAACACCTTAGATTCTTGAAAAGTTTTTCCGAACACCCTTGATATTGAAAAGAACCTTTTGTAGTAATTTCAAAGCTCGCAATTTCTTGCTGCCTAGTATTTACTCGGTATTTGTATACCGATGTATCGATAATATAGTAATTAAGTAGCCATTTGATTAATTATATTTTCAGCTGATATATCGATTCTAAAAAATTAGAATTTAATCGTTTTAGCTCGGCTCTTTGTTTATGACAAACACAAACCACTTGAGCAACTAATCCATACTCATTTGAATGTGCTACTAGCTGTTGGAAATTCTTGAACTACTTCAATATGAAGAGGAGCGCACCTGTCTCTGACGTAATGTAATTTTTACTGCTAAAGTTGCCTTTTTTGCCACCCACCTAATGCTGTGACCGTTACTCTAAACCTTACAGGACCTGTGTGTGTACGTCCAGAAACTACAGCGTGGGACTCATGTAAACTCTGTTAATAATTTCTCTCATGGTGGTCAACCCTCCAGACCTCCATGGTGACCCTTTATTTGTGAAACACGGCGGCCTGGCGCGGCGCGTCAATGACGCCGGTAACGAGCGGTGGACCTACAAGAGGAGGGTATATGCTCACAAATATGCCATCACCAATAATCCGGTGGAGTGCTTATGAATGGACTTAGACAACAGCTCGATGAAAGTTACTGCCCCAATCTCACGGATACAAAAGGCGTTAGCGTAAACAAAATTCTTTTAAATGTCAGGCAATTACTGTACATTATTTATTTGTTTTTATTACCACGTCTGATTAATACCTCAAGAATGAAGTTTATTCGTGCTAAGAATCAGGCAGCTTATAAATACAAAAAAATCATGAAAGTAGTAATCTTTATAAAGTTTACAAGTAGCCTGTACCGGCTTCGCTCGCGATCACAACGTAATATTATACTGACATTCCCGTATAAATATTGCCTTACCGTTCCAAAGCCAACATGGCCTGCTGATTAACTGTGTTTACTCTATCCAGCTGATTGCTTAAAACTTATAGTTATTTCCTAATGTTAAGCTTATGGAAAAAACTCAAATTTAAGGGGCCCCAGGACCTCACTCACAAATTATTTCTCTATAAAAAAGGTTTCCTACACAACTTCACGTTAGGCTCTTTCCAATGACATCAAAAACATTAAAATCGGTTCAGTAGTTTAGGAGGAGTGAGTGTCACAAAAAACTTGCTCGCCTATTAAATAAGTACTAATAAACCTGTCGCGGCTTCGCTCGCGATCATCATTTATAAATATTGTGTTACCATTCCAAAGCCAACATGGCCTGCTAATTAACTGTGTTTACTCTATCTAGCTGATTGCTTAAAACTTATAGTTATTTCCCAATGTTAATCTTATGGGAAAAACTCAACTTTAAGGGGCCCCAGGACCTCACTCCCAAATTATTTCTCTTTAAAAAAGGTTCCCTACACAACTTCACGTTAGGCTCTTTCCAATGACATCAAAAACATTAAAATCGGTTCAGTAGTTTAGGAGAAGTGATTGTCACAAAAAACCTGCTCGCCTATTAAATAAGTATGGATAGATTAAATAAGTATAGATTTAAAATTTGTGTAATTAATTAAAAGAACAAAAGGTGTCCGATGATAAAGGAGTGGAGCCCTTTCTTTAATATTAAACGGCTGTAAATTTTCAAACTATCTTCGATATACGTTACTAGGGTAATGTGAAGTACTTTTTGTGTTATTTTGGAATTAATTCCCGACCCCCAATCAGAGTATGCTGGGTGTAACTTTATTTATATCATGACAACCCCTATTTTATTTTGCTCCAACCAAATTATTTCGCCCAAACTGTACATTGTACATTTAAAAGTGAAACCCGATATTTATATTATTTATGTTATTTACTAAACCTTTCTCAACATCCTTGACTCCTTATTTCCTCCTTACTCCTCCATACTTTCTCCTTATTTTAAAAACTGCAACCGAAAGGTGTTGCGCTCAATGTTCGTATGCCCGATGTCGACAATCCGCCGTCCTTCAAAGGGTTAGTTAAGCCTGACTACAATTGTCCTCAGTTGAGTTATGGACAATTGCAGTTGTTAATAACTCAAACATCTAGCTCGCGAGTGGCCGGTGTTTCTCAAACGCCTCTTCCATTGCTGAAATTATGACGTAAAACAGCACTCAATAACTTACAAAAAAATATCAATTTGATCCGTTCTATTGAAAAAATGCCTATAAAACATATAAAAAATGCCATTAATATACATTTATTTTACGGTAACTACAGTTTTTGTTTTTAGTTTTCAATTTTTGTCAACATATAGTATTTTTTGTAGAGTGTAGGCTTCCACGGTGGTCTTCAATATCTAGGTATTTTTCAACATCTATAGTAATTTCTGTTAAGCAATGCACGTTTTATCAAATATAACTCATATTATCGCGTACAAGCCCGATGGTCCATACTATGGTGATTAATTTATATTTCACATTTCAAGTAATAGACAGGGTTTTCATGTAATATGGTAACAAACTTGGGAAACTGACTCATGTAACTAGAATATAGATACAATTTCCTATAAACATAGGTCCTAAAATTCTCGGTTTCCCGTCTGTCGGTCTGTAAAGATTTTATAAATAAATTCTCACCACTCTTAAACCGCTTAAGGTATCAACTTAAAACTTTGTGTGTAAGTAAGGGCCAACAAGACCTATTTTTTCGGAATATATGTTTGTAATTTGATTGCAAAATGGCAGCCATTGTAGTTAACCTAAATATCATAAAAAACTATATTTAACAAGTTCAAGAGACAAAAAAATGCGAAATTGAAGTTGCTTTCCAGTATTGGGTAGGTTTATTCAAGCAAACACAAATAAATGAGAAATTGTAAACTCTTTGAGAACATTAAAACTATTTTTGTTTTTTACGTTGTTACCAAAATAAAAGGATACATAATTTTAAAGCAAATTAAAATTCTCACCTTTTTTGTCTCTTAATTTTTTAACAGTTATAGTTTCTAATATATTAAGCTTTGAAAACTGAAAATTATCGACATTTTTAAATGGTACAAAGTAGAAACTTGACATTTTATAGGAAATGTTGTTCTTTAAGTGTTTATGTACGTACAAAGTTTGAAGTTGATACCTCAAGCGGTTTTAAAGTTATGAGAAATCTATATAATATAAAGCCTTAATTACCCAGGAACTTTTGAGAAAACCATAAGTCTGGCACCCATCAACCCTATTCTTGAATGAAAGGTCTCGGTGAACAAGTTGGGAGAAAAATATTAGTTTTGTAGTAAAATCTTCCCTAAGGGCACAAGTTAAAGAAAAGGACTGGTACAGCTATTTATAATAAACATGATTTTTATCAACAGCTGCTGAGCAGCGTGTGTCCACTAGTTATGTATTTAATCTTGACAGACCGTCAGATGGAAAAACTGAGTATTTTAGGACCTTTGTTTATGGGAACCTTTTTATTCATTTTAGCAACATGAATCGTTTCCCGAAGTTTGTGACCAACTTTTATGAACACTCTGTTATATGTCCCGTATTGTAAATTTGATGTTGAAATAAATAATTAATTGACATTGTGCTTCTGAATGGTACTTATGCGAGTAATAATAACATAAAAACAGAGTAATTATTGCTTTCTCACATTACATAGATCAAAGATCTGCTAAGTAATTTAGGGTGTACATAAATTATTGACACTTTACTAAACTGCATAAATAAACAGGTAACCAAGCAATGTAAAAATAGACCTACGCGATTTGTCTCGTTATATATAATGAACCAGTTTTACTACTATATAAGAATAATTTGATTCACTATCTTATTTAATTAACAAATATACACAATTTGTTCAAGTGTTCTCCGTGATTTGAAACCACCATTGCGTTTAGCAATAATGGGGACACTTTAAAATGAAATTAATCAATACCCAATCATAGTAAAAATACGGTAATAGGTTTATTAAATAGAATATTGAACGCGGATAATACAACAATGAATGAATAATTTATAAAATCACAGATTTTACCAACAAACCAACTGAAACGTTTCAACGTGTTATCTTGATTAAAATGCGGTCTATATTCAACAATAATCACCCATGTATTTATTAATGAGATGTGCGTCCATTTCCTCCCTATATAAACTGACCTGAGCCAGACCATAATCTCCAACTTACTACCTGCCACTGGCTTAAAAAAATATAATAATATTTTAAGCAAACCAGCGTAATACCTTTTAAGAGTTATAAAGAAAACTGAGACACAACACATAACCGGGAAATAAGTGCTTGACTAAGGAATTACGGTATTCAAGTTTATTTTAATAAGCATTAGGTCTATATCGTATATTGCTGTGAGCAATGAAACTGATGTTGCGGGGTTTTAAGTTTCAACCTGAAGAATCAAACGATTAACAACTTTTTAGATGTTTAATTGTATAAGCTGAGTTTCCGTTGTGTACAATTTTATAATTTTTAAGTGATCTATTTACCAAATATGATCTTAATGATGTGAATATCTAAGTACTTTTCTATAAATTTATCCCAATTAAAAATAAAATTCAGTGAACATTTTGTAATTTGGGAATCCTGCTTATCGTTAAACATTCTGTTAAATTCGTTGGGTCATCCCTTATTGTTATTGTCATGAGTAACAAATATAAATAAAACTCATGAACAATGATTTTGCTAGTGTAATTCTGGTAAAGTACATTTATATCCTTAGTATAAATGCAGTATACTCTTGATAATCTGACAAATTGGGACCTTACTATTTTCGGATTACCAAATATTATAGATTACAGAGGGTACAATTAAAACAATGCTAAATAGACTACTCACTGTCTGTCTTTCTGTCTGTCTGTCGGTAACGCTCAAGGACAGGTTTTTGTTCGCTTTTCACAGAAAAACTGACTGATCAAACTTGTTTTATTTGTTCTATGACGAAGACACTCAAAAACGTGATTTTGTGTGATTTTGGTCATGTTTTGTTCGCTTTTCACAGGTAAACGGGAGCACTGATTTCGATAAAACTTTGTTCTATGTTCTATATGTGCGTTTAAAGGTTTTAAGTTAATTGGGTTTTTTGAAATCCACCTTAGCACTCTGCTCCATGGGGTTTTAAAGATCCTATGTTATTTTATGGACGACGCATTAATTTAAATTGAACCAGATGATGACTTAAGAATATTTATTCCACAAACAGTGAAACAGATGTTGTATTTCTTATTTTAAACATTGAAGGAAGATTGGTAATAAATAACATAAGTATACAGAGTGGATATATTATCTAAATCTATAATTGTCAAACAAACTAGCTGTAAATCACTTTTCAAAAAATTACAGTTTTTAACATTACCAGGCTTATATATTTAAGAACTAATCAGATTAATCACAGAACGTCCAGATTTATTAGAGGAGCACAAATTTAAGCACAATCACAACACAATAAAAAATTCAAAATTTGTCTTTCCTCAACATAACTTAACGTTATTTGAAAAGAGTCCACTGTATATGGGAATACAAGTTTTTAATAAACTTCCTAATTCCATAAATCAACTGAGCAAAAGAGTTTTTCTTAAAAAAGTTAAAGATATTTTAATTGACAAAGTTTATTATTCAGTTGAGGACTTTTTTGAAGACAGCAGCTGGGAGAGTTTGTTGTAGTGTTTTATATTGTTAACATTTTAGTTAGTTAAGATTACATGTATATTTTTATTTTGATATATTTAACAATGACACTGTCACCTGTTATATTTCTGTATTGATCAGAAAACTTGTTAACGTTTGTTGTGACAACAAAGATGACTTGACTTGACTTGAAATAGTTGAGAATATTTACTGAAAACCACCTGTAATTTGAACACAATGTGCAGTATACCTCCCCTTTTAGAGTGGAGACATCCAAGTGTAAAATTACAAAAGTAGGTTAAATATTTCGTCTCACATAGTCAAGGAGGAGGATTGATTTTATGGAATAGTTGTTTATTGGTCTGTGCAGTTTTGTTGACCAGATTTTTGAAAGGCCATCGATCCACTTTAAGTAGGGGTTTGTGTGAGTAATAAGAGTGAAACCTTTACATTTGGGGGAGGGGGGTTGTTATGACTCCTCCAAAATGCCCTAAAAAATAACTGAGAAATAAAATAATTGATCTCATTGTAAAAAACGGATCACATAAAAAATGGGTACTTTATAATAAGGTATTCAAAGGGTACATTCCCTTAAAAAAAATAAATTGTAATCCGATGAGTGATTTCGGG
The DNA here is from genome assembly GCA_963675035.1 of Allygus modestus. Lineage (NCBI taxonomy): Eukaryota > Metazoa > Arthropoda > Insecta > Hemiptera > Cicadellidae > Allygus > Allygus modestus. Next base: position 84,866,123 of record OY776116.1, read on the forward strand.
GGAAATCGCAGTCTCATTTAGTGACGTCCTAGCAGATATTTTTGGAGAAAAATTACATACTGCTGTATTACCACGTGAGAGTTACTGTGACAGCTTACTGTATGGTTGTTTTTGATCAAAATTATAAATTATTCAAACCTCAAATGAGTTGTCTAGAAAAATTAAAATCTTCCTGAGATTAGAGATTGAACCAATCGAATTCACAAACAAAAAACTCCCATTTCCAGTATCAGCAAATTCCTTCATTGGGATTCTGAGGTCCGTTTTGTACGTGTACAGAATATGATTATAAACATTAGTAAATGTACCTATATATTTAATTCCGTAAGCGAATAGGCCCTCACGAAATATCTCGAGCTAGGAAGTAGTTAAGTTAGGTTATGACGATTAATTTTAAAGCTTGAGGGCCAAGGAAGGGGGGAAAATATCAGTAATGTCAAAAATTACTTGGGCTACGCCCCACTGGACTTCAAAGATCCAATGATTTTCTTATGGAAATATCACTACAGTGAGTTTATTAAAAACCACAGTAAGCCACTAGTTTATTATTAAACTAGCTGCCATCGTTCCCGGTTTTGCCCGGGAATACGACAGTTGTGTGTGCTGCATTCTGCGGTTGACACGTGGAACTACTACGAATCTTAATGAGCTGATAGAATTTTCATCAGCTCAAAACCAAAGCGAGAATAACACAGGGTTAGAACTTTGAAGCCCCGTGGGGCAAAGCCCTATGGAAATTTCTTAAAATCCCTTCCTAGTGAGTGCCTATGCTATAAGGGGAGTCTACATGCAAAGTTTCGTGCTTCTAGGTGCAATGTTTGGCCTGGGCGTTGATCGGAATTTTGTATTTACAGATATAGATGTAAACACTTCTATGAGGGTCACCACCGAGATCGTCATGTCCGAGTTCGTCACATCTATGAAAATCAACGAGCCGTACTAATTAGGGTCGGCTGTCTACCTGCCCCGCCGGGTATGTCATGCCTCCTCCGCCCGAACAGGAACAACTTATCCTAGTCACAGATCACAAGATAACGGTCAAATACAGTTCTGAATCTTTACGCCGCTCAAAGTTGACTGATGTTGGTTCTTCATGTAGCTAAAAATTATACAAACTAACTCGTGACAAAATTGAAGTCATACGACTACATATCGCACTGAAAGGATGAATTAGGCCGATTGATGTTTGTTCGTGAGTCCAAAAAACAGCCTTAGTACAAAAGGATTCGTGTTACAAAATTGAAAAGTGTCATAAAAAAGGATATCGCACTGAAAGGGGTGCATTCATTATATTATACTAGGATAACAAGATTATTTTAAGAAACTTATTTGTATTTTTAAGCCCAATTTTTCATTAGTTACCAGTAAAAATCACACAACACATTCAAATAATTCAAAATTTTAAAAGAGATTTTTAAAAATGTTCTTGGATAGAGTATTAATTTTGTTTACTTTGTGCAAAATGTTTAGTTTAGTTAAAAAAAAATGCAAATGTGCATGTTTGTTCATTAGCAAGGGCTTGGTATTCGTGCGGATAAAATAAATACAATAGTACAACTGTCAGTTTAAATTGACCAAAGTTGTAGTAGTTTTGATATGATATTTTCGCAATTACTTACTTTAAAATATGTTAAATACATTCTTACAATTTAAGAATTTAATAAATATAACAACCAAATCCTATCATGGATAAAAGTTTAATTGAACTTATATTTAACACTTTTAATATTGCTCGGAAAAATGTACAGGCTAGTTGTAATTTTCAGCTACATGAAGAACCAACATCAGTAAACTCTGATCGTAAAGATTCAGAACGGTATTTGACCGTTCTCTTGTGATCTGTGACTAGGATAAGTTGTTCCCGTTCGGGCGGAGGAGGCATGACATACCCGGCGGGGCAGGTAGACGGCCGACCCTAATTAGTACGGCTCATTGATTTTCGTAGATGTGACGAACTCGGACATGACAATCTCGGTGGACACGTCTATGAACATCCTATGTATTAATACACGGTTGAAACGCTACGTTCTTGGTGATTACTGAACCGGTTTTTCAATATTAATATGTCTAAAAGGGGATAATGCGTAGATTTGAACAATTTCCCTAGAATTCACATTTGTTCTTAGGGCTATGCCCCAGAGCCCTTCAAAAGTTGCAATATTAATCTTATGGAAGAACAGTAAACAGCATTGGAAATGCTGTAAATTCTTCAGCATTTGACAGCTGTTGAATTTAACAAAACACAATATAGATGTAAGATCAGCTATTTTAATCTAACATCTGGAGTGGCATCACAATTTAAACTGCTCGAATCCAAGCAGGTGTTTTAGCTAGTCTTATATATAATAGTCTTATATATATTAATTTAAGGCATTTTTTTAAGAATTCCGTTATTTATGAACCGTTTTTTTACGATTAGGTATCACAATATTTGCCCTAATTTGTAGTTGTGCATAACGGTTTTTAGCTTTCAACATTATTGAATTCAAGCATGGGGTTTCATGACATAAGGAATTTAACAACAGGTAAAAAATACCGAAAGAAAAACGGCGAGTATTTAAGTACACTTTTAGCGTTGTATGCAACACAGAATATATTATTTGAGTATAGTATAGTAATTGATGTAATTGACAATAATAGTTCGTTTTATAATCGGTTCTCCCATATACATAGCTACACAAACTGATTGTTGAAAATAGTAGTAGGTTGTTTGTTCTAAACTCAGATTTAAATTGCCAAATATGGTTAAACAAATTTGTTTTACGTGATTATTGATAGAAACACTTTGAAACAAAACAAAATTACCTTGTCCTAACATTTTTCTAAGCTTTTAACTGAGCTAGTGCACTCTCTATGCCTGGGACCTATGCACCAGTGGAGAGAGTTTTCAATGCCATGAAAAATTGACGGACCGAGAACAAGTCATACTAGTTAAAACTAGAAACAAAGAAATGGATGTTGTTGCTAAAAAGTAATATGAATTTAAGCTGTGTTCAGTTTCAGTTATGATTCAAGTTAATGAAAGCTATTCACTCCTCTGACAATTATCAGTAATTACGTATTTATTTTCTTTTATTATTTAAGTTTTTCATATCATAGAGATGGTTCTGTTCTTTATAATGATTTTATGAGAATGATTACAAAACCTGTTGTTACAATCCTAAGTAACACTTGGGAAAAAACTGCACAAAACTCACAATGTCGATCCCGGTATCTAATTTTCTAAAACCAAAATGGGGAGGGCCACCGGACCCCCCCCCATTTTTGTAAGGGGGTATTCCGTTCTCCCCACAAACCACAATATTTCCAGTTAATTAAACTTTGTACCGCTTTAGGCTTCTACAGACCTGGCCACCTTAGAGAGAGTTTAAAGTAAGAACTTTAAATGAATAAACAGTATCAGGAAACTGACACACACTGCATAATTTGACACACTCCCTGTTAGCCTAACTTTAACGCCCGACTCCGTCCCCATAAATACACCTGTACTGTACTGAATTGGGAGCATGGTTTTTATAACAATCCCAATTTTATAAACTCATACCTGGTAAATGTATGTTAATTCACTTTAATTCTTACTTATTGGCAATATATAAATATTAAAAAAGAATCTAAAGAATTTTCCAAACAGCATGGAATGGTCCAGGATCAGTTTGGATGGGTCATTTTCCACCCATTCGCAGATAAATAGCAACTATAGCCGATCACCTTTCGTCACTATAAGAAAAACATTTAACAATAACAGGGCATATTTTCAAGTACATTGAAGTAACATGTCTTCGATATAGTCAGTTCTCTAGCCAGTATTATATCAAAAACATTAAAACTCCAGAATTTGAAGGCCATGTTGAAATGTGTAATAAAAAGGTGGTACAATATTTAAAATTACATAGAAGAACAACATTCAACAACATATTTCTCGATATACATATGTTAGTGTACTAGGTAGTTTAAAACCATAGGTAAAAGTAAGGATTGTTAATTATTAAAACCGACAGTTCAGAAAACGGGGCACTGTATCCGCGTGGTGTTGGTACTGCTGGCAACGCGTAGGCATCCTGATACCAGTCAGGATGCCAGCGGAGAGACAATAAGTCCAGCTCGCCCCTGTAAAGTGTCTCTCCAGCTTAAATACACTGGTGACAGCTCAGATAGCAGATTGCCAAGACGATGAATGTGATTATATTAGTTTATTTTATATAAAGAAATTTCTAGGTCATCATAAATTACTTTTTTGCAATAAAAAATATACTATTTCCCTAGATGTCTTACGCAATATTACTGTATAAAGTTTCCTTCTTTGCTTCAGATACATAAAGTAATTACATCATTATGATTAAGATTTACATATACAGGGTATTTCCTATGTCGCTAACGTAATAGTTGTTTCACAAAAAATAACTATTTTGTGTAAAAATATTTAGGCATACAATAACAGTCTTATCTTAAAAGTAATTTATTACAAAATAATTTGTATTATAATACTGCTTGAATAAAACTACAATCACGTGTAATCACTTACAAATACACTTTACACAATGATAACATAATTGGTTATTACCCTTATTGCAGCTTCTTTCTTTGTGATTGGTGTTAATTTATTTGTGTAATAGCATCAATATGTTAATAGACAAGCAACCAAATTGTGGTACGCTTATTGTATGTCGTTTGAGAAATTCACGCATACCGTTTGCAAGGAATTGTCCAGTAGATTGGAAGAAATTCATTATAAACTAATTTAAATTGGTCCTCAGGGCTAAATTCCACAGTCTTTCAATGTTTCAATTTAAATCTTATGGAAAATCATTAATAAATATATGTGTTTATATTTGACAGTAGTTCAAATATATTTAGGCATACAATAACAGTCTTATCTTAAAAGTAATTTATTACAAAATAATTTGTATTATAATACTGCTTGAATAAAACTACAATCACGTGTAATCACTTACAAATACACTTTACACAATGATAACATAATTGGTTATTACCCTTATTGCAGCTTCTTTCTTTGTGATTGGTGTTAATTTATTTGTGTAATAGCATCAATATGTTAATAGACAAGCAACCAAATTGTGGTACGCTTATTGTATGTCGTTTGAGAAATTCACGCATACCGTTTGCAAGGAATTGTCCAGTAGATTGGAAGAAATTCATTATAAACTAATTTAAATTGGTCCTCAGGGCTAAATTCCACAGTCTTTCAATGTTTCAATTTAAATCTTATGGAAAATCATTAATAAATATATGTGTTTATATTTGACAGTAGTTCAAATATATTTAGGCATACAATAACAGTCTTATCTTAAAAGTAATTTATTACAAAATAATTTGTATTATAATACTGCTTGAATAAAACTACAATCACGTGTAATCACTTAC